>CM060893.1:17976396-18576396 GCA_030762935.1 Hymenopus coronatus
ACTGGCTTTAACGATTTTGATTAAAAATTCGGATATTAAACACATTTACCTGACAAATGAAATGTATATCTTGAATTTTCTGGGAATAGCCTCTGAAGAGTAGTTTATTCTGGATGAATTTTACTAAACTTTGAATAACTGATAAACCGTAAGAGATGGACAAAAACTTAACCCACAAAAAATGTAGAGCGCGTTAAAACACACAATTTATGTCATATACATTTTTTTGTGGAGTTGATCGTTTTTGAGATATTCATATTTTTTGTTTCAGCTTTGAAAAACATACTTTTCTCATACAGGAATTTGTCAACTCCTGTCCATACAAACAAAGGAACATCAGTCACATAGCAACCAGCTTTTGGCTTTCACTTCAACCTATGGTACTCCCTTATTTCGCTTGTACTTATAATAAAGCAAGAAATAAGACTATTTCTGCTAATTTTTGTCGATTAACATGAAATAAATAAAAGATAAGCTTATTAACAATAATAATTTACAGAGATATAGAGAAAGTCATGTGAATGGAACACATCAGATTTTCCACTACAAATCTCACATGTGAACTCGGGCCATCTAGGTAAGAGGCGAGTGGTCTAACCACTCGGCCGCAGCGCGGTCAGGATTTCAGCCAGAGCTGGTGATTGGATAACATGCAGGTTACCACCACATCAGGGCAGCGGACAACTGTTTAGTTCACTGACACGCGCTCTATCAACAGTTTTATTTCTTTCGATGAAATATTTGGTCGTAGTAGCGTGCGTGTTGGCTTTCTCTCGCATCCATTTATATCATTTATTAAGTTGGAGCGATACTCTACACTTTTTTGTGATAAATATAGCTGTAGCGTATTGCTGTTTCAGTTCGGCCCTGTATAACTGATCGCTGTTATTTTCCAGGGCTCTGTTCGAGGGATGCAGCCACCATATTTCAACTGCTATAACGATCTCACGTACAACTGCTGCTGGATGGCTTCTGTACAACTTTACACGTGACCTGCTATTGTCAGGAGATTCTTACACTATTGGAGCTTTGCATAACCTTAAAAAGAAATGTTTAGATTCTCTCGATATTCTGTGGTGGTGTTAAAATTTGTTTCAAGGCAACTGTAGATACAGTAGGAACCAAAAAATCTTATGTGTTCCATTCACATGACTTTCTCTACATCTCTGCAACAACTTATGATTATAAAAAGCTTATGCTTCTATTTACTTATGCTAATCGAGAAGAAATTAGCAGAAATAGTCTTATTACTTGCTTCCTTGTAAGTAGAAACGAAATAAGGGTGTACCATAGGTTAAAGTGATAGTCAAAAGCTGGTTGCTAAGTCACTGAAGTTCCTTTGTTTGTATGGGCAGGAGTTGACAAATTCCTCAGTTTTCAAAGCTGAAACCAAAAACAAGGAATATCTAAAAAAAAATTATATATATAACATAAATTGTGTGTTTTAACGTGCTCTAAATTTTTTGTGTGGCAAATTTTTGTCCATCTCTTACGGTTTAGCAGTTATGCAAAATTCCGTAAAGCTGATCCAGAATGAAGTAGTCTTCAGATGCTATTCCCTGAAAATTCAAGATATACATTTTATTTTTCAGGTAAATATCTTTAATATACGATATTTTAATCAAAATCGTTACAGCTATTTTTAAGAAAAGCAAAATTTTTTAAAAAACTTCCATGTTAACGGTAGTTTGGGATGGGGAGATTTTTCTCAAAATCTTTGTGTCGCATCCCTGGAAGATACTTAACTTAAATACCAAGTTTGGTGTTTTACCGACTTTTCGTTCTCAGCTATCGTGTTCACATACACACGGACACACACGGACCTTTTTCTGAAAATGTTTTTTTTATACAGTGGACTGTAAAACATATATTTCAGGTGAAATCACGGTATCGAATTTTTGGGTGGAGTGTAATACCTTCTCTATACACTATGTACATAGTACATAAAGAGAAAGTAAAAAAGCATTTCTCCTACAATTCTAGCCTAAATCGACTTTTCCCTGGTGTTGGAAATATTTCGTCAGTAAAACACGTGCTTTGTAGATAACAGGCTGAGCCCCATTGACAGCTGTGTCAAGGGACCTGAGCGACGAGAGTGGTGCTGTGATAGTCCACTTAGGTCATAGGTGAGGCATGTCTCGCGAGACGGAAATTTGATATATATTTTGCGATTTGCGAGATGTTTACATCACAAAATATCTGATGTGTTCCATTCACATGACTTTCTCTATATCTCTGCAACAAATTTTTAATAAAAAGTTCTTGCTTCTATTTACTTCATGCTAAGTGAGAAAAAATCAACAGAAATAGACTTATTACTTGCTTCCTTGTAAGTAGAAGCGAAATAAGGTAGTACCATAGGTTAAAGTGACAGTCAAAAGCTGGTTGCTATGTGACTGAAGTTCCTTTGTTTGTATGGACAGCAGTTGACAAATTCCTGTTTGACAAAAGTATAAGCTTTTAAAAGCTGAAACCAAAAACAAGGAATACCTAAAAAACGATCAACTCCACGAAAAAATGTATATAACATAAATTGTGTGTTTTAAAGTGCTCTACATTTCCTGTTTGGTAAGTTTTTGTCTATCTCTTACGGTTTACCAGTTACACAAAATCCCGTAAAATTCATCCAGAATAAAATAGTCTTCAGAGGCTATTCCTAGAAAATTCAAGATATACATATTATTTGTCAGGTATATTTCTTTAATATACGATATTTTAATCAAACTCGTTAGAGCCATTTTTTAGAAAATAAAATTTTTTGAAAATGTTTCAATGTGAAGGGTAGTTGTGGGTGGGGGGATTTTCTTGAAAATCTTCGAGTTGCATCCTTGGAAGATATTGAACGGTCTTTTCGTTTTTGAGCTATGCTGCCCACAGACACACGCATGCACACACACATACACAGACAGACACACACAGCCATTTTTCTAAAAATGCTTTTTCTTTATTCAGGTGGTCTCAAAACATGTATTTCCGGTGAAACCTCGGTATCGAATTTTTGGGTGCAATGCAATACGTTCTCTATATACTAAGTACATAGTCGTGTAGGGAAAGTAATAAAATGTATATTTTGGATTTTCTGGGAATAGCCTCTGAGGACCTCTTTATTTTGGATGAGATTTGCCCAATTTTGCCTAACGGTTAAACCGTAAAAGATAGAGAAAGACTTAATAAATATAGATCTATTTAAAACACATAGTTTATTCATATACGAGGGCTGCCCCAGAAGTATCCGAACTATCTAAGAAAGCACAAACATTTTATGAAAAAACATATTTATTTCTCTACATAGTCTCTTATCAGCTCGATACACTTTTCCCAGCGTTGTTCAATAGCTTCGATACCCTGTTTATAGTGAGAACTAATGAGATCTGCAAAATAGCCATCAACTGCAGACAGAGGTCTCTAGTGTTGGCAAATTTTCTACCTCAAAGTCATTTCTTCAAGTTTGGAAACATAAAATAAACAGAGAGGGGCTAAATCAGCCGAATAGCGTTGCATGAGGAAGCAATTCGAACTTTTAACTCATTGATTTTGGCCATGGCGATAATGTACGTGTGAACTTGTGCGTAGTCTTGATGAAACAAAACCTTCTTTTTCGCTTTATTTCATCACTCAAATGCAGTAACAAGTTCGCAAAATATTCGCCATTGATTACTTTTCATTTTTACTTTCTCTGTATTCACTATGTACATAGGGTATAGAGAATGTATTGTACTCCACCAAAAAATTCGATACGGAGATTTCACCGGAAATATATGTTTTAGGGTCCCTGTATCCAAAAAAAGCATTTTCACGAAACGGTCCGTGTGTGTTTGTTTGTGTGTGTGTGTCCGTGTGTCCGTGTGTCTTTGAACACGATAACTCAAAAACGAAAAGTCGGTAAAATAGCAAACTTGGTATTTAAGTTTAGTATATTCCGGGGATGCGACACGAAGATTTTGAAAAAAAATCCCCCCACCCCAAACTACTCTTTACATGGAACTTCTTTCGAAAATTTTGATTTTCTAAAAAATGGCTCTAACGATTTTGATTAAAATATCGTATATTACAGTTATTTACCTGACAAATAAAATGTATATTTTGAATTTTCTGGGAATAGCCTCTGAAGACTATTTATTCTGGATGAATTTTTCATAAGTACTAAACCGTAAGAGATGGACAAAAACTTAACCCACAGAAAATGTAGAGCACGTTAAAACACACAATTTATGTTATATACATTTTTTTCGTGGAGTTGATTGTTTTTGAGATATTCCTTTTTATTGGTTTCATATTTGAAAAACATACTTTTCTCATACAGGACTTTGTCAACTCCTGTTAATACAAACAAAGGAACATTAGTCACATAGCAACCAGCTTTTGGCTTTCACTTTAACCTAAGGTACTCCCTTATTTCGCTTGTATTTACAATAAAGCAAGGAATAAGACTATTTCTGCTAATTTTCCTCGAATAACATGTAATAAATAAAAGATGAGCTTATTAACAATAATTTGCTACAGAAATATAGAGAAAGTCATGTGAATGGAACACATCAGATTTTTTGAGATTATCAATGAAAATTATCCGTGCGCATTAGAAAACTGACGCCATGACCTTGCCAGCAGATGGAACTGTCTTCGCCTTCTTTGGGGCTGCTTCTGCCCCTCCAATCTACTGTTTTGAATGTTCCTTCGTCTCAGGTGTGAAGTAATGGACCCATGCTTCATTCATTGTTATGAATCGACGCAAAAACTCAGTTTTATTGCAGCGAAACATTGTCAAACACTCGACTGAACATCCTCACGAGACTGTTTTTACCTTGTCTACACGTACTATGTACATAGTGTATAGAGAAGGTATTGCACTCCACCCAAAAATTAGATACCGAGATTTAACCGGAAATATTATGTTTTAGGGTCCCCTTTATCTAAAAAAAGCATTTTCGGAAAAAAGGCCCGTGTGTGTGTGTGTGTATGTGTGTGTGTGTGTGTGTGTCCGTGTGTCTTTGAACACGATAACTCAAAAACGAAAAGTAGGTAAAATACGAAACTTGGTATTTAAGTTTAGTATCTTCCAGGGATGCGACACGAAGATTTTGAGAAAAATCCCCCACCCCCAACTACCCTTTATATGGAACTTTTTTCGAAAATTTTGATTTTCTCAAAAATGGCACTAACGATTTTGATTAAAATTTCGTATATTCAAGATATTTACCTGATAAATAAAATGTATATCTTGAATTTTCTGGGAATAGCCTCTGAAGAGTAGTTTATTCTGGATGAATTTTACTGAATTTTGAATAATTGCTAAACCGTGAGAGATCAACAAAAACTTGCTATACAAAAAATGTAGAGCACGCTAAAGCACACAATTTATGTTATATACATTTTTCGTGTAGTTCGTCGTTTTTTGAGACATTCCTTATTTTTGGTTTCTGTTATGAAAAACATACAAACAAAGGAAGTTCAGTGACTTAGCAACCAGCTTTGGATTATCACTTTAACCTATGGTACTCCCTTATTTCGCTTCTACTTACAAGGAAGCAAGTAATATGGCTATTTCTGCTAGATTTTTACTGATTAGCATGAAGTAAATGGAAGTATAAGCTTTTTAACAATAATTTGTTGCAGAGATGTAGAGAAAGTCATGTGAATGGTACACATAAGATTTTTTGTTCTATTGTGAGTAAACGCGGCACACAACTTTCTCATATCCAAATTTGCAATCACTATGCGATGTACAGACCTTTTTTAAATGCCTGTAATGTCTGCTAGCTCGCGCATATACCATTTTGTGTATTTTATTTGCAATTTCTGGTAACCTCATTTGGTCGACCACTGCGATGTTCGTCTTGGCAGCTCGTACGGCCGCACTTAAACTCTGCCACCCAATATTTCACCGTTGTAAACTCCCCCTTGTCCGCAGATAGCCATCAGCAAGTAAGTACAACCCTGAAATAGACCGGTTGGGATGAAATGAAGGTACAGGAAGTTCGGGGTAATGAATTACCCTCCCCAGCATTCGCCTAGTAACCCGGGAAAAACACATGGATCAGAGAAGTTGGCCACCGGGAACCGATCCTACGACCTCGCGAATCCCATTCTATGTTGCCTTAGGAAGTTGTGACCCCTGGTCTAAAAGAATGGACCACATTTTATGCACTTGAATGTACTCGTACCTATCGATCTTTCGCTGTGTTTACTCGAATATAACTTGACTTACTAATCGAAACTGTTTTTGCGCTTAGCAACTACTTTGGTAATTTTTAGGTCAGAATGTATGTAAAAAAAAAGTTACCTATTTATAATTAAAGAAAAAGGTGGCCTAAATATTCAGGGAAAGAATATTCTTACAAAATTATCCATAAGTATACCTTTTGGAAGTCGTAATAAAAACATACAGGACAATTTAAATTAAATATTAGGTAACAAACGCCGGTATAACACATTTCATGTGTTCCATTCACATGAGTTTGTCTACATCGCTGTAATAAATTATTGTTAAAAACATATTCTTCTATCTACTCTATAATAATATAGACAAATATTAGCATAAATTGGCTAAATTACTTGCTCATTTGTAAGTGGAAGGGAAATCGTGTAATACACTAGGCTAAAACGATAGTCAAATATTTTATAGGCTGGTTGACATGTGGTTGAAATACATAACTTTCTCTATGCAGGGCCAGGAGTTTACAAATTTCCGTGTGAGGAAATCTTTAAGTATTTTAAATTTGAAACAGATATCAAGGAATATTTCAGAAACGGTGAGCTCTACATAAAACGTATATGACATAAAATATGTATTTTAACGAGATCTACATGTTTGGTGTGCTAAGCTGTTGTCTACCTCTTATGGTTTAAACGTTATGCAAGATTCTACAAAACTCATCCAGAATAAAGAGATCTTCAGAGGCTATTCTCAGAAAATTCAAAATATACGGTTTATTTGTGACGTAAATATCTTTAAAATACAGTCTTTAAATGAAAATTGTAGGAGCTAGTTTTGAGAAACTCAACATTTTCAGATTTTTTCTACGTAATTGGTAGTTTGTAGTGGGGGGAGTCTTTTGAAAATCTTCAAGCCGTTTCTTGGAAGATATTAAAAATAAATACCAAATTTGGTAGTTAACGGTCTTTTCGTTTGAACTATTATGTTGAAACTCAGGCAAACGTACCGTTTTTTAAAATTTTTTATTTGGACTCAGAAGACCTCAAAACAAGAATTTTTGTTGAAATCTCCACATCGAATTTTTGGGTGGAATACAACACCTTCTCTATTCACTATGTTCGTTGTACATACGGGTTACAGAACGTAAAAATGGGCCGTTTCCAGAATTAATGATTCAATTTAAAATTTGCATTAGTAGTATTTGCTATTTTATGAGTTATATGTTTAAATATCACGTCTCAACCTCCAATACTGCACCCCGTCTGTAGTGGACCGAGATGGGGGACGCAGCGGCCGGGCGGTAGGCCAAGGTTCCCCGTGAGCCGTCGTGTCATGGATTTATAGTTATGTTTAAATATCAGAGGATAATGGTCGACCCAGCCCTCCAGGGAGCAGGGCTGAGCCCAGCCTTGTTTAACCTGTACAAATCTCGTTTACACATCTCCTCTTTTCCAAACATCTCCCAAAGGAAGAAGAACTTGCGAAGCAAACTATAGCAACCAGATGGAAACATTGAACTACCCTCATGCATAATTCTCAAAGGCACGCTGCGTTTTTGTTTCCAAAGATTTCCGCAACTCGTTGAACATGCAACTGTCAGAGATGAGACTAATTTTTCACAGAGCTTTGTATATTTAGCGCATCTTCAGAGTGAATGCTTCTCGAATGATTGTGGGAATGACATGAAGGGCTTTCACAATGAACGTGTGATTCATACAGATTGCCTCAGGGACATGTGGAAATGGCATTGAAGTTTCTATAGACGTATTCTAAAGGATTAGAGATTACCTCCCGAAGGGAAAATATATCTGAAATGTTTTCAGAAGTCGTACATCAAGAGATGCTTTCAACAATATACATTTATAGTGAAAATACATCAACTATTGGAACGAAAAGCCTGGTGTGTTCCATTTACATGAATTTCTATAAACTTCTGTAACAAATTATTGTTAATATGCTTATTCTTCTATCTACTTCATCATAATCGCTATAAACCTTAGCAGAAACGGTCTTATTACTTTGTTCCTCATAAGTAAAAGATAAACAGTGGAATATTCGAGCATATATCAACAGTAAAATGTTTTAAAATGTGGTTGCTATGGAAAATTTATTTCTTTTCGTGGCCAGGATTTGACAAGCTTCCGTATGGGAAAAGTTTTAAGTCTTTTAAAACTAAAAACAATAACAAGGAATATCACGAAAACGGTCAATTACACGAACAAATGTATATGACATAAATTGTGTGTTTTATGGAGATCTACAGTTTTTGTACCATAAGTTTTTGTCTATCTCTTACGGTTAACCAGTTATCCAAAATTTATAGTGTATAGAGAAGGTATTGCATTCCAAAAGTTCAATACAGATTTCACCGGGAATATCTGTTTTAGGGTCCCCTGCATCCAACAAAAAACCATTTTCAGAAAAAGATCCGCGCGTGTGCGTGTGTTTGTGTATCCATGTGTCTGTGAACACGATAGCTCGAAAACGGAAAGTCAGTAAAATACCAAAGTTGGTATTTTGGTTTAGTATCTTCCAGGGATGCGACACGAAGATTTTTAGAAAAATCCCCCCACTCCAAACTATCCTTTACATGGAACATTTTTCGAAAATTTTGATTTTCTCGAAAATGGCTCTAACGATTTTTGATTAAAATATCGTATATTAAAGATATTTACTTGACAAATAAAATGTATTTCTTGAATTTTCTAGGAATAGCCTCTGAAGACTATTTTATTCTCGATGAATTTTAAGGAATTGTATATAACTGCTAAACCGTAAGAGATGGACAAAGCTTATCACACAAAACGTCTAGAGCACTTTAAAACACACAATTTATGCTACATACATTTTTATCATGGAGTTGATCGTTTCTGAGATACTCCTTGTTTTTGGTTTCAGCTTTAAAGAACTTATACTTTACTCATACAGATATTCGTCAACTCCGGTTCGTACAAACAATGAAACTTCAGTCACATAGCAACCAGCTTTTGACTATTACTTTAACCTATGGTACTCCCTTATTTCGCTTCTACTTACAAGGAAGCAAGTAATACGACTATTTCTGCTAATTTTTTCTCATTAGCAAGAAGTAAATAGAAGTATAAGCTTTTTAACTATAATTTCTTGCAGAGATGTAGAGAAAGTCATGTGAATGGAACACATCAGATTTTTATTTATGGACTCCTGTGGTTCTCAGCGGAATGTTACGGTCAGCATATAATCACACGCTAGCTAAAATGCCTCATGGGTTTCTTACAGACCTCAAATTCTAAAATAAATTTAGTCGATAATAATTGAACTGGTAGAGTTCACTGCGTGTCCGCAGCAACACGCAGATTAGGAAGTGGAGAGCTTGTTGGTATTCAGGGGCACATAACCACGTATTCCCACAGCACGGATTTTATTTCATCACGCGGGACACGTAATTTTATAATAGCGTGCGGAATTTTTTGCTTCAGTCTGGGCCTAACGAAGTTGTCTCCCTATTCCCATTACACTCTCACTATTTGCATTTGTTGTTACCGAGTTTCTTTATTAAGCCAGTATGCAACAGAGCTTTCATCTTTGGCACAAATACAAGATGCGCATTTGTTTTCGGCGACTTTCCTATTTGAAATGGGCTTTCTGCATTACAATATTGCAACCATAAGAACGAGCCTTAACCGAACGAAAGCCTACGTGTTGATACATCTATAACTATGGTTGCATTAAATTAATATTATTCTAAGAAAATAAAACGAATAATGTAAAATACACGAGTTATAATTCTATTACTAGGAGAAAAGCAATTAGGTAGAAATCAGAATCACCAGGGTAATTACTTTTTTTTTACTTTATCTACACATACTATGTACATAGTGTATAGAGAAGGTACTGCATTGCAACCAAAAATTATATACCGAGATTTCACCGAAAATACATGTTTCGGTTCCCCAAGATTCCAAAAAAAAAAAAAAAAAAAAATTTAAAAAGGTCCGTGTGTGCGTGTGTGTCTGTGGACAGCATAACTCAAAAACGAAAAGCCCATTAAATACCAAACTGTATGATGTGTCATGAAGATTTTCAAGAAAATCCCCCCACCCCAAACTACCCTTCACATGGAAAATTTTCAAACATTTTTTCTCAAAAATGGATCTAATAATTTTGATTAAAACATATTATATTCAAGATATTTGCATGACAAATAAAATGTATATCTTTAATTTTCTGGGATCATATACGTAGAATTTACCGTTTTAGAGATATTCCTTGTTATTCATTTCAGTTTTAAATTACTTAACACTTTTCTCATAAGAGAACTCGTCCACCCTTGGCCACGCAAAGAAACAGATTTCAATATGATAGCAACCACATTTTAAAACATTTGACTGTCAGTTTAGCTTTGTGTATTCCCTTATTTCCTTTCTACTTACAAAGGAACTAAGTAACAAGACGTTTCTGCCAATTTTCTAACATGAAATTTATAGAAGAACAAGCATAAGGAATTAAGGTTAAAATCCTTATTCTGACCAACAAGATTAGAGTTCCTTGTAGTGTCCTTTGCAAGAAATGAGAATATCACATTTGTGTGGTTTCCACATTTACCAGCTTTCACGTGATAACATAACTACAATAAACTCAAGATGAACAGCACAGAAGGAAACTGTAAAGTTGGTGACCATCCACAAAAACAAAACAGATGGTGCACCAGGCAACTCGATTCTCATATCTGCCACGAAGAATTACTTTCCAGCAGTACCATCGAATATTATCCTAGTTGCTGAGACATAACACCAGGGTTTAAAGCGACGATAATTAAAAAAAAAAATCTGATGTGTTCCATTCACATGACTTTCTCTACATCTCTGTAACAAAATATTGTTAATAAGCTTATCTTTTATTTATTTCATGTTAATCGAGGAAAATTAGCAGAAATAGTCCATAGGTTAAACTGAAAGCCAAAAGCTGGTTGCTATGTGACTGATGTTCCTTTGTTTGTGTGAACAGGAGTTGACAAATTCCTGTATGAGAAAAGTATGTTTTTCAAAGCTGAAACAAAGAAAAAGGAATATCTCAAAAACGATCAACTCCACGAAAAAAATGTATGTAACATAAATTGTGTGTTATAACGTGCTCTACATTTTTTGTGTGCTAAGTTTTTGTCCATCTCTTACGGTTTAGTAGTTATGCAAAATTCATCCTGAATAAAGTGGTCTTCAGAGGCTATTCCCAGAAAATTCAAAATATACATTTTATTTGTCAGGTAAACATCTTTAATATAAGACATTTTAATCAAAATCGTTAGAGCTATTTTTTAGAAAATCAAAATTTTCGAAAAAAGTTCCATGTAAAGGGTGGTTTGTGGTGGGGGGATTTTTCTCAAATATTCGTGTGATATCCCTGGAAGATACTAAACTTAAATACCAAGTTTGGTATTTTACCGACTTTTCGTTTTTGAGTTATCGTGTTCACAGACTCACGGACACACTGACACACGAACACACACACACACACACACACACGGACCTTTTTGTGAAAATGCTCTTTTTAGATAAAGGGGACCCTAAAACATATATTTCCGGTGAAATCTCGGTATCGAATGTTTTGGTGGAGTGCAATACTTTCTCTATTCACTATGTACATAGTGCGTATAGAGAAAGTAATAAGGGAGTACCATAGATTAAAGTGATATTCAAAAGCTGGTTGCTATGTGACTGACCTTCTTTGTTTGTATGTACAGGAGTTGCCAAATTCCTGCGTGAGGAACGTATAAGTTTTGCATAGCTGAAATTACAAACAAGGAATATCTCAAAAAAGATGAACTTCACGAAAAAAAATTATATAATATAAATTGTGTGCTTCAATGTGCTCTACATTTTTGTGTGGTAAGTTTTTGTCTATCTCTTACGGTTTAGCAGCTATGCGAAATTCCGTAAAATTAATACAGAATAAAGTAGTCTTCAGAGGCTATTCCTAGAAAAATCAAATATACATTTTATTTCTCAGGTAAATATCTTTAATTTATGATTTTTAAACAAAATTGTAAGATCCATTTTTGAGAAAATCAAACTTTTCGAAATCATTTCCATGTAAAGGGTAGTTAGGGATGGGTGGATTTTGTTGAGAATCTTCGTGTCGCATCCTTGGAGGATACCAAACCTAAATACCAAATTTGGTTTTTAAGGGACTTTTCGGTTTTGAGCTATGCTGTCCACAGACACACACAACAGACAGACTCACACACGGACATTTTTCTAAAAATGTTTTTTTATTCAGGGGGGTCTCAGAACGTGTATTTCCGGTGAAATCTCGGTATCGAATATTTGGGTGCATTACAATACCTTCTCTATACACTATGTACATAGTACGTGCAGAGAAAGTAAAAAGAGTCGGTATATGAGATAAAGTGTGTGTTTTAACGCGATCTACATTTTTGTGTAGCATGTCTTTGCCTATCTTTTACGGTTTAACCGTTATGCAAAACTCATCCAGAATAAGGAAGTCTTCAGAAGCTAATCCCCGAAAACTCAAATGTTATTTGCGATGTAAATTTTTTAATGTATGATATTTATTCAAAATCGTTAGAACCATTTTTTTTTAGAAAATCAAACTTTTGAAAAAAGTTCCATGTAAAGGGTTATTTGGGGTGGGGGAATTTTCTCAAAATCTTCGTGTCGCATCCCTAGAATATATTCAACTTAAATACCAAGTTTGGTATTTTAGCGATTTTTCGTTTTTGAGTTATCGTGTTCACAGACATACGGACACATAGACACACACACACACACACACACACATGGACCTTTTTCTGAAAATATTCTTTTTTGGATACAGGGAACCCAAAAACATATATTTCCGGTGAAATCTCGGTATCAAATTTTTGGGTGGAGTGCAATATCTTCTCTATACACTATGGTACGTGTAGAGAAAGTAAAAAAGTGCATGAGTAATAATTTATAATTGTTTGTTCATTAATATTTATTCCATTTAAAATCATCTAGTTACTTTAAAAGTGGCACTTTAGTTTACCACAATGAACTTTTCTTTTTAAGTCAAGGCCACCCCTAAAGTTGTTTCTCAAAAACTATCTCAGGCATTTGTTTAAAGCTTATAATTATAGTAGTATGTGGTAAAATAATGACGTTACCAGTTTAAGAAATCACAGAATCTGAAATATTCACAGGTTAGTTCCCATAATGTCATTTGCTGATATCAGCGCTGCCAGACAAGATCAAAGATATCTTCAGGGCTCGGTGCCAACAACGAAATTTGAGGAAAGCTCTGTCTTAAGGCGTTTAAGCTTGCTTTACCGTACATCTCCTTTATCGAGCACGTGTTTGGGGAGGGGGGAGTCATTTGGGACATCGGGGAGACGGCTTTTATACGAGCCGAGTCATTTGAAGTGAACGACGAACCAATAAAACGAAATCCGCTCTTTCTTTCTACGCCTGGAATACGCCAGACACCAATTCCTGAAACTTTGATGATGAAACCCCCAAGTGATTGTTGGTGACCAGCTCTGTCTTTCATGTCCATTGCTCCTCTCTTTCATTATTCTGTGTTCGTCTTTTCCCCAGTTTCATCTGCAACCATTTTCCTGTGAGGAAGGTTCATTAACAGCCGAGAACATGATGGCATTTGGTAGATAATAGATTTCAGCATAAACTTTTCCAAAACAACCCTGAAAAACATTAAGACTACAAACTTCAGAATGTTTTAGGACTTTCTTAAGCGGAATCATTGCCTTGTGGCTTCCCTCTCTCCGTGAAAAGATGAAAACTTGCAGAGAATGAGCACTAAAAGGCAATAAAGATAACCTAAGTTAGAAAACTTTTAATGGATCAGTTAATGTATTCTCCACCGTACATTCATTTACCAAACAACGTATATGTAGATGTTTCAATCCGAAACAGAATGTAAAATAAAAAGACAATTTTCAATTGGAAGCAATGTAAGATCACGACCAAACATGCAAAGTAAGACATTAAACTGGTATAATAAACGTAAATTTAATCAAGCATCGAGGATGTTTCACAAGTAAGGAATAATGTAAATGAAATTAAACTCATTTCTACTTTTCCTACTACGTTCAGCAGGAGAGGAAGTATGGAAGTATTGCATTCTACCCTAAAATTCTGTACGAAGATTTCACCAGAAATAAATATTTTAAGACTCCCTAAATAAAGAATCTAATGTGTTCCATTCACATGACTTTCTCTATATCTCTCTAATAAATTATGGTTAGAAAGCTTATGCTTCTATTTACTTCATGCCAATCGAAAAAAAAAAGAAGAAGCAAAAATAAGCTATTACTTGCTCCCATGTAAGTAGAAGGGAAATAAGGGATTTCAAAAGCTGGTTGCTATGTGACTGAAGTTCCTTTGGTAGTATGGACAGGAGCTGACAGATTCCTGTAAAAGAAAAGTAAACTTTTCAAAGCTGAAACCAAAATTAAGGAATATCTAAAAAACGATCAACTCTACGAAAAAATGTATATACCATTAGTTGTGTGTTTAACGTGCCCTACATTTTTTGTGTGGTACGTTTTTGTCCATTTCTTACGGTTCCCCAGAAAATTCAAGATATACATTTTATTTGTCAGGTAAATATTTTTAATACACGATATTTTTATCAAAATCGTTAGCCATTTTTGTCAAAATTAAATTTTTCGAAAAAGTTCCATGTAAAGGGTAGTTGGCGATGGGAGAATTTTCTTGAAAATCGTCGTGTCATATCCTTGGAAGATACTAAACTTAAATACCAAGTTTGATATTTTACCGTCTTTTCGTTTTGAGTTATCGTGTTCACAGACACACGGACACACACACATGGACCTTTTTCTCAAAATGTTTTTTTTTTTTGGATACAGGGGGTCCTAAAACATGCATTTCCGGTGATATCTCGGTATCGAATTTTTGGTGCAATACCTTGTGCAAAGTAATACAAATAAAATGCACATATTGAGTTTTCTGGCTACAGCCTCTGAAGCCCACTTTATTGTGAATGAATTACTTTGAACGAATGGTCATTGGTTGATTTCATAGTTTGGACCCAAAATTAGAAACCGCTGTATCCTGTTGTAGCAAGCTGGAATTGGACCAAAAAATAGGACGGAAATCGTATACAATGAAATTATCCGATGTCCCAAGATTCAATTTATAATTTGAAGAGTATTGGACCAAATATTTGATCGTGGGCTATTGGCTTTAAGAAAATAACCAACATTTTTACGTATAAACGGATGCGTATTTTGTATTAATTACTTTAGACACTTCCGTGAAAGTCTCTGTAAGATTCGAATCTGGGAAGTTAGAGCTTAAATCAGCAAACTTTCCTCGAAGAAGTAGATATGTAATCTTCGTGTCAGTACTTTAAGACCCGTGAAGAGATAGTTGCCAAAAGGGGGCGTTATCGACGAAAAAGTCAATTTAAAGTTTGTAAGGAAATAAGGAGGTAACATTTCAGATAGATATGTAATCTTTCCGTAATTGAATAAAATCAGTAGAGATATCGACACGTTTCAATAAAAGCGTTAATATAAGCTTTGTATGGAAGCAAATAAGGACCTTTTTATGCTTGTTATATAATAACTGTTCACCAAAGCTACTCAAAAACAAACAGTGGACGATAATTAATGAAATGTAATAAACATATAACATGAACATTAATGGTTTGTGAACATTGGAAAGAGCTCAGCATTTTATAATTAAATAAATGGACCTTCCAGTCTATTTAACTGCCCCCGCGTTTACGCCCTCGTTTAGCGCATAAAGGTTGCTGAATTCGCAAACTGCACAATCTCAAAAAATACAATCTGATGCGCTCCATTCACATGACTTTTTCTACATCTCTGCAACAAATTGTTGTCAAAAAAACTTATAAAGCTTATGCTTCTGTTTACTTCCTGCTGTTCGAGAAAAAATTAGCAGAAATAGTCTTATTACTTGCTTCCTTGTAAGTAGAAGCGAAATAAGGGACTACCATAGGTTAAAGTGATAGTCAAAAGCTGGTTGCTATGTGACTGAAGTCCCTTTGTGTGGGCAAGAGTTGAAAAATTCCAGTATGAGAAAAGTATAAGTTTCTCAAAGCTGAAACTAAAAACAAGGAATATCTCAAAAACGATCAACTCCACGGAAATAATGTATGTGACATAAATTATGTGCTTTAATGTGCTCTACGTTTTTTGTGTGGTAAGTCTTTCGCCATCTCTTACGGTTTTGCAGTTATGTAAAATTCCGTAAAATTCGTCCAGAATAAAGTAGTCTTCAGAGGCCATCTCCAGAAAATGCGAGATATACATATTTCATTTGTCAGGTAAATAAATATCTTTAATATATGATATCTCCATCAAAATCGTTAGAGCCATTTTTGAGAAAATCAAAATTGTCTAAAAAGGATCCATGTAAAGGGTAGTTTGGGGTGGAAGGATTTTTCCTCAAGATCTTCGTGTCGCATCCCTGGAAGATACTTAACTTAAATACCAAGTTTGGTATTTTACCGACTTTTCGTTTTTGAGTTAATGTGTTCACAGACACACGGACACACACACACACGAACCTTTTTCTGAATGCCTTTTTACTTTCTCCATACGCACTATGTACATAGTGTATAGAGAAGGTATTGCACTCCACCCAAAAATTCGATACCGAGATTTCACCGGAAATATATGTTTTAGGGTCCCCAATATCCAAAAGAAGCATTTTCACAAAAAGGTCCGTGTGTGTGTGTGTGTGTGTGTGTGTGTGTGTGTGTGTCCGTGAACACGATAACTCAAAAACGAAAAGTCGGTAAAATACCAAACTTGGTATTTAAGTTTAGTATCTTCCAGGGATGCGACACGAAGATTTTGAGAAAAATCCCCCCACCCCCAACTACCCTTTACATGGAACATTTTTCGAAAATTTTAATTTTCTCAAAAATGGCTCTAACGATTTTGATTAAAATTTGGGATATTAAACATATTTACCTGGCAAATGAAATGTTTATCTTGAATTTTCTGGGAATAGCCTCTGAAGAGTAGTTTATTCTGGATGAATTTTACTAAATTTTGAATGACTGCTAAACCGTAAGAGATGGACAAAACCTTACTGCACGAAAAATGTAGAGCACTTTAAAACACACAATTTATGTTATATACATTTTTTTCGTGGAGTTCGTCGTTTTTGTGGCATTCCTTATTTTTGGTTTCTGCTATGAAAAACGTATACTTTTCTCATACAGGAACTTGTCAACTCCTATCCATATAAACAAAGGAACTTCATTGACATGGCAACCAGCTTTTGACTATCACTTTAACCTACGGTTGTCCCTTATTTCGCTTCTACTTACAAGGAAGCGAGTAATAAGACTATTTCTGCTAATTTTTTCTGATTAGCATAAAGTATATAGAAGTATAGGCTTTTTAAGAATTATTTGCTGCAGGGATATGGAGAAAGTCATGGGTCACATCAGATCTTTTTGGATACAGGGGACCCTAAAACATATATCTCGGTATCGAAATTTTGGGTGCAATGCATACCTTCTCTATCCACTATGTACATAGTACATGTTGAGAAATGATTAAACTGCAGAGGTTTTAAGGCGAACATGAGCTGCATTTTATTTGTTACTCTTTTTACTATTTAGCTATACTAAGTTAACGAAGTTTTGTATTCCACCGGAAAATTCTATAACTAGGTTTATTGGAAATATACGTTTTGAGGCTCGTTGAATCGAAACTAAATCACTTTTTTTTTTAAAAAAAAAAATCTTACGTATGTGTTACACTCACATGACTTCCTCTAGCTGTTCTACAAACACACCTCTTACAAAGATTATTCTTCTTTCTACACAATGCTAATCGAGATAAACAGTAGCAGAATGATCTTATTATGTAGTTCCTTATAAGTAGAAGAGAACTAAGGGAATGCACTATGCTAAATTGATAGTCAAATGTTTCAAAACCTGTCGTTATGCGATTGTCATTGCAAATTGCCTCCTTGCTTCGCCAAGAGTAGAACAAAAGAAAGACGGACACTTCATGTATGAGAAAAGCATAAGTGCTTTACAATTGAAACAAATAACAAGGAATAACTCGGAAACGGGTATCTCAACAACAAAAGTGTTAAGGACATAAATAGTGTACTTTTGACGAGATCTACATTTTTGTGCTTAAAGTTTTGTCATTTCTTACGGCTTAGCACTTAAGCATAATTTCGCAAAATTCATCCAGAATAAACAAGTCTTCAGAAGCCATTTCTAGAGATATTCATTTGTATTGGTTTCAATTAGTCAATAATTATACGTTTCTCAAATGCGAAATCGGCATTTATTTTACTTTCTCCCGGTACAAATGGAATTTCAAAGTCATCATATATGGATCATAATACTTTCTCTATACGAACTATGTACATAGTGTATAGAGAAGGTATTGGATTGTACTCGAAAATACCATACCGAGATTTCACCGGAAATACATGTTTTGAGACTCCCTGAATCCAAAAAAATATGTCCGTGTGTATCTCTGTGGGCAGCAGAGAGCAAAAACGAAAGGACCGTTAAAGACCAAAGTTGGCATTTAAGTTTGGTTTCTTCCAAGGATGCGACACGATGATTTTCAAGAAAATCCCCCCACACCAAACTACGCTTTACATAGAAAAAATTTTGAAAATTTTGATTTTCTTAAAAATGGTTCTAACGATTTTGATTAAAGTATCGTATATTAAAAATATTTACCTGACAAATAAAATGTATATCTTGAATTTTCTGGGAATAGCCTCTGAAGACTACTTTATTCTGGATGAATTTTACGGAATTGTGCCTAACTGCTAAACCATAAGAGATGGACAAAAACTTACTGTGCAATATATGTTATATTTCGTGGAGTTGATCATGTTTAAGGTACTCTTAGTCTTTCGTTTCTGCTTTGAAAAACATACTTTTTTACTTTCTCCTCACGCACTATGTGCATAATGTATAGAGAATGTATTGCACTCCACCCAAAAATTCGATACCGAGATTTCACCGGAAATATTTGTTTTAGGGTCCCCTGTATCCAAAAAAAAGTATTTTCAGAAAAAGGTCCGTGTGTGTGTCCGTGTGTGTGTGTCATTGAACACGATAACTCAAAAACGAAAAGTTAGTAAAATACCAAACTTGGTATTTAAGTTTAGTATCTTCCTGGGATGCGACACGAAGATTTGAGAAAAATCCCCCCACTCCAAACTACCCTTTACATGACATTTTTTATGAAATTTTTTATTTTCTAAAAAATGGCGCTAACGATTTTGATTAAAATCGTTTTTCGTGGAGTTGGTTGTTTTGAGATATTCCTTGTTTTTGGTTTCAGCTATAAAAAACATACTTTTCTCATACAGGACTTTGTGAACTCGTGTCCATACAAATAAAGGAACTTCAGTCACATAGCAACCAGCTTTTCACTATCACTTTAACCTATGGTACTCCCTTATTTCGCTTCTACTTACAAGGAAACGAGTAATAAGAATATTTCTGCTAATTTGTTCTCGAGTAGCAGGAAGTAAATAGAAGCATAAGCTTTTTTACAATAATTTGTTACAGAGATGTAGAGAAAGTCATGTGAATGGAACACATCTGATTTTTAATGATATTCCTCGAGATACAAATGTGTAGCTAATGTCTCTGTCTAACGAATTTAATTAAAATCCCATATATTTGAGATATTTTCATGAAAACAAAATATATATCTTGAATTTTAAGGGAATAGCCTCTGAAGACTTGTTCATTCTAGATGACTTTTGTAAAACTTTTGCATAATGGTAAACCGTAGGATATAGACAAAAAGCTTAGTACACAAAAATGTAAATTTTATTAAAACACACAGTTTATGTCTAATATATTTTTTTGTAGAGTTAACCGTTTTCAAGATATTCCGAATTATTGGTTTCCATTTTAAGCTACTTAAAACTTATCTCAAGGGGGTAAATATCTTCCATTTTTTCTGTCTTTTGTTCACTCCTAGCAAGCAACGAGAACCGAATTTCAATTGTTTAACATACAAAACAATTTTTAAAGGATTTGACTATCGCTTTAGCCTAGTATATTCTCTTATTTCCCTTCTGCTTACAAAGAAGCAAGTAATAAGACCAATTCTGCTAATGTTTGTCTTGAGTAGCATGAAGTAGATAAACGAATAATCTTTTATAAGAAAAGTTTCTTTATAGAATGGTTGTAGAATGTCATGTGAATAGAACCCATCAGATTCTTAAGAACAGTGATGTACAACATAAGAGTTTTACTGTATAGGGAAGGTATTGCATAGGTACCGAGACTTTACCGAAAACACACGTTTTAGGATCCCCTGAATCCAAAAAAAGTATTTTCAGAAAAATGTCCGTGTGTGTATGTGTACGTGTGTCCATGTATCTGAGAACACGATAACTCAAAGAGGAAAGTTGGGTAAAATACCAACCTTGGTATTTAAGTTTAGATTTTGAAAAAAATTCCCCACCCAAAACTACTTTATACATGGAAAAAAAATCGAAAATTTTGATTTTCTCAAAATGGCTCTAACGATTTTGATTAAAATACCATACAAATATATTTATATGTGAAATGAAATGGTTTTATCTTGAACATTCTGGGAATAGCCTCTAAAGATCTCTTTATTATGAATGAATTCTGCGTAACTGGTACACCATAAAATATAGACAAAAACTTACACAAAAAATATAAATTATATCAAAATGTACAAAATATGTTATATACGTTTTTTTCGCTCAATTGACCATTTCTAAGATATTCCTTATTATTTGTTTTCGAATGGTAAACGGCTTTTAAAAGAAATGACTAACGTTTTAGTCTAGTGTATTCATTTATTTTACTTATACTTACAAGGAAGCAAGTATTTAAGACAATTTCTGTTGTTGGTTTTTTTTTTGTTTTTTTTTTTTGTTTTTTTGCAGCTTAACGTCCTTTAACCTGGTTGGTGATATGGACGATGAATGAAATGATGCTCAATGTCCATGGAGCTTAAAGTTACTCGAGATTCGTCTTCTCAGTATAAAAACCTTACCCAGGCAACTCGCCCTAAGCGAAGATCGAGCTCACATCCTTTTGAATGTGAAGCAGACACGCTATCACCACACTACCCAGGTGGGCTCTGCTTATTTTATCTCGATTATCATAAAGTAGACAGAAGAATAAGCTTTAACAATAATTTTTTAGAGAGATGTAGAAATGTAAATGGCTGTGGTTCTCAGCGTCCCATTCTAAATTGGGCGTGAAAGACCGCTTAATTTTGCTCAGAGGTCTCTCTTATCAGGCTTGAGGTTCTTTTACCTGCCGTAAATCTACGACACGGGACCAACGGCTTTACTTCCCTTCCGAAGGAAGCCATGATAAAAGTTTATACACCCAAAAAAATCCATCGTCCTCCGCCAGGTTTGAACCCGCGACCTTGGGTATATGAAGTCAGCATGGTAACCATTACACCACAGAGGGCGACTAGAGCTATGTAGAGAAATGCACATGAATGTAGCACATAAGATTTTTTACTTTCTCTATACGCACTATGTACATAGTGTATAGAGAAAGTATTGCACTCCACCAAAAATTCGATACTGAGATTTCAACGGAAATATATGTTTTAGGGTCCCCTGTATCCAAAAAAAAAGTATTTTCAGAAAAAGGTCCGTGTGTCTGTGAACACGATAACTCAAAAACGAAAAGTCGGTAAAATACCAACTTGGTATTTAGGTTTAGTATCTTCCGGGGATGCGACATGAAGATTTTGAAAAATCCTCCCACCCCAACTACTCTTTACATAGAACTTTTTTCGAATATTTTGATTTTCTAAAAAATGGCTGTAACGATTTTGATTAAAATTTCGTATATTAAAGATATTTACCTGACAAATAAAATGTACATTCTGAATTTTCTGGGAATAGCCTCTGAAGACTACTTTATTCTGGGACAATTTTACGGAATTTTGCATTAACTGCTAAACCGTAAGAGATGGACAAAAACTTACCATACAAAACATGTAGAGCACCTTAAAACACACAATTTATGTTGTTCACATTTTTATCATGGAGTTGGTCGTTTTTGAGATATTCTTTGTTTTTGGTTTCAGCTACAAAAAACATATATTTCTCATACAGGACTTTGTGAACTCGTGTCCATACAAACAAAGGAACATCAGTCACATATCAACCAGCTTTTGACGATCACTTTTACCTATGGTAGTCCCTTATTTCTCTTCTACTTACAAGGAAGCAAGTAATAAGACTATTTTTTGTCAATTAGCATGAAATAAATAGAAGCATAAACTTTTTAACAATAATTTCTTGCAGAGATGTAGAGAAAGTCATGTGAATGGCACATATCAGATTTCTCACCTTGAAAAATATTTGCATTAAAGGATAACCGTAAACACATAATAGGTTTTGGTGTAAGCCAGTTTTGGGAGAGGGTTGCTCAAGAGCTCGTTATACACGTGTTCCTCGCAGTTATAACACGGAAACGAAACAGAGCAGGTTGAGCGAGCACCAAAGGTTAATGGTCATTTATAAAAAAAGGCATATGGATGGCCTCTCATGGGCAAATAGCACCGTGATGAATCTACCTTCCCTCTGGCTCATAAGCAAAACAAAACCCTCCCTTTGTTTGTTTTGTTTAGGCAGCCAGCATCCGGTGACTTTGATGTTGAATTTCAAAAAGGAAAATTGTAGAATTTTAAGCGTGTGCACGAGAGTTGGGTGCGTTCATGTTTAAAAAATGCACATATTCGGCGCTTTGCTTATGATGCGAGTGAAATATTTACTTTTCCTGGGCAGGAAAAAGGGCCGCTATCGATTTCTGTGCATTGCTTGTAATGGGATACTAGCCGGGAGTTGAATTCCACAGACAGACCTGTGCAATGTTGACTGTATTAATCCTATCACAAACAGTTTCCCTACACACATAAAACAAACTCTAATTCCCGTTATCGCCCAAGTTACTCTGCTCATATACTGTGTCTACTCCATCGGATGCACTCCGCTGTAATGTTGCATGGATCTCTCGAAGGTATTTAGTATCTCCTCCATTTTATGTCACTCTAATCAATCCCACGCTTTAAGTATACCCATTTGTGTGAACACGCGTTCTGGCCTTGGGTTTTTTCCGTGGTTTTCGCGTAGTCGTTTATGCTACAATAACAATGAAATGCAAGCGCAACACAAGAAGTTTCTAGATCCGCAAGCTACATGCAAATATCTTCCAAGCTCTCCGTAAGTTACAAACTGAATAACTTAACCAACAATGCCACATAAGAACATTCACTTATCTTTTACAAAATAAACGCATTACATACTAACAACTGACGCACGTGGCAGTGACGTCACAATGGTTGCTTATTCAAAATTATTGAAAATAGGGTAATTCTGCACAACGGCTCCATTAATTCTACTGTCTAATAACCGGAGATACGTTGGGGTATCTATAGCAGGAAATAGAAGTGAAATGTGTTGACTGTGGTGAAAACACAGAAATTAATTTAAAATCGGTTAATAAATAGAAAGTCTTCAATTTAGATTCAGTAAAAACCGTTAATTCAATACCTGCCAAATTATACGTAAATCAGGATAATTCTGCACCTTCTATTATTTAACCGATTTTAAATGACTTGTGTTTTCATCACAATCCGTACACGCCACTTTTATTTCCTACTATAGATACCAACATGGTAGTTTCCGTTTTGCAGACGGCAGAATTAATAGAGCCCTTGTGTAGAATTACCGAAAATAGTTCTAGCATAGATACTGTATTAAGTGATAAATCTACACATTTAATGAACTAAGAATTATCTCTCTGCGTCTTCGATTTATGAGAAGTTATAAATCTATACACAGATGATAGTTAAATCCATTAAATCAAAGAAGGATTCGCGAGGAGACTGTCATAGCCTCTTAAGGTAGATTAGAGATGGCGTGGCACGGCCAAATAGAAAAGCATGCATGTACAGCAGGCCCTGTAAAATCTTGTAGTTGATTTCATAGGTAATGCATAGAGAAAAGAAGCAGACTTCATCCTCTTTGCACGTAACGCAAGGAAACAGTTTGGAGTTTGAAAGCTCTTGCGTTGCATTGCATTGCGTTTCTACTTACATTAAAAAATGGGAGTCCAAACTCTTGCGCTTAGATTGTATCTGCGCTTACATTTCATTGTGAATGCAGCATTATACACACAGTTTGGTTACTAACAAGAGGATAACAAAGGCAGTGGAGTAAGAATATTAGTATGTGCTAAGATGTCTAGTATCGAACCTCCTGAAAATGTAAACACTACAAGATGGCGGAAAAGGAACAATAGCTGCTGTGTTGTAGCATGTAATAATACCTACAAGAATACTTCGCCTTTTATTCTTTTCCCTCGCGGAAAACTGAAGCGCAAAGAAGAAATCTATGGATTCAAGCTGTACATCGAAACAAGTAAGTACACTAATCAAAGCAGTAACATATGCTTAAAATTAAGAACAGCATGGATAATGGTGCTTATAAATTAATGCTAACGTTTTTTAAGTTAATAAATAGAAACCCTAAACACTGTATTAGATTAAACGACACATCAAGGGAATAATCTGTCAATTATTATGACTTTTATTTTTATTATTAATATGTATGTACGTATTGTTATGTACGTATTACTATTCATACTTTATATTTTATTTTCAGTCCTGAGGGATCATCGTGAAAACCAAAGCCCTCAACAAAATTTTGCAGCATTCACTTCATCGGAAATAAAAGGTTCAGAACATCCCCATAGTTCAGCATATGTTCCCAGTATATTTCCAGACGTGTACAAAAAGATTTCGACCTTTTGAAACAGAACTTGCAGTCAAATGTATGCACTTTATGGACAGTAAACCACAAATAATATTTATATCCCACATGCTTCCGCTTCTAACTATCGTCCTAATAAGTACAAAGTATGACACGGAGCGGCGCCACCAGTACGATTTTCTGGTCCGTGCACGATGCCTATACCCCCGCCGCTGAATCCTTGTACTTGACAGTTCGAGTGGTTTCGCGTAAGGTTGGCTATGCTGCCTTTACGGCGTTGCCAAAGTAAATAGTAAACAACAGCTGCCTACAAATGTCTCTATCGTGTTTAACGACGAATATTGTCACGTGGACTGTTGAGGGATGCTCAAGAACATACATCAATTCAGAACTTTATTCAATATTTCTTTAATTCGTATAGAAAACATTTGTTAAGTTCAGAGTACTGAACATATTTTCTAAATTATATGAATTCTCTTTCTTAGCTGATGGCTGATAAGAGTATTTGACATTTAACAGGAACAATGTGGGTTACCACTTCCTATGACCATCCCATGCCATCAGCTTCCTGTTGCCTACGTGCCAATGGGCACGGCATGAAGCCACATCCTGGCACTACTGAATCAGACAGGATTTTCTAGAACAATTGGAATGCTTGGTTCTGATTGGTCAACATAACTGAAGCTTCGGGCGTTGGCTCGCCTTATTTGGCATAATGTACATGTTAAACAGGACACCCGTAGGCGCTGATTCCCTATATTATAAGCTCTAGTTTGCTGAGAAGGGGGAAAGTCAACATAGCTCAGTATGCTGATGACGTGCTGTTATACTGTACAAACAAACACCCACGCAGAGCCTTCAACCCTATTCAGAGACACCTCTGCCTCATCCAAGAGTGGTGAGAGCGTTGGCGATTGTCCATAAATCCGGAGAAAAGCCACGCTGTTCTCTTCACCAAGCGCCGCTTTCCCGCAAACTTCCCCACATTCACGTACCTCAGACGAAGGATACAATGGACCAACACCATCACCTACTTGGGGGTGAAGCTTGACAGGGACGTCACTTTTGGGGAGCACATCAGGGGGCTATGGTGCCGGGGCAATGGGGCTGCGGCCTCACTGTACCCTATGCTGAGGTCCTCGATGACGGTTCCCCTTAAGTTGCGCCTTTTGAGGGCTCTCATAATCCCCTTGTTAATCTACGCCTGTGAGATCTGGGGCATGGCGGCAGACTCCAGTCTGCTGTTGCTTCAGCGGGTACAGAATAGGTGTCTTCGGGCTATCTATTCTGTGCCTCGAGGCTTTCCAACGAGACTCCTGCACGAAGCCTCTGGTCTACCATACCTGGAGGACGAGATTAAGCGTCGGGCAACAAAATTCAACGAAGGGTTACCATTCCATCGGAGCGCCCTCGTTAGGTCTCTTGGGGATTACGATCCCACAAACCGCCGCTTCAGGCGATACCGGCTTCCCCGCATGGCTTGCGGGCATCCCCGGTAACGAAGGAGCACCACCAACAGCTGCTACGGCTAAGCTCCTTATAATCCTTCAAGAGTTGCTTGGATTCAAAATTAAAACCTCAAAAGAAACATTTTGATGAAAACACACCAGCGGTGCACAAGGGCCGTTGCACCATCAAGGCAACCGTCGAGGAGCAATATTTGCCTCCTCCTGTCACTCCACAACCCCATAACACACCCGCCATCCTGCAAGACCCACAATCCCGTCAGAACGTGGTTAAGTTCTCTCCAAGAACAGGGACACGTGTAGCACACCTCGGGCTGTCCTCAGCCTGCCAATTACACTGGACTGGAGAAGGGGACCTTTTCTGAGTTGAGAGGCTGGTCTCGCTGGCGCTTGTACAAGGCAAGCCAAGCTCGCTACGCTTCAGGGCACTGCAACCCTCAACCTCCACGCAACATCTATATAAAGGTAAGCGCCTGAAAGGGCCGTAATACAATACTAACCAATATGTTTATGAAAGGTTAAGCTTATCTGTTAACGTGTAACTTACAGACACCTTTATAAATAAACGACCCAACGAGTTGTCGCTAACTCTAAGCTTCCTTAGTCCGCTACGCTTCCCAGACCACTTGTGACAATATAAACAGTGTACATAGGAAATGAATGCTTATGAATAATGAAACTAATACGTTATTATTGATGTTAACTGAAAATAACAGTGATACTGTAGCACATAAGGCATACATTAGGTATTTACGACAATATAGAATTAGTGGTTCACATTCTCTCTAATTCCTGTGCTTTTCGTATTATTTTGTGAACATGATTCACTTTCTTCTTCCATGTAGCCGCGTCCACTCTCGCCACACCTTCTCGCAAACTCTATCCACCTCTATAATTGTGAAAGTCCCTCACGTACAAACAAACACTAACACACTATCAACAAATATAAAAAAAAATCTCATGTGTTCCATTCACAGGACTTTCTCTACATCTCTGCAACAAATTTATCGTTAAAAAGGTTATGCTTCTATTTACTTCGTGCTAATCGAGAAAAAAATTAGCAGAAATAGTCTTATTACTTGCTTTCTTGTAAGTAACAGCGGAATAAGGTAGTACGATAGCTCAAACTGATAGTCAAAAGCTGGTTGCTATGTGGCTGAAGTGCCTTTGTTTGTATGGACAGGAGTTAACAAATTCTTATATGAGAAAAGTATAAGTTTTTCAAATCTGAAATTAAAAACAAGGAATATCTTTAAAATGATCAACTCCACGAAAAAATGTATATAACATAAATTGTTTGTTTTAATGTGCTCTACATTTTCTGTGTGGTAAGTTTTTTTTCCTTGCCTTACGGTTTAGCAATTATACAAAATTCCATAAAATTCACACAAAATAAAGCAGTGTTCAGAGGCTATTCCCAGGAAATTCAAAACATACATTTTATTTGCAGGTAAATATCTTTAATATACAATATGTTAATCAAAATCGCTAGAGCCATTTTTGAGAAAATCAAAATTTTCGAAAAAAGTTCCATGTAAAGGGTAGTGTGGGTGGGATATTTTTCTCAAAATCTTCGTGTCACATCCCTGGAAGATACTAAACTTAAATACCAAGTATGGTATTCTACCGACTTTTCGTTTTTGAGTTATCGTGTTCACTGACACACGGACACACATACGCGGACCTTAAAACATATATTTCCGGTATCGAATTTTTTGGTGGAGTGCAATACCTTCTGTATACACTATGTACGTAGTACGTGTAGATAAAGTAAAAACAACGAATAATATGTATCTTGCACAGAACAGCTCAACGCATGTGTTAGGAGTTAAACTGAGCACGTGGTTGGAAATAGCCAAATATTGCAACGGTGCGTCTCCGTTCTCTGACCGATCGACCGACCGGAATGCTTCTTTGTGATTGGTTCAGAAAGTCAAACGGGTAAAGTTGTTCATCTGTTTTCTGTGGATGTACCAACTTAACTCCTAACTGTCAAGTGCAAGGGTTCAGCGGCGAGGGTATAGGCAATACCGGAGTGTTGTATATCTACCACAAGTTCCTTCCGCTTCTTCATCTTTCAAGTGCCTCACTTCCAATACCTCGGCTGCAATATAACTTATGACCAAGACATAAACACAAAATATCTGAAGTGTTCCATTCACATGACTTTCTCTACATCTCTGCAACAAATTATTCTTAAAAAGCTTATGCTTCTATTTACTTCATGCTAATGGAGAAAAAAAGTAGCAGAAATAGCCTTATTACTTGCTTCCTTAGTGCCGATTAACTTAAGCTAATGTTTATCTGGATTATCATACAGTAGATAAAATAATAATTTGTTACAACATTGTACAGAAAGTAATTTGAATGGAGCATGTCAGACTTTTTTGGATACAGGGACCCTAAAACGTGTATTTACGGTGAAATCTCGATATCGAGTTTTAGGTGGAATACAATACCTTCTGTATACACTATGTGCATAGTTTGTGTAGACTGAATAAAAATCTGATGTGTTACATTCACATGACTTTCTCTACATCTCTGCAACAGATTATTGTTAAAAAGCTTATGCTTCAATTTACTTCATGCTAATCGAGAACAAATTAGCAGAAATGTTCTTATTATTTGCTTTCCTTGTAAGTAGAAGGCAAATAAGGGAGTACCATAGGTTAGGTGATACTCTAAAGCTGGTTGCTAGGTGACTGAAGTGCCTTTGTTTGTATGAACACGAGTTGACAAATTCCTGTATGACAAAAATACAAGTTTTCAGAGCTGAAACCAAAACAAAGGAATATCTAAAAAGGATCAACTCCACGAAAAAAAAGTATATAACATAAATTGTGTGTTTTAATGTGCTCTACATTTTTTGTGTGGTAGGTTTTTTTTCCATCTCTTACAAGCAGTTATGCAAAATTTCGTAAAATTCATCTAGAATAAAGTAGTCTTCAGAGGCTATTCCCAGAAAATTCAAGGTATACGTATTATTTGTCAGGTAAATATTTTTAAATGAGATATTTTAATCAAAATCGTTAGAGCCATTTTTAAGAAAATCAAAACTTTCGAAAAAAGTTACTGGAAGGTACTAAACTTAAATACAAAGTTTGGTATTTTACTGACTTTTTGATTTTGAGTTATCGTGTTCACAGACACACTGACACACGGACACACATACACATACACACACACACGGATTTTTGTTATAATGCTTTTTTTGGATACAGGGAACACTAAAACATATATTTGCGGTGAAATTTCGGTACATAGTACCTGTAGAGAAAGTAAAAAGGTGACAAAATTATCACTATTATTGTGTATAATAGAATTTTTGACAAGATATATTACATACTACTATGGGTTTAACAAATTTCACAGCTGCATTTACTTAATGGGCGATATGTATGTTTTACATTTATAAACGTAGTGCTAATAATTAATATGGTAATGATAGACACGAGCAGAACGTGTGCAATGCCCAAATCAAGACAGTTCACTTGCAACTGGACGACTTCGCCGGCTCACTGGATGTTGTAGGCTCAATTTTCCGAGTGGCTGAGCAATGCATTAGACTGAGCGAGCCGTGAAGATGCACATCCAATACTTGATTGTAATTGGCTCACCACCTCCCTCCCTTTCCTACCCTCTTGAGAAATTTCAGCACCGATTTCTGCTATCTTCGGTATATGCAGGGCTATCCGGGCGCTTTGCAATCATTTAATTTCTTTTTGCTGCCTTGGCGCTATCCTTTATTATCTCTTGACGTCTCTCGCTCTCTTTTCTCTTTCCTCCCCTTCCTCCTCTCATTTGTGGTCTGAGATGTCTTCCTGTATTTTAGAATCCTTAATCTCACAAATTTCCCCCTACCCGACCTAATTTCCTGGTTGGTCCTGTTCGTGAGAACGATAAGGAACGGGTTAATTTATCATGCCTTCCTTACTGCCATAGCCTGTAACAGTAATCTATGCTCAAGCGACTTTGGCGCTATCATGGAGCAATAAAACAAGCTCAGGCATTTGTGACTTAGCCCCGCTAAATACCACGTCACTTTCAGCAAATACTAACACATAAAGATGATTTATAGCCCTTCAATAGCGACATAAAACACGTCACTATTATAAATTAGATATTTCGCTGTAAAAATACATAATGTGTTGAATTTACGTAACCTATTACACTTCTGTCTACTTTTTACTTTCTCTATACGTACTATGTACATAGTGTATAGAGAAGGTATTGTAATGCACCCAAAATTCGATCCGAGATTTCACCGGAAATATACGTTTTAGGGTCCCCTTTATCTAAAAAAAAAAAAAAAAGCATTTTCGGAAAAAGGTCCGTGTGTGTCCGAGTGAACACGATAACTCAAAAACGAAAAGTCGGTAAAATACCAAACTTGGTATTTAAGTTTAGCATCTTCCAAGGATGCGACACGAAGATTTTGAGAAAAATCCCCCCACTCCCAGCTACCCTTTATATGGAACTTCTTTCGAAATTTTTGATTTTCTCAAAAATAACACTAACAAGTTTTTTATTAAAATATTGCATATTAAAGCGATTTACCTGAAAAATAAAATGTATATCTTGAATTTTCTGGGAATAATCTCTGAAGAAATCTTTATTCTAGATGAATTTTACGGAATTTTGAATAACTGCTAAACCGTAAGAGAGGGACAAAAACTTACTCCACAAAAAATGTAGAGCACGTTAAAACACAACAATTTATGTTATTTTTTTTCGTGGAGTTTATCGTTTTAGAGTTATTTCTTGTTTTTGGATTCTGCTTTGAAAAACTTATATTTTTCTCATACAAGAATTTGTCAGCTGCTGTCCATACAAAGAAAGGAACTTCTGTGACGCAGCTTTTGACTATCACTTTAACTTATGGTACTCCCTTATTTCGCTTCTACTTACAATGAAGCAAGTAATAAGACTATTTCTGCTAATTTTTTTTTCTGATTAGCATGAAATAAAAAGAAGTATAAGCTTTTTAAGAATAGTTTGTTGCAGAGATGTAGAGAAAATCATGTGAATGTACACATAAGATTTTTTTATTTGAAATAAATTTTCATTGCAGTTTAGCGTTTCACTGAACGTACACTCAACGACAATAAAAATCGGATGTTTTCCATTGAAATGACTTTCTCCACGTCTCTGTATCAAATTGTTGTTAATAAGCTTACTTTTCTATCTTATCAATAGAGATAAATATTACCAGAAATGGTTTTAATATTTAGTACCTTATAGGTAGAAGAGAAATAAGGGAATACACTAGGAAAAACGACTGTCAATTGTTTTAAAGTCTGGTTGCTATGGTACAGAAATTCGTTTTTTTGCGTGGTCAGGTGTTGACAAGTTCCCATATGTGAAAAGTATTAAGTATTTTAAGGCTAAAACTAATAAAAAGGAATATCTCAAAAACTGTCAACTCCAGGAAAAAATTGTATATAGCATAAATTGTGTGTTTTAACAGATTTACATTTTTTGTTAAGCAAGTTTTTGTCTATCTCTTACGGTAGTTTGGTGTAGAGGATTTTATTGAAACTCTTTGTGTTACACCCTTGGAAGATACTACAGTTAAATATCAAATGTGGCATTTAATAGCCTTTTCTATTTTGAGCTATACTGTCCACAAATACACACAGACATATACACACATGGACCTTTTTTCGGAATTTTTTTTTTGGAAACAAAAACCTCAAAACATATATTTGCGGTGAAGTCTTGACATCGAATTTTTGGGTGGATTACAATATCTTCTCCTCTCTACCTACTATATATTTAGTACACTCAAAGACATTAAAAATATGCCTGGAAATACTTATCGAAAGCTGACTTCGCCTGTGTCTTTTACCGGTTTGTTATTCTCCTAAAAGCGTATAGGACAGGCCACGTTACCGAAGAGAAGCAGGTAGACATGAAACGTGCGACAAATGACGCTTTGAGTTGAACAATACTCAACCCTCTCACCGGATTATACCCGATTAGATTAATCTTTTCTCTGCGCTACATATTGAATTTCTAATTTTGGTAATTTGCGGCGCACGTGGTCGACAAAATTAACACATGGCGCAAATGAATACAAAAAATCTGATGTGTACCATTCACAAGACTTTCTCTATATCTCTGTAATAAATTATTTTTAAAAGCTTATGCTTCTATTTACTTCCTGCTAATTCAGAAAAAAATTAGCAGAAATAGTATTATTTCTTGCTTCTTTGTAAGTGCGAAATAAGGGAGTACCATATGTTAAAGTGATAGTCAAAAGCTGGTTGCTATGTGACTGAAGTTCCATTGTTTGTATGGACACGAGTTCACAGAAGTCCTGTATGAGAAAAGTATGCGTTTTATAGCTGAAACCAAAAACAAGGAATATCTCAAAAACAATCAACTCCATGTAAAATATGTATATAACATAAATTGTGTGCTTTAAAGTGCTCCACATTTTTTGTATGGTAAGTTTTTGTCCATCTTTTACGGTTTAGCAGTTACGCAAAATTCTGTAAAACTGACCCAGAATAAAGTATTCTCCAGAGGCTATTCCCAGAAAATTCAAAATATGCATTTTATTTGTCAGGTAAATATTTTTAATATACGATATTTTAATCAAAATCGTTAGAGCCATTTTTTAGAAAATAAAAATTTTCGAAAAAATTTCTATATAAAGGGCAGTTTGGGGTGGAGGGATTTTTCTCAAAATCTTCGTGTCGCATCTCCGGAAGATACTAAACTTAAATACCAAGTTTGGTATTTTACCGACTTTTCGTTTTTGAGTTATCGTGTTCACAGACACACGGACCTTTTTCTGAAAATCCTTTTTTTTGGATACTGGGGGTCCCAAGACATGTATTTCCGGTGAAATCTCGGTATGGAATCTTTTGGTGGAGTGCAATACCTTCTATACACTATGTACATAGTGCGTATAGAGAAAGTAAAAAGACAAAACTGATGACAAATGACAGATAACAAGACATGTCAATAATGCCAAATGAATCGCTGGAAATTGAACAAGAAATAATCTACTGGAAAAAATCTGATGTGTACCATTCACATGATTTTCTCTATATCCCTGCAACAAATTATTCTTAAAAACTTATACTTCTATTTACTTTATGCTAATCAGAAAAAAATAGCAGAAATAGTCTTATTACTCGCTTCCTTGTAAGTAGAAGCGAAATAAGGGACAACCGAAGGTTAAAGTGATAGTCAAAAGCTGGTTGCTATGTCAATGAAGTTCCTTTGTTTATATGGATAGGAGTTGATAAGTTCCTGTATGAGAAATGTATACGTTTTTCATAGCAGAAACCAAAAATAAGGAATGTCACAAAAACGGCGAACTCCACGAAAAAAATGTATATAACATAAATTGTGTGTTTTGACGTGCTCTACATTTTTTGTGAAGTAAGCTTTTGTCCATCTCTTACGGTTTAGCAGTTATTCAAAATTTAGTAAAATTCATCCAGAATAAACTACTCTTCAGAGGCTATTCCCAGAAAATTCAAGATATACATTTCATTTTTCAGGTAAATATGTTTAATATCCGAAATTTTAATCAAAATCGTTAGAGCCATTTTTGAGAAAATCGAAATTTTCGAAAAAAGTTCCATGTAAAGGGTAGTTTGGGGCGAGGAATTTTTCTCAAAACCTTCGTGTCGCATCCCTGGAAGATACTAAACTTAAATACCAAGTTTGGTATGTTACCGACTTTTCGTTTTTGAGTTATCGTGTTCAGACACACGGACACACACACACACGGACCTTTTTCTGAAAATACCTTTTTTGGATACAGGGGACCCTACAACATATATTTCCGGTGAAATCTCGGTATCGAATTTTTTGGTGGAATGCAATACTTTCTCTATACACTATGTACATTGTACGTATAGAGAAAGTAAAAATGTGCTGAATGAATTCTTAAAACAATGGCGTACCTTACAATAGGGAATACTGTTTTCAGAACAAATTACCTGAGCGGTTAAGATCAAAAGGAGGATCCTTCCTGGACTGCCAAACCAAGTCACCTCTCCTAGAAGAGAGGCCCGTTTCCCCAGGGACGCTATGGTTAATCCTAATGCATTAGCGGGGCTGTGGATGAAGGGGTGGATTGCCCAGTTGATTTTACCTTTTCTTACTCGCGTGGCATGTTCCACCAGAATGACACCAATGAAAATCATAGTAAGACCCGCGTCCCCATCAAACGTTCATATTTTCAGTAACATGACAGCTCCAGAGATATTTTTATTGTCTTTGAGTGTACATATAGAGAAAATAAAAAGAATTTTTACTTCATCTTAACAAAATAATATATTTCTTCCATTTCCTATCTAGACATGCTATAGTTTCCAATTTTCTTATTTTTTTTCTCTCTCTCGAAGATAGAACTTCAAGTGTTTCATTTTAAAAATTTACGCACATTCCATGCTCCAGTTTGCCAAGATGAGATTTGGAGCGAAGAGATGTAGCAGAGCACAAATATTTAATTTAAAACTTGGTGACTCAATACGTTTTAAAGCGAAAGGGAAAATAACTTAGTAGGTCATGTAAATTGGTAGCAAACCAGTAAAGTAGGTTGTAAGGAGTTTTGGGCGCTGCACGGGGGGTGGGGCATGCAGATAGGCAAGGAGTAGGGGTTGTTTGAACTGTGATAACGTAATCAGCAACTTAATGGAAGCAATTTTCCTTCCCAAAGAAGACGAGGGAGGCAGAATGAAGTGGGTTATCGTCCATTTAATGGAAAAACTTAGATGGTAGGTGCTTTGTTGTAACGGCTCGTCTGATTCATCCACTTAAAAATACTTTTCTGTAAAGTGTGCGCTGTGAATATCGCATTTGTTCGGCGTGACCTGCAGGTGTTCCATTCACATGTCTTCCTCTACATCTCTGCAACAAATTATTGTTTAAAAGCCTATGCTTCTCTTATTTACTTGCTTCCTTGTAAGTAGGAGCGAAATAAGGGAGTAGCATAGGGTAAAGTGAAAGCCAAAAGCTGGTTGCTATGTGACTGATGTTCCTTTGTTTGTATGGACACGAGTTGACAAAGTCCAGTATGAGAAAAGTATATCTTTTATAGCTGACACCAAAAACAAGGAATATCTCAAAAACAATCAACTCCACGAAAAAAATGTATATAACATAAATTGTGTGTGAGGTAAGTTTTTGTCCATCTCTTACGGTTTAGCGGTTATGCAAAAATTCCGTAAAATTGACCCAGAATAAAATAGTCTTCAGAGGTTATTCCCAGAAAATTCAAGATATACATTTTATTTGCCAGGTAAATATCTTTAATATTCGATACTTTAATCAAAATCGTTACAGCTAATTTTAAGAAAATCAAAAATTTCGAAAAATGTTCCATGTAAAGGATATTTGGGAGTGGGGGGATTTTCTTAAACATCTTTGTGTTGCATCCTTGGAAAATACCAATCTCAACTACCAAGTTTGATATTTCACGGTCTTTTCGTTTTTGAGCTATGCTGTCCACAGACACACACACACACACTCGGATCTTTTTCTGATTTTTTTTTTTTTTTTTTTATTCATTGACCCAACACATGTGTTTCCGGTGAAACCTCAGTATCGAACTATCTCATACATAGCACGTGTAGAGAAAGTAAAAAGCTGACGTGTTCCATTCACATGGCTTCCTCTAAGTCTATGTAACAAATTATTGTTAAAAAGTTTATACTAGTACCCACTTCATGCTAATTGAGATAAACATTAGCAGAAATGGTCTTATTACTTGCTTTCTTGCAGGTGGAAGGGAAATAAAGGAATACACTAGGCTAAACGATAGTCAAATCTTTTAAACGCTGGTTGCTACGTGATTGAAATTCTTTTCTATGCAAGACCAACAGTAGAGAAAGTCCCGTATGAGAAGATGTTTTTAAAAATAAAACCAATAATAGAAATGTCACGCGAATGGTCAACTCTACGACAAATATATTACAAAAATTGTGTGTTATCTATATGTAGAAAGGTTTTGTCAAAAGTCATCCAGAGTGAAGCGGCCTTGATAGGCTCCCAGAAAATTCAAGATACCTATACATTTTATTAGTCTTGCAAATATCATTAATATACGGTATTTTACTGAAAATATTTACAGTTATTTTTTGAGAAAAAACAAAATGTCGAAATATTTTCCTTGTAAACGGTAGTTTGGGTTGGAGGGATTTTCCTCAAAATATTGTGTCACATACTTGGGAGATACGAAAATTAAATACCAAATTTGGTATTTTATCCGCTTTTGGTTTTTGAATTGTGTTCACAGACACACGGACACACACAGTGTCTCGGATCTTTTTCTGAAATTGCTTTATTGGATATAGATGACCTGAAACGAGTATTTCCGGTGAAATCTCGGTATAGAATGCTGGGTGGAGTGCCCGCATTTGTACTGCTCTTTAATTTCCAAAAATATAATGTATTCCATTCACATGACTTTCTCTACATCTCTGCAACAAATTATTGTTAAAACGATTATGCTTCTATTTACTTCATACTAATCAAGAAAAAAATTAGCAGAAATGGTCTTATTACTTGCTTCCTTGTAAGTAGAAGAGAAATAAGGGAGTATCATAGGTTAAAGTGACAGTCAAAAGCTGGTTGCTATGTGACTAAAGTTCCTTTGTTTGTATGGACACGAGTTGACGAATTCCTGTATGAGAAAATTATAAGTTTTTCCAAGCTGAAACCAAAAACAAGGAAAAGAGTAGCCATGGCAACTGATATTTCACTTAGTTCCGTTTCCAGGGTTCTCAAAGATAAGAAAGAAAGAAAAAAAAATAATATATCTCTTTTAAATTAAAAGATGTGGAACAGTTGAGTCGCCAGCGAATTGCAGAAATTTGCAGGCCAGAAAGCGAAAATGTATGTCGACATGTTGAGAACATTAGAAAGCATTAGAAAGAATTGTAGAAAATCAAATAGAATTCTAATGCAGGATAATTGTGGAGATAGCGTTGAGACGTGAGTGAAGACGAAGGACTGTCAGGTGTGGAAGAATTGGAGGCAGACGATTGGCTTTGTATACATGTTTTGTAGATTTGAATATACGTAATATGAAAACACATGTTTATCAGTGCAGATGCATAAGAGGTGACAGATATTTGACATTGACTGTGACAGGCACTCTTCCAGCATGCATGAATCGACTGGTGAACTGCTTATCTGAAAGTACAACTCGCTTTCTAGCTCACATGTCCAGATCTGTTGCGCCAGTTATATCACTGAGTTATGCAGTCCATGTTACACGTAATTAGACTGACAACACACCTGTGTGCTGGTGGGAACAACAGCGCTCTTGCTGTATCGGAATTGTTTCTTTGCAAAGTGTTGTTCAAATTAACTTTTGGCTTTATTTGCCAGCAAAATAGAAACTAGTGTATAACCGTAATGGATTAATTACTTTGGTCCAATGCTTGGACAATGATAATGAGTATTGGATTAATTGTTTTTTCACACAGGACAGAAGTTAGATAGGTAGAACCAGACTGAAAAATTCAATGCCATAGCCGGGATTTGAACCACGGGTCTCCCGGTCTCTAGACGGAAGCACTTCAAGTCCCAGGATTCATTTTTGAGATCACTGCCCCAATGGCGACTTACAAAGTTGTAAGCTCTTGAAGTCCCAGAATTTATCACCTTGTGGTTTACTGGGAAACATACGAGTCCATGAGAAATTCAATGCCATGCCGATATGTTGCCATGGTAGCTTTGTGAATTAATGAATAAATAAGTGTATCATTAACATAGCAATATCATACATAGAATTTCAACGGTCGCACGGGTCCACAGACCGTACGTGCTTTTGTAATACACATTACAAGCAATATTAAAACAACAACCACAACAAAGAATTAGAAGAGTAAACACGAAAATAAAAAGACAAAGGAAATACACGGTCAAAAGCAATATTAAACAATTAAGAGTGAATCCGAAAATAAAGATACAAAGATATTCAAATATAGCAATTTAAATTTACAGCACAGAGTACACCTTCATAAATGCACCCTCTTATAATAGATAAATACACTTAAAATACATATATACACATAATATATACAACCCTAGCACAACAGTGACCTAAGTATGACATAATATATATGTATGTAGAACATTGTAGTCACTTTTGTTTAGTTGATCTTATTCCCCCCCCCCCTTCTCTATTGGCAGCCTCCTCAGATTTCAGCTGTCTTGCCTTAAGTATAAATTTACCTAGCCCGTCCATGTTTTCCGTGCCTGCCAGTAGCATCCAACATGCTTCTATCTCTACGTTCGCAGTGGTAAAAAATCGCGGCAAATATTTTTCCCGCCATTCCTCCGTACCCCTACATCTTGCCAAGATGTGAGTCCACGACTCTTCCTCCTCGCAAATGGGACAGATTCTCGTACCATTCTCGTCAGAAAGTTTCGTGCTCCTTCATGCTCCTAGTCTAATCCACGCGAGCCCCTCTCTAATGAGCTTGGTACCTGTTTTGATGTATTGTTCCATACGTCACTCCGATTTCAGCCCAGACTGTACTTCTAATGACACCTTCTCTGTGCATTGCGCAATTATTTGCTGTCTGTCAATATCACAGAGACGTTTCTTAATTTTTCTCCAAATACTTCGCCTGTTTTCCTGCCCCGCCATCCAAATGTCTCCCATCCCAATGGTTTCCAACCCTTTCTTTAATTTTGATGCCCACGTCAAATTACCTTCCATTCGCAACTGTTCACGGTAGCAGACTGCCCTAATTAGAGGAGCAACCGGCTAGAGACCGGGAGATCTGTGGTTCAAATTCCGGACATGGAATTGAATTTTTCAGTCTGACTATACCTAACTCCTGTATTGATCATAATGGTTTGCTATACTATGAATCCTGGGACTTAAAGTACTTACAACATTATAAGTCGCCATTGGGGTTGTCATCTCAAAATAATTTGAGATCACCTTGTGGTTTACCGGGAAACATACAAGTCCGTTGAGAAATTCAATTTTATGCCGGCATGTTGCCATGGTAGTTCAGTGGAAGAGTAACCGGCTAGAGACCGGGAGATCCGTGGTTCAAATCCGGGCCATGGCATTGAATTTTTCAGTCTGGCTCTGCCTATCCAGTGATAACGCGGTTTATTAAAATTGCACTGTATAAAACAAAGTAACGTCTGAGCAAAGAAATAAACACAAATACGAGGGTTATTTCATAAATAATGCACACTAATTTGTTTTATTTACACATTTGTTTTAATCTCTCTTTACAGTCCTTCTATGACTGAATCTCAAAGTCTCCGAAGCTCCATATTCCACCCAGGGCACCACTTCTGTTCATTTGTCGAATTGCTCGGAAAACGATGTAAAAAACAAAAGCAGTGCTCATTTCAAATGTGTATAATCAAAATATGGCGGCTTGATAGAAACTTACTTCATGAACTGCAATACATACGATTAGGGAATTTCCGATATAATCTTTCTATATCTATGGTAAGAACTAACTATGCACTTCACAACCATTGATATCCTCGTCAGTCAGTCCCCTGCGAAGAAGGCTCGCCCTGTATCATCCAATCGTGTTATTGCCGGCACAAAACTTCTGAAATCGTGACCCTGACCGCCAACCCAGCTACCGAGCCTAGCTTATCGGAGTTTGTTATATGATACTTTGCTTACTTAAAGTCACAGCGAGCAAACTTTATATAGTCTGTATCGAAAGTGTTCCGCATATGTTTGTAATCAAAGTGGGCAGTAAACAGTATTCATTAATTTATTTTATTAACCATGGCGCCTACGTTTTCAAAGTTAAGTGGCAAGGTATTATTTAGTCAGAGCAGAGAAATAATTCCAAAGGTCCTTGACCTCCTCAAACAAGAGGCAGAGATGACGGAAGTAAATGTATGTTCCCCGAGTTCTTTAAAAGCCTGATGAAATTGAATGAAAGAGTAGCCAAAGCAACTGATGTTTCACTGAGTTCCGTTTCCAGTGTTCTCAAAGATAAGAAAGAAAAATAAAACTTAATATATCACTTTTAAATTAAAAGATGTGGAACAGTTGTGTCGCCAGCGAATTGCAGAAATTGACAGGTCAGAATGGGAAAATGTATGTCGACACATTCAAAACATTGAAAATCATTAGAAAGAATTGTAGGAAAAAAATCTGATGTGTTACACTCACATGACTTTCTCTAGCTGTTCTACAAACTTCTTACTAAGATTATTCTTCTTTCTTCACCTTGTTAATCGAGGTATTCAGCACAATGTTATTACTTAGTTCCTTATAAGTAGGAAGAAGGGAATACACTAAGCTAAATCGATAGTCAAATGTTTTAAAAGCTGCCGTTATGCGCTTGTCATTACAAATCACTTCTTTTCTTGGCAAGGAGTAGAAAAAAAGGAAAACGGACACTCCCGTCTGAGAAAAATAGAAGTACTTCACAACTAAAACTAATAACAATGAATACCTCGAAAACGGTAAGCTCCACGTAAAAAAGTACATGACATAACTTGTGTATTGTAACAAGGCCTACATTTTTGGTAGAGTAAGTTTTTGTCTATCTCTTACGGTTTACTAGTTATGCCAAATTAAGCAAAATTCATCCAGAATAAACAGGTCTTTAGATGCTGTTCCCAGAAAATTCAAAATATACATTTTATTTGTCATGTTAATATCTTTAATATACGATATGTTAATCAAAATTGTTACAGCCATTTTTTAGAAAATCGTAATTTTCGAAAAAAGTTCCATGTAAAGGGTAGTTTGTGGTGGGGGAATTTTTCTCAAAATCTTCGTGTCGCATCCCTGGAAGATACTAAACTTAAATACCAAGTTTGGTATTTTACCGACTTTTCATTTTTGAGTTATCGTGTTCACAGACACACGGATACACGGACACACTGACCCACGGACACACACACACGGACCTTTTTCTGAAAATACTTTTTTTTTGGCTACAGGGGACCCTAAAACATATATTTTCAGTGAAATCTCGGTATCGATTTTTGGTGGACTGCAATACCTTCTCTATACACTATATGCATAGCACGTATAGAGAAAGTAAAAATCTGATGTGTACCATTCACATGACTTTCTCTATATCCCTGCAACAAATTATTCTTAAAAAGCTTATGCTTCTATTTACTTCGTGCTAATCTAGAAAAATCTGATGTGTTCCAATTCACATGACTTGCTCTATATCTCTGTAAATGATTATTGTTAATACTTATCGTTTATTTATTTCATGCTAATCGAGAAAAATTAGCAGAAATAGTCTTATTTCTTGCTTTATTGTAAGTAGAAGCGAAATAAGGGAGTACCATAGGTTAAAGTGAAACCCAGAAGCTGGTTGCTATGTGATTGATGATCCTTTGTTTGTATGGACAGAAGTTGACAAATTCCTGTATAAGAAAAGTATGTTTTTCAAAGCTGAAACCAAGAAAAAGGAATATCTCAAAAACAATCAACTGCACGAAAAAAATGTATATAACATAAATTGTGTGTTTTAACGTGCTCTACATTTTTTGTGGGTTAAGTTTTTGTCTATCTCTTACGGTTTAGTAGTTATAAAAAATTCATCCAGAGTTAAGTAGTCTTCAGAGGCTATTCCCAGAAAATTCAAAATATACATTTTATTTGTCAGGAAAATGACTTTAATATACGATATTTTAATCAAAATCATTAGAGCCATTTTGTTAGAAAATCAAAATTTTCGAAAAAAGTTCTATGTAAAGGGTAGTTTGGGGTGGGGGGATTTTTCTCAAAATCTTCCTGTCGCATTCCTGGAAGATACTAAACTTAAATACCAAGTTTGGGATTTTACCGTCTTTTCGTTTTTGAGTTATCGAGTTCACATACACACGGATACACTGACACATGATCACACACACGCGGACCTTTTTGTGAAAATACTTTTTTTGGATACATATATTTCCGGTGGAATCTCGGTATGAATTTTTTGGTGCAATTCAATACATTCTCTATACACTGTGTACATAGTGAGTATAGAGAAAGTAAAAAAAACAACCAAACCGCGCGGGGTGCTCAGAACACGCTAATTATACACTCGCTTCACACCAAACTCCCCGAAAACCGCTAGCTGGTGATTCCTTAGTCGCCTGGCCGCTAATTGCCAAGCCAGTCTGAACAACTTTCCTCAATTCACCGCGGTCAGCACAGAATGGGCACACTCCAGCCACATTTTAACTATCTATTCGGCAACATTATATTATGTGACTCTGAGTTAAAATATTTAACCTCCTCCTAGTTATTTAATTTAAATACTGTGGCTACTTATCATTAAATTATCTCTTCGTAATAATTCGTATCTCAAATATATTAGCATTACTTTATCATTATGTTTCAATTACCATTTACTTCGTTATTAAAATCATATTCAATAATACGGCCAATAATTACGGTATCAATTTAAACTTGCTCACTTTATTATTATTTATTTCTTCATTGTTAATTACATTTTCGTACCTGTTCCAACACTTAATTGTTTAACGCTTTCTTCGATCTTTTTATGTTTTCCTATAAGTATTATCATTATAATACTATATTATTTATACAACATTGCATAGTTTAATATAGTATTTGTGCAATTCTCTCGACAATTTAAGATGAACGATTTTGTGGTGGAGAAAAGTGGTAGAATGTTCAGTAACCAGGCAGAGCTGTTGAAACCATTTGCTTTAAGTAAGGATGAATGGTTATTGTCTTGTCTCCATGTTCTTGTAACCGTTGAGTCAGACAACAGACCTGTACGCAAACGTAAGATAAACAGAATCTCAGGGATCTACAGGTGCTCCTGATTTCGGAATGGAAGCACAGATGTTGGTTTCACACGGTATAGATAGTTCCGTAGATGTACACAAGCAATAGCCTGGGCAATGAGTAAGCCGCAATTGTTTGCTACACACACAAGCCCAAAATAACAGACTCAAGCATTTGGAGGAACCATTTTGACAATGATCATGGAAGTAGTAACATTCACCTAATAAATATCTTCATTTTTTAGTTTCCCTATACTTACAATGAATATAGTGTATAGAGAAGGTATAGTAATGCACCCAAAAATGCGATACCGAGATTTCACTGGAAAAATCATGTTTTGGTTCCCCCTGAATCCAAAAAAAAGCATTTTTAGAAAAATGTCGTGTGTGTCTGTCTGTAAGTATATATGTGTGTGTGTCGTGGGCAGCATAGCTCAAAAACGAAAAGACTGTTAAATACCCACACCCAAAACTACATTTTACATGGAACTTTTTTCGAAATTTTTTATTTTTTAAAAAATGGCTCTAACGATTTTGATTAAAATATCGTATATTAAAGATATTTGCCTGCTAAATCGGAAAATGTAGAGCACATTAAAACTCAACAATTTATGTTACATTTTTTCGTAGAGTTGATCGTTTTTAAGCTATTCCTTGTTTTTAGTTTTAACTCTGAAAAACGTATACTTTTTTCATACTTGATTTCGTCAGATCCTTTCCATACAAACAAAGGAACTTCAGTCACATAGCAACCAGCTTTTGACTGTCACTTTAACCTATGATACTCCCTTATTTCGGTTCTATTTACAAGGAAACAAGTAATTAGACTATTTCTGCTAATTTTTTCTCAATTAGCATGAAGAATATAGAAGCACAAGCTTTTTAACAATAACTTGTTGCAGAGATGTAGAGAAAGTTATGTGAATGGAACACATCAGATTTTTGAGTTTGGTATTGCTCATTTCGTTTTAGGAGAGTCCAATGAAAGATGTTAGAAAGCCATTTTTATAAAATAATGAAGCTTATTTCTATCTGACAGCAAATTTATAAATGTTTTTCAAGTTGATTGTTCTGTAGTTTGTTAGGTTTGCTCTAATAGTTTGTTAATTATCATCTTTTAAATATTTTGCGTCTTCCCAAAAATGAATTTGATTTAAAATACTTCTGAACTATTAACTGTTTACGACTTTAAGAGTATGTATATATATATATATATATATATATATATATATATATATATATATATATATATAATCACAAAAAAATAATTTTAATTCCATAAAATAATTTAAACATTCCTGAATACAAAACGGCGTTCTTTTTAACTGTCTTAAGTCACTGGAGCTAAAACAAAGCATTAGAAGTGAATCTGGACTCGACAGGAAAAATTTCAGTTCGACGAGATCTAATTCTCATTATATACAGTAAAAATCGAACTTATACAGAAGCTAAGAAGCAGTGTAAGAAGAAAAGGACAGAAAAGACAGCAGCAGAGGAGAGGAAAAGGAAAACTGAGGGTCCAAAATACTAACTAATGTGAACCATGCATTCAAATCTTTTCTTGTTTCTTGTTCTTTTATATTTTATGACAAAAGAAAAGCACTTTCATAACTTTAAAAATTTTTCAGCCTACGCTTAAGGAGACGCAGAGAAACCTAGGGGAAATTTCAGAAAGTAGATGTATTGTGAACCTAGCTTTAAAATATTGGACCAACCTTTTTAATTTTTTATCGCAAGGGACTTTTTTACTGACGTGACAAAAACACTAACAAATTTCGCCATAACTTAAAAATCATTAAAGCAAAATTGATGAAATTTCCACTGTAGCTTATATGAATTATACTAAATCTGTGGTATAAATGTTTTAAAAATCTGATATTTTCCATTCACATGACTTTCTCTACATCTCTGCAACACATTATTGTTAAACAGCTTTATTTAATTAATGCTAATCCAGAAAAAATTAGCAGAAGTAGTCTGATTACTTGTTTCCTTGTAAATAGAATAGAAATAAGGGAGCACCATAGGTTAAAGTGATAGTCAAAAGCTGGTTGCTATGTGACTGAAGTTCCTTTGTTTGTATGGATAGGAGTTGACAAATTCCTGTATGAGAAATGTTCGTTAAAGCTGAAACCAATAACAAGGAATATCTAAAAAACGATCAACTCTACGAAAAAAATGTTTATAGCATAAATTATGTGTTTTATTGTGTGTTTTATTGTGCTCTACTTTTTATGTAAAGTAGTCTTCAGAGACTGTTTCCTGAAAATTCAAGATATACATTTTATTTGTCAGGCAAATATCTTTAATATACGATATTTTAATTAATATCGTTACAGACATTTTTGAGAAAATAAAAATGTTCGAAAAAAGTTCGATGTAAAGGGTAGTTTTTTCTCAAAATCTTCGTGTCGAATCCTTGGAAGATGCTACACTTAAATACCAAGTTTGGTATTTTACCGAGTTTTCGTTTTTGAGTTATCGTGTTATCAGCCACTCGGACACACGGACCTTTTTTCTGAAAATGCTTTTTTTTTTTTTTTTTTTTTTTTTTGGATACAGGGGACCCTAAAACAAATATTTCCGGGGAAATCTTGGTATCGAATTTTTGTTTAGAGTGCCATACCTTCTCTATACACTAAGTACTTAGTACGTGTAGAGAAAGCAAAGTAGTTAGAATTATTAGTTTGGAATTTCAAAATTTCAGTCATACATGCCTCTTAAGTTCTTGTTAACGCCTAAACTATGTGAAGATTGGCTTAAAATGAGTTTGGTGAATGAGCCCTGACTAAAGTGACCAATTGGTTCTTCCTTAATGATGAATTTTTGTCAAGGAGCTGTACTATTACTGATGAAATTATTACGCTATTGCAGCAATACTTGAAGAATATGAATGGACATTAATCATTGGTGTGAATCAAATCCAAAATATTTTACATCAATATTTAGACAGAGAAAACTTCACAAACTGACTTTGGCTTCAAATGTTCTTATTGGTGATGAATTTTGGATTTATTGTTATATTCCTGGAAAACAAATCTGATGTGTGATTCACATGACTTTCTCTATATCTCTGCAATAAATTATTCTTAAAAAACTTATACTTCTATTTACTTCTTGCTAATCAGTAAAAAATTAGCAGAAACAGCTTTATTACTTGCTTCCTTGCAAGTAGAAGCGAAATAAGCAAGTACCATACGTTAAAGTGATAGTCAAAAGCTGGTTGCTATGTGACTGAAGTTTCTTTGTTTGTATGGACAGCAGTTGTCAAATTCCAGGATAGGAAAAATATAAAGTTTCATTATAGAAACCAAAAATAAGGAATGTCTCCAAAACGACGAACTCCACGATAAAAATGTATATAACATAAATTGTGTGTTTTAACGTGCTCTGCATTTTTTGTGGAGTAAGTTTTTGTCCATCTTACGGTTTAGCAGTTATTCAAAATTCAGTAAAGTTCATCCAGAATAAACTACTCTTCAGAGGCTATTCCCAGAAAATTAAAGATATAAATTTTATTTGTGTGGCAAATATCTTTAATTTACGAAATTTTAATCAAAATCGTTAGAGCCATTTTTGAGAAAATCAGATTTTTCAAAAAAAGTTCTGTGTAAAGGGTAGTTGGGGTGGGGGAATTTTTCTCAACATCTTCGTGTCGCATCCCTGGTAAATACTAAACTTAAATACCAAGTTTGGTATTTTACCTACTTTTCGTTTGTGAGTTATCGTGTTCACAGACACACGGACACACTGACACACGGACCTTTTTCCGAAAATGCTTTTTTTAGATAAAGGGGACCCTAATACATATATTTCCGGTGAAATCTCGGTATCGAATATACACTATGTACATAGTGCGTATAGAGAAAGTAAAAATTGTCAATCGGCTCTTTATTCTAAATACGTAAACGTGAACTATCAAATGAAAAGAAGCATGATTCAGAAACATCTTTCAATTAGGCACATGAGAGAGCTTTGATTACTTTAGATCACAATGAAAGCATTTGTTTTACAGCTTACAGCATGAAAATGGTCGTAGACATTAAATTAATTATGTACCTTGGAGGAATCTGGTACAGAGTTTATCAGCTCGGGTTTTAAAGGCAGGTGTCTTAAGAACGTGAATTTACGAACAAGATTCTGAAAAGGCAACTGGATATTACATCCAGAGTGGTCCAATTGAGTTGCAGTTAGAGTGATTAAACTTTCAGAAAAATATGATTGTTTTGCAAGAGGATATAGTCTTCATTCTACAAGAAGTGTCAAGAGTGAAGTAAAAGAATGGTACATGGGGATAGAGGATAGAGAAGTATTTGTATTCCACCCAAAAATTCGATACAGAGATTCACCAGAAATACATGTTTTAGGACCCCCTGTATAAAAAAAAACATTTTCAGAAAAAGATACGTGTGTGTGTGTCTGTGAACACGATAACTCAAAAACGAAAAGTATCTAAAATACCAAACTTGGTATTTAAGTTTAGTATCTTCCAGGGATGCGACACAAAGATTTTGAGAAAAATCCCCGCGCCCCAAACTAGCCTTTACATGGAACTTTTTTCGAAAATTTTGATTTTCTTAAAATATCATATATTAAAGATGTTTACCTAACATATAAAATGTACATCTTGAATTTTATGGGAATAGCTTCTAAAGAACTGTTTATTCTGGTTGAATTTTGCTTAATTTGGCATAACCAGTAAACCGTAAGAGATAGACCAAAACTTACTGTACAAAAAAATTAGGTCTTGTTAAAATACACAAGTTATGTCGTATACATTTTTCTCGTGGAGCTTACCGTTTTCGAGGTATTCATTGTTATTAGTTTTAGTTGTGAAGTACTTACACTTTTCTCAGACGGGAGTGTGCGGTTTTCTTTGTTCTACTTCTGGCCAAGAAAAGAAGCGATTTGTAATGACAATCGCATAACGACAGCTTTTAAAACATTTGACTATTGGTTTAGCCTAGTGTATTCCCTTATTTTCTTCCCACTTATACGAAACTAAATAATAAGAACATTGTACTAATGAGTACCACGATTAGCAAGGTGCAGAAAGAAGAAGAATCTTATTATGAGGTTTGTAGAATAGCTAGAGAAGGTCATGTGAGTGTAACATATCAGATTTTTTGTTGTTTTTGTTTTGTTTCTTTTTCCACAAGAGAATGGAACAATCAGGTTGAAATACTGTTCTAGAAAATCTGGAGAGCTACCGAGGTCAATGATGAAACTAGTGGCAGTGGTGCCAACGTGTTTCCTTACCTTAAAGTAGATAAAACTAGCTTTAAGGATATTGTTCCATGTGCAGCTTACCCACTTTTTACTCACTACCTTGGTCTCCTTAGTGCTCATTCTTCCAGAAGTTTCAATGAGTTTCTAAGATTTTTTCAACTGTGTAAATCAATTGTATAATGTTTATTGCCAATCTTAGAAAACGAAATACGAGGGCTGTCCAAGAAGTACCCAACCTAACAAAGAAAACACAAAAATTTGGGAGCAAACATCTTTATTTCTCTTTATAGTCTCCTTTCAGCTCGATAGACTTCTTCCAGAGAAATGGCCATCAACTGCAGACTCCACCTCTTCATTGTTGTCGAGTTAAGCCCTCCCCCACTAAGTCATGAGTTGTCAGGGGGTCTACAATTGATCTGGGTTGCTCTAAGCACTGGGCTAACGCGGAAGGATACTAAAAGTAGTGCTTATACGAGGTACGTTAAGAAAGTAAGTTCCGTTTCAATTTATCTCCGCTGCAGCGCTGCGATCGCAGTTCCACACATGCGCAGTAGACGCTCTGTATCAAGGAGAAGAAACGTGCGCCATTTTGAGATCGCTGTCAGCGACATACGCTTTGTTGTGCTTGTTTACAATGTCGGTGTTGATTGAAAATCCCGCCGCTTGTGAAATCAGATCTGTGATTCGTTTTCTGAATGCTAGGAAAGTGAATCCAATTGAAATTTATCGGCAAATTTGCGAAGTTTACGGACAAAATGCGATGAGTGATTCAATGGTGACAAGATGGGTCCGACAGTTCAATGAAGGACGTAGTGAAGTGCACGATGAAGAACGAAGTGGGCGTCCATCTTTGGTTACAGAAGAACTGGTTCACGCGATTGATGACAAGATCCAGGAAAACCGCAAGTTTACAATTAGTGCTCTCGCTATGGAATTTCCCCAAAGCTCACGATCACTAATTCATCACATTGTTACCGTAAAACTGAAATTTCGTAAACTTTGCTCACGTTGGGTACAGGCGGCAAACTTCTATGAAGAAGGTATACAAAAACTTGTGCCACGCTATGACAAATGCCTGCAAAATTTTGGCAGTTATGTGGAAAAGTAGTTTAAGAGTTGTAGAATTTTGTGCAATAAATAATTATTCTGTATCTGTACACAATTTAATGTTATTACCAAACGGAACTTACTTTCCGGACGTACCTCGTATAAACTCCGGTTGTAGGGTTCCACCGATTATGGTAAACAGAGCTTTCCCATTAGCTTTTAGACATTAGTTTAATAACCAGGGCTTCAGAATATTTTTCACCCTCTCTTTTAGAAATGATTTTACTCCATGTATATATTTTATGCAGAAAAGCTAATTTGCTGTAATATTTATATAATAGCTTATCTCTGTGGCTATTAACGAATAAATAAATACATATTTTGTGTGTGAGGAACATGATACATAATTACAAAGTGGTATTTTGTGAATTACTGTTACCTTTTGCTGACTTTAGGAACATGGCACACACATTTGCGCTTTTCGTTTATGTAATTTGTATATATATTGCATTTATAGTAGTGTTTCACATAGTGCACGGTTGAACAGAAAATGAGGGAGCTGAGAGGCGTAAATTTACCTGAACTCTCATGTAATTAAGCGTGAATTGCAGTTGGTGACAGCGATGTGTGGTGTATGCGCTAACAGTGAAAATTAAACACAGTTTTGATGAGACCTGCGCTTTAACGTCCTGTGACGGAATGGCACTTTGTTTCTGCTTTAATCCTCTATGGAATAGACACACTGTTTATTTCTGTAAGGACTGACCTTGTTAGAATGTCTGTATTAGAAGACAGCTTAGAGTTTTTACTTTCTCTACGCGTACTCTGAACATAATGTATAGAGAATGTACTGCATTTCACCCAAAAATTCGATACCGATATTTCACCAGAAATACACGTTTTAGGATAAAAACAAATTCTTATGTGTTCCACTCACATGACTTTCTCTACATCTCTGCAAGAAAATATTATTAAAAAGCTTATGCTTCTATTTACTTCATACTAATCGAGAAAAAATCATCAGAAATAATGTTATTACTTGCTTTCTTGTAAGTAGAAGCAAAATATGGGAGTATCACAGGTTTAAGTGAAGTCAAAAGCTGATTACTAGGTGACTGAAGTTCCTTTGTTTGCATGGACACGCGTTGGAAAATTCCGGTATGAGAAAAGTACGAGTTTTTCAAAGCTGTAATAAAAAACAAGGAATATCTCAAAACGATTAACTCCTCGAAAAAAATGTATATAACATAAATTGTGTGTTTTAATGTGTTCTACATTTTTTGTGTGGTAAGTTTTTTTCCATTTCTTACGGTTTAGCAGTTATGCAAAATTCATCCAGAATAAAGTAATCTTCAGAGCCTATTCCCAGAAAATTAAAGATATACATATTATTTGTCAGGTAAATATCTTTAATATACGATATTTTAATCAAAATTGTTAGACATTTTTAGGAAAATCAAAATTTTTGAAAAAAGTTCCATGTAAAAGGTAGTTGGGGGTGGGGGGATTTTTCTCAAAATCTTCGTGTCGCATCCCTGGAAGATACTAAACTTAATTAGAAAATTTGGTATTTTACCGACTTTTCATTTTTGAGTTATCATGTTCACAGACACACGGACACACACACACACACACACACACACACACACGGACCTTTTTGTGAAAAAGCTTTTTTTGGATATTGGGGACACTAAAACATATATTTCCGGTGAAATCTCGGTATCGAATTTTTGGGTGGAGTGCAATACCTTCTCTATACACTATGTACATAGTGCGTATAGAGAAAGTAAAAAATTCTTATGTTTTCCATTCACATGACTTTCTCTACATCTCTGCAAGAAAATATTATTAAAAACTTATGCTTCTATTTACTTCATACTAATCGAGAAAAAGTCATCAGAAATAATGTTATTACTTGCTTTCTTTAAGTAGAAGGCAAATAAGGGAGTACCATATTTTAAAGTGATAATCAAAAGCTACTATGTGACTGAAGTTCCTTTGTTTGTATGGACAAGAGTTGAAAACTTCCTGTATGAAAATATAAAAGTTTTTAAGGCTGAAATCAAAAACAAGTAATATATAAAAAACGATCAACTGCACGAAAAAAATGTGCATTATATAAACTGTACTTTAACATGCTCTACATTTTTTGTGTGGTAAGTTTTTGTATATCTCAAACACCTTAGCAGTTATGCAAAATTCTGTAAAGTTCATCCAGAATAAAGTAGCCTTCAGAGGCTATTCCCAGAAAATTCAAGATATACATATTATTTGTCAGGTAAATATCGTTAATATACGATATTTTAATCAAAATCTTTAGTGCCATTTTTGAGAAAATCAAAATGTTCGAAAAAAGTTCCATGTAAAGGGTAGTTGGAGGTAGGTGGAGTTTCTTGAAAATCTTCGTGTCGCATCCTTGGAAGATACCAAACTTAAATATCAAGTTTGGTATTTAACGGTCTTTTCGTTTTTGAGCTATGCTATCCACAGACACACACACGGACCTTTTTCCAAAAATGCCATTTTGGGATTCAGGGGGACCCTAAACATGTATTTCCGGTGAAATATCGGTATCGAATTTTTGGGTGGAATGCAATACCTTATCTATACACTATGCACGTAGGATGTGTAGAGGAAGTAAAAAAATATTTTTAGAAAAAGATTCATGTAGGTCCCTGTGTCCGTCTATCAGTGAACACGATCACTCAAAAACGAAAAGTCGGTAATATACCAAATTTTATATTTGAGTTTAGTATATTCCAGGGATGCAGCACGAAGATTTTGAGAAAAATCACCCACCCCTGAAAACTACCCTTTACATGGATAAAATTTCAAAAATTTTAGTTTTCTCAAAAATGGCTCAAATAATTTTGATAAAACTACCATATATTAAACATATTTATATGGCAAATAAAACGTATATCTTAAATTTTCTGTGAATATCCTATAAAGACTCTTTATTCTGAATAAATTTTGAGTAGCACGTGAACCTAGTAGATAAAAATGTCCTACACAAAAATGTACAACATGTTAAAGCACACAATTTATATCGTTTACGTTTTTTTTTTTTTCGTGGAATTAGACGTTTCTGAGATATTCCTTGTTATTTGTTTCAGATTTAAAACACTTGAAACATTTCTTGCACGGAAACTCATGGCCCTGCAAACAAGCGGATTTCAACCAAAAGACAATTAGTTACTTTCTCTACACCTATTATGTACATATTGTATATTGTATGTCTGTGTGCCTGTTAACACGATCACTCAAAAACGCAAAAGTTGGTAAAATACCGAAACTGTATTTAAGTTTAGGGACGCGACACGAAGCCTTTGAGAAAAATCCTCCCACCCTTTACATGGAAAAAAATATTGAACATGTTTATTTTCTCAAAAATATCTCAAACGATTTTGATTAAAATAGCTATATTAAAAATATTTTATGGCAAATAAAATGTATATGTTGCATTTTCCGGGAATGGCCGATAAATACCTATTTATTCTGAATGAATTTTGCGGAACTGGTATGTCGTAAGAGTTGTACAGAACCTTACTACACAAAAATTGGAGAACATATTAAAGCACACAATTTATATCATTTTTTTTTTTTTTTTTTTTTTTTTTTTTTTTTTTTTTTTTGTGGAATTGATTATTTCTGAAATATTCCTTGTTATTTCTTTTCAGATTTAAAACACTTTTTTCGAAGCCCTGCATAGAAACGGATTTCATCCAAATGACAACTAGTTACTTTCTCTACACTACTATGTACATAGTACATAGAGAAAGTGTTGCATTCCACCTAAATATTCGATACCGAGATTTCACCTGAAAAAGAATATTTTCAGAAAAAGGTCCGTGTATGTGTATGTGCATGTGGTATTTGAGTTTAGTATCTTCCAGAAATGCGACACGAAGCTTTTGAGAAAAATCCCCCCACCCAAAACTACATTTTTACACGGAAAAAAATTCCAAAATGTTAATTCTCTCTTGATTAAAGTACGGAATATTAAATATATTTATATGGAAAATAAAATGTATATCTTAAATTATCTGCAAATATCCTCAAAAACCCTCTTCATTCTGAATGAAATTTACGTAACTGGTAAACCGTAAGAAATAGACAAAAATTTAATACACAAAAATATAGATCACGTTAAAGCACACGATGTATATCATATATGTTTTTACTTTCTCTACACGTACTATGCACATAGTGTATAGAGAAGGTTTTGCATTTCACCCAAAAATTCGATAACGAGATTTCACCAGAAATAAATATTTTGGGTCCCCCTGAATCCAAAAAAAAAAAAAACATTTTCAGAAAAAGGTCCATGTGTGAATATGTGTCTGTGGACAGCATAGGTAAAAAACGAAATGACCGTTGAATACCAAACTTAGTATTTTAGTTCAGTATCTATCAAGGATGAGACACGAAGATTTTCAAGAAAATTCGCCCACCCCCAACTACCCTTTAAATGGAACTTTTTTCGAAAATTTTGATTTTATTAAAAATGGCTCTAATGGTTTTGATTAAAATATCGTATATTAAAGATATTTACCTGACAAATAAAATGTAAATCTTGAATATTCTGGGAATAGACTCTGGAGACTACTTTATTCTGGATAAATTTTACGGAATTATGTATAACTGCTAAACCATAAGAGATGGACAATAACCTACCACACAAAAATGTAGAGCACGTTAAAACACACACTTTATGTAATATGCATTTTTTTCGTGGAGTTGATCGTTATTTAGAAATTCCATGTTTTTGGTTTCAGTTTTGAAAAATTTATACTTTTCTCATACAGGAAGTTTTTCAACTCCTGTCCATACAAACAAAGAACTTGGTAGATTGAATGCAGTTGGAGGATTTTAAGAAAAAATTACTGCCGAAAGTATTTTTAGCTTAAAACGGAGAAGGACAGCATTCTGGAATTTGCTACTAAACAGCCAAAACTGGCCAAGCCAGGGCACATACTTAATGGAAGTTCGTGCACTAGGAGATAAAATATTTGTGTAAATATTGTATACACTTTTTTGGTGTTCGAGTAATCTATATGTATGAATACGTGGTGTAGTCTTGAGTGCAAATGTGTGTATGTGTTTGTGTGTGTATTTTTAATGTTAAGATATACAAAAAAATCTGATGTGTTCCATTCACATGACTTTCTCTACAACTCTGCAATAAATTATTGTTAAAAAGCTTATGCTTCTATTTACTTCCTGCTAATCGAGAAAAAATTAGCAGAAATAGTCTTATTACTTGCTTTCTTGTAAGTAGAAGCGAAATAAGGGAGTACCATAGGTTAAAGTGATAGTCAAAAGCTGGTTCCTATGTGACTGATGTTCCTTTGTTTGTATGCACACGAGTTCACAAAGTCCTATATGAGAAAAGTATATTTTTTATAGCTGAAACCAAAAAACAAGGAATATCTCAAAAACAATCAACTACACGAAAAAAATGTATATAGCATAAACTGTGTGTTTTAAAGTGCTCTACATTTGTTGTGTGATAAGTTTTTCTCCATCTCTTACGGTTTAGCAGTTATGCAAAATTCCGTAAAATTGACCCAGAATAAGGTAGTCTTCAGAGGCTATTCCCAGAAAATTCAAAATATACATTTATTTGTCAGGTAAATATCTTTAATATACGATATTTTAATCAAAATCATTACAGCCATTTTTTAGAAAATCAAAATTTTCGAAAAAAGATCCATGTAAAGGGTAGTTTGGGGTGGAGGGATTTTTCTCAAAATCTTCGTGTCGCATCCCTGGAAGTTACTTAACTTAAACACCAAGTTTGGTATTTTACCGACTTTTCGTTTTTGAGTTATCTTGATCACAGACACACGGACACACACACACGGACCTTTTTCTGAAAATACTTTTTTTGGATACTGGGGACCCTAAAACATATATTTCCGGTGAAATCTCGGTATCGAATTTTTTGGTGGAGTGCAATACCTTCTCTATACACTATATATAGTGCGGATAGAGAAAGTAATATATATGTAGCTAATATTCTAAATTCAAGTATTTTTGGACAGCATGTACGGTCACCCGACCCATTCTACGTTGTGACGCAAATGCTTTATGATTGTAAACTTAATAATAAAACACCACCACCTCCAGTATATAGTAAAGAATGTAGTATGAAGTTGTACACCTACAGGTAACTTAGTATAGTGAATAACATACAGAAGAAAGGATATTATTTCTCTATCGCTAACGCTAGTATGTATCTTGTTCCGATTGCAAAAGAAAGCAGGCTATAAATCCATCAAAATGGTCTTTGCTTCTCTAGAGGTTTCATAAGTGAAGGAATAATGCTGGGATTCTTCTTCGCGGCAGCTCAAGCTGGTAAATCACACGTAAAACCAAGATGTTTATGCGCTTTTCATAGGCGTAGCTTTTCATCGATACTTTCGCAAGGATCACGTTCAGCCCAGATGGGAAGGGATAACGCACATTACCATATGGTATCCCAGCCTCTGCCTGAAAAATTCAAATCAGGGTAAAACCAAGTTTTTGTTTGAGGGCATTGGCGCACGTACGTTCCTTGTGTGGAATGCAATTTCTGTTCTTGTGAGCAGCGGGATATGGGGGGATACGAGAACAATGAATAAGGAAAACTCAACAGCAATAAATAAGGAAACACAAAAAAAAAAGCCAAACGTTGTCAGTACAAAAGAAAAGAGCTTTTTAAATATTGAAGATTGTGTTGTTTGATCCGGTCGAACAACACGTTAGAATGGTATACACTGTCCCAAACCAATTTATATGGCCGTATCCTGGCTGAAAACGTTACTATCAAAATTTACATTAATTTTCTCTTTTGCTCTGGCACACTGCCCGCTTGTAGGCTCTACTTGGAGAGCACGTTACAATGCCACAGTCGGAGAGAAGTAATAGACCTTTTGGTGCTAGGCTGCGCAGCGACGACTGGACCTATCTCCGCGTTGCAGCTGGTGAAGTTGATTCTCGACGCTCCTCGGCTATTTGTGGACTCAGCGACGAGCAATTCAGGTATTGCGTGGCGATGTTCTCAAGGAATGGTACGGGAAATTGAATCAAAATAACTTCGGCACAAGGTTCCCGAGAAAGTTCCTGGCGCGATTGTGTTCCGGTAATTTCCCTCGAACAAGGGCGTAATGCGCACAAAGGTAACCAGAACTGTTACGTGCAGAATAATTGTTGACACTTTAACTTTCTACCGTGTATTCCTTGTTTCAAGCGTCGTAGGTTCCGCGAGATATTTACATTTGTCTATCTCTTACGGTTTACTAGTTATGGCAAACTAAGCAAAATTCATCCAGAATAAACAGGTCCTCAGAAGCTATTCCCATTTTTAAGAAAATCAAAATTTTCGAAAAAAGTTCCATGTAAAGGGTAGTTTGGGGTGGGGGGATTTTTATCAAAATCTTCGTGTCGCATCCCTGGAAGATACTAAACTTAAATACCAGGTTTGGTATTTTAGCTACTATTCGTTTTTGAGTTATCGTGTTCAAGGACACACACACACACATACACACGGACCTTTTCCTGAAAATGCTTTTTATGGATACAGGGGGTCCTAAAACATGTATTTCCGGTGAAATCTCGACATCGAATTTTTGGGTGGAATGCAATACTTCTCTATCCCTATGTACATTGTACATACGGGGCTAGAGAAAGTAAAATACCTTTTACTTTCTCTATCGTACTATGCACATAGTGTATAGGGAAGGTAATTGCACTCCACCAAAAAATTCGATGCCAGGATTTCACCGGAAATATATGTTTTGAGACCCCCTGAATCCCAAAAAAACATTTTTAGAAAAATCTCCGTGTGTGGGGGGGGGAGCATAGCTCAAAAACAAAAAGAGCGTTGAACCAAACTTGGTATTTAAGTTTGATATCTTCCAGGCGGTGACACTGATGATATATGAATGAAGATGGAGCACCGGTGGAATGCGATGGCGGGGGAAACGTCAGAACTCAGAGAAAACCCGCCCCGGCGCCGCTTTGTCCAACACAAATCTCACATGCGGTCGCTTGGGATTGAACCAGGACCTTCTAGGTGAGAGGCGAGCGGCCACGGCGCGGCACATATCTTCCAAGGATGTGACACAAAGATTTTCAAGAAAATCCCCCACCCCCAACTATACTTTATATGGAAAAAATTTCGAAAATTTTGATTTTCTTAAAAATGGCTCTAACGATTTTGATTAAATTCTCTTATATTTAAGATATTTACTTGCCAAGTAAAATATATTTCTTGAATTTTCTGGAAATAGCCTCTGAAGACTACTTTATTCTGGATGAATTTTACGCAATTCTACATAACTGCTAGACAAACACTTACCACATAAAAACTGTAGAGCACGTTAAAAAACACAATTTATCTTATATACATTTTTTTTCGTGAAGTTGATCATTTTTTAGATATGCCTTGTTATTGGCTTTAGTTTTGAAAAACATACTTTTCTCTTACAGGAATTTGTCAACTCCTGTCCAAACAAACAAAGAAACTTCAGTCACATAGTAACCAGCTTTTGACTATCACTTTAACCTTATTTCGCTTCTACTTGCAAGGAAGCAACTAATAAGACTATTTCTGCTAAGTTTTTGTTGATCAGCATGAAGTAAATAGAAACATAAGCTTTTTAACAATAATTTGGCCAGAGATGTAGAGAAAGTCATGTGAATGGAACACATCAATTTTTTTTTTTTTTTTTTTGGATTCAGACGGTCTTAAGACATGTATTTCCGGTGAAATCTCGGTATCGAATTTTTGGGTGCAATACAATACCTTCGCTTTACACTATGTGCATAGTATGTGTAGAGAAAGTAAGAGATGTTGATCTTAGTGTTTAAAAGGGCACATTGTTATTAAAGGACAAGAAAACCAGACGCTGTGGGGAGCTAGTTTTGGTTTGTGGGCAAGGGATCGAGGTTGTAGAGGGTGGGGTAAACAAGGTGATAAATTCTGGTCCACCGCGAGACCGGCTTCCAGCGCCCTAAAATGTCTCTCTAAACATACAAGCAAGAGAGGGGAGTCAGCGGCGCTCACATATTATTTGTTTCCGACGTGACGCCGCGCCCCCTACCCTTCTAGGTTAGTAGTCAACTGTCTGCTCTGCAAATTGGGCTGCGGAGACATCTCGGGTAATGTGGCAGCCCAGGCATTGCTAGCAACTTCACTAGTCTCCTGATATGTTACTCCTTGTTTTGTTATTTAAATGTACGAGGATAGAATATTTTATTGCCTACATTTATATACAGACAAAACAGTTATTCCCTGTAATTTTTACTTTCTCTACCCGTACAATGTACATAGTGTATAGCACCCCACCCAACAATTCGATACCGAAATTTCACCCTGTATCAAAAAAAAAAAATTTGATGTGAACGATTCACATGACCTTCTCTATATATCTGCAACAAACTATTGTTAAAAAGCTTAGGTTTCTATTTACTTCCTGCTAATTGAAAAAACAGCAGAAATAGTCTTATTACTTGCTTCCTTGTAAGTAGAAGCGAAATAAGAGAGTAACATAAGTTAAAGCCATATTCAAAAGCTGGTTGCTATGTGACTGATGTTCCTTTGTTTGTATGGACAGGAGTTGACAAATTCCTGTATGAGAAAAGTATGTTTTTCAAAACTGAAACTAAAAACAAGGAATATTTTAAAAACGATCAACACCACGAAAAAAATGTATATAATATAAATTGTGTGTTTTAATGTGCTCTACATTTTCTGTGTGGTAAGTTTTTGTCCATCTCTTACAGTTTAGCAGTTGTGCAAAATTCTGTAAAATTCATCCAGAGTAAAGTAGTTTTTAGAATCTATTCTCAGAAAATTCAGATATACATTTTATTTGGCAAGTAAATATCTTAGGTATACGAGATTTTAATCAAAATCGTTAGAGGCATTTTTAAGAAAATCAAAAATTTCGAAATTTTATCCATGTAAAGGGTAGTTTGCAGCGGGGGTATTTTCTTTAAAATCTTCGGGTCGCATCATTGGAAGATACTAAACTTAAATCCAAGTATGGTTTCTAACAGTCTTTTCATTTTTGAGCTATGCTGCCCACAGACACACACACACACACATACACACGGACATTTTTTTTACTCAGGGGGTCTCAAAACATATATTTCCGGTGAAATCTCGGTATCGAAATTTGGGGTGCAATACAATACCTTCTCTATATACTATGTACATTGTGGTATAGAGAAAGTAAAAATCTAATTAGTTCCATTCACATGACTTTCTCTACTTCTGTGTAACAAATTATTGTTAATAAGCTTATCCTTCTATTTACTTCAAGCTAATCGAGCAAAAATTAGCAGAAAGGGTCTTATTACTTGCTTCCTTGTAAGTAGAAACGAAATATGGGCGTATCATAGGTTAAAATGAAGTCAAAAGCTGGTTACTATGTGACTGAAGTTCCTTTGTTTGTATGGACACGAGTTGACAAATTCCTGTATGAGAAAAGTACGTTTTTTAAAGTTGAAACCAAAAACAAGGAATACCTAAAAAACGATCAACTCCGCGAAAAAAATTTATATAACATAAATTGTGTGTTTTAATGCGCTCTACATTCTTGTGTGGTAAGTTTTTGCCCATTTCTTACGGTTTAGCAGTTATGCAAAATTCCTCCAGAATAAGGTAGTCTTTAGAGGCTATTCCCAGAAAATTCAAAATATACATATTATTTGTCAGGTAAATATCTTTAATATACGATATTTTAATCAAAATCGTTAGAGCCATTTTTGAGAAAATCAAAATTTTCTAAAAAAGTTCCATGAAAGGGGTAGTTAGGGGTGGGGGGATTTTCTTGAAAATCTTCGTGTTACATCCTTGGAAGATACCAAACTTAAATATCAAGTTTGGTATTTAACCATCTTTTCATTTTTGAGCTATGCTGTCCACAGGCACACACACAGACCCACACACACACATCCGCGCGCACACACACGGACCTTTTTCCAAAAATGCTTTTTTGAATTCAGGGAGACCCAAAACATGTATTTCCGGTGAAATCTCGGTATCCAATTTTTGGGTGCAATACATTCATTACCTTCTCTATACACTATGTACATAGTACGTAGAGAAAGGTCCCTGGGTGCGTATGTGTGTGTATGTTTGTATGTGTATCCATGTGTCTGTGAACACGATAACTCAAAAACGAAAAGTCGGTAAAGTACTAAACTTTGTATTTAAGTTTACTATCTTCCAGGGATGCAACACGAAGATTTTGAGAAAAATCCCCCCCTCCAAACTACCCTTTTCATGGAACTTTTTTTCGAAAAATTTGATTTTCTCAAAAATGGCTCTAACGATTTTGATTAAAATAGCATATATCAAAGATATTTACCTGGCAAATAAAATGTATATCTTGAATTTTCTGGGAATAGCCTCTGAAGACTACTTTATTCTTAATGAATTTTGCATAACTAGTAAACCATAAATGATACACAAAAACTTACTTCAAAAAATATATAGATCTCGTTGAAACACATCATTTGTGTAATATACCTTTTTTTTCCGAAGAGTTGACCATTTTATGAGATATTCCTTGTTATTGCTTTCAGTCTTAAAATACTTTAACTTTTCTCACATGGGACTTTGTTAAATCTTGCAATGCAAAAGGCGGTCTACATCCACATAGCATCCTCCTTTTAAAATATTTTACTATCCCTTTAGTTCTGTTTTGCTGTAGAAGCTTAAGAGATTGTTATGGTAATTCATACACTTCTCCATAAACCCTTTGTTCCGTTGATGCAGCTCAATACAGTAGCAGAAGGTTTAAAACAATTTTGGGGTATGGCAAATGAATGAAGTAATACATTTTAAATTTTCCATTTCATTATCTTTCTCGGTTACCTATATAATACCTCGCTTCTGTCCATTGCAGCCCTGTAAATAAATAAAGTCGCTTTTGTATTTTAAATGCAATTTTTTCTGAAGGCTATGTCCAAAAAGGGGGTTTCGTGTAGGCATTTAGATTTTCTGAGACCTGGCAGACCGTAAAACACACACCCTTCTGCTCCCTTGTTGTGTAAATATAATGACATGCATAAAGTAAACGGGCAAAGCAATGGTGCAAATCGTCCGGGCTTCCATTGTGATGATCCCTGCCCTCTCATTGTTAAATTCGCTGTCTGCTCCTGTTATGAAAGGCAGAAATAGCTTTCCACCTGACAGATGTTTATTTACTTTCATTATCTTCACTCAAGCGTATATTACCATAACTGTCTGTCTACAGCGATAAGAAAAATCTGATGTGTACCATTCACATGACTTTCTCTACATCTCTGCAACAAATTATTCTTCAAAAGCTTATACCTCTATTTACTTTATGCTAATCAGAAACAATCAGCAGAAATAGTCTTATTACTTGCTTCCTTGTAAGTAAATGCGAAATAAGGGATAGATAGGTTAAACTGATAGTCAAAAGCACTCACCCATACACTTAAGAGATTCACTTTACATAACATGACATATTATTTACATAACCATATTATTATTAAAACCGTATTACTACATTTATAGTTGCTCAAGAAATGTTCTCTGATGTTATTCAAATTGTTTCACGCTTGTAAAGCCTTTCAAATTGCAAATGCCTGGAAAAGTTTTCGTTATTTCTTATCATTTAGTCATTCGTCACAATGATCAAACCGCCACAGAAATTGTCCATATAATAGAACATGGTTTATTGCAGGATATTAAACACAGTTTAATTATAACTGTATAGATTTAGAAATAAATTTCGCGAAAAGCAAATCTATTGACTGGTGTATGCGCACGTCCATCTCTGTAATTTTTGTTGAGCCATATTTTCCCCAATAACGGCTTCACTCGGTATCATATTTTTAATTTATTGTGAAAATTTCCACAGCAAATATGCGCTGAAACATGTAATATTGCAGAGAACCTTTTTTTTTTTTTTTTCGGGGGAAAGCAATATAAATGCTATTTACTTTATTGTAGTGCTGTTTACTTGCGTACCATTTTATTTTGGCGTGGTGTTTATTTTCACTTAATTGCATTCGCTGGTAATGTCAACCGAGTGAACGTTTCATGGGGTGGATTGCGTCACGGATGGGGTGACGAGTAAAATTATTATGCATATTATGTGTAAACACAAGATGGGGCGGGGGAGGCGAGGGAAATGGCTCGGCAGAACAGGGTCCATTTGAGAATCACTGCAGCAATTTATCTCTAGTGGTGCGTTTTATTTCAGGAGACCTGTTACATAATATACCATCTATACACATCAAATTTACTTTCTTATGCAACTAAATGACCATTATATTCTATTTAATATATAGTTTCCACCGGAAATCTAAATTAAATGCATTTTCACTTACTCGATATCGAAATCTCACCGGAAATACATATCTTATGGACCTTTGAATCCCCGCCCCAAAATCTGATGTTCCATTCACATGCCTTTCTCTGCATCTCTACAACAAATTAGTTTTAAAAAGCTATTGCTTCTATTTACTTCATACTAATCAAAAAACATCAACAGAAATAGTCTTATTACTTGCTTCCTTTAAACTAGAAGCGAAATAAGAGAGTAGCATAGGTTAAAGTGAAATTCAAAAGCTGGTTGTTATGTGACTGAAGTTTCTTTGTTTGAGTGGACAGAAGTTGAAAAAATTCTGTATGAGAAAAGTATGTTTTACAAAGCTGAAATAAAAAACAAGGGATACCTAAAAAACTATCGACTCCACGAAAAATGTATATGACATAAATCGTGTGTTTTAACGAGCTCTACATTTTTTATATGGGAAGTTTTTGTCCATCTCTTACAGAATCAGTTATGCAAAATTCTGTAAAATTCATCCATTCTTTCAAGGCTGTTACCCGGAAATTGAAAATATACATTTTATTTGTAACATAAATATCTTAAATATTAGAGATTTTGATTAAAATCGTTAGAGCCATTTTTTAGAAAAACAAAGTTTTTCGAAAAATGTCCCATGTAAAGCGTAGTTGAGTGTGGGGTAATTTTCTTGAAAACCCATCTTTGGAAGATACCAAATTTATATACAAGTTTGGTGTTTAACGGTCCTCTCGTTTTTGAGCTATGCCTGCCAACAGCCACACACACACGAACATTTTTCTAAAAATGCCTTTTTACTTTCTCTACACGCGCTACGTACATAGTGTATAGAGAAGGTATTGCACTCAACCCAAAAATTCGATACCGAGATTTCACCGGTAATATGTGTTTTAGGGTCCCCAATATCCAAAAATAGCATTTTCACAAAAAGGTACGTGTGTGTGTGTGTGTGTGTGTCCGTGTGTCTGTGAACACGATAACTCAAAAACGAAAAGTCGGTAAAATACCGAATTTGGTATTTAAGTTTAGTATCTTCCAGGGATGCGACACGAATATTTTGAGAAAAATCCCCCCACCCCCAAGTACCCTTTACATGGGACTTTTTTCGAAAGTTTTGATTTTCTCAAAAATGGCTCTAACGATTTTGATTAAAATGTCGCATATTAAATATTTTTACCTGACAAATAAAATGTACATTTTGAATTATCTGCGAATGGCCTCTGAAGAGTAGTTTATTCTGGATGAATTTTACTGAATTTTGAATAACTGCTAAACCATAAGAGATGGACAAAAACTTATTACACAAAAAATGTAGAACACGTTAAAACACACAATTTATGTTATATACATTTAGTTCGTCGTTTTTGAGACATTCCTTATTTTTGGTTTCTGCTATGAAAAACATGCTTTTCTCATACAGGAACTTGTCAACTCCTATCCATATAAACAAAAGAAGTTCATTGACATAGCAACCAGCTTTTGACTATCATTTTAACCTATGGTAGTCCCTTATTTCGCTTCTACTTACAAGGTATCAAGTAATAAGACTATTTGTGCTATTTTTTTCTGATTAGCATAAAATAAATAGAAGTATAAGCTTTTTAAGAATAATTTGTGGCAGGAATATAGAGAAAGGCATGTGAATGGTACACATCAGATTTTTTTTGGATTCAGTGGGTCACAAAATAAATATTTCCGGTGAAATCTCGGTATCGAATTTTTGGGTGCAATACAATACGTATAGAGAGAGTAACAACAATTTAAATTGAATTCCGTAAATGTCAGAACTTCAAATGTGTAATGTGGTTAATTTTAAAACTGTACTTACCTATAGGTATAGTTTTAAGTTCTCGTTTAGGTATTAGAAATAATGAAGTTGGATAAAATCTATTAATAATTTTAGAGTTTTTGTAGATATTGTAATATTAAACGTGTATGATAGCTTAGTTATAAAACTAATATACTTTAGTAAAATAGGTTGGAGAAATTTAAAATGTAATAATAATAAAAATAAATAAATAATTTTTTTCACTGAACTGGTGAGCAAAGAATAACAATTGTTTTAACACAAGCAAGTTTTTAATATACACATTAAACTGATATAATGTTACAATAATAACAAAAGAGGAAAGTGAAGCATTATTTATTTGGTTGTTGCATACAACCGTGTCACTTGCAGAGCAGTTACCACTATTTTTTATCCCTTTTCCCTCTTGCGTATTTCATGCAGGACAGCTTTGTAATTTAATTCTGTGATATCTATCTAAACAAATAAAATATTACGTTCTAAGAGCACCTTAAATGTAAGAATAACAACCAGCCTTCTACTGTTTTGTGATTGTTTACTTTCTTCAACTCACTCACATCTAGACCAGAGGAAATATATATTCTACTTAAAAAGTCTGATGTGTTACACTCACATGACTTTCTCTAGCTACTCTACGAAAGAGAATTGTTCTTTCAACCATGCTAATCGAGATAAACATTAGCAGAATTGTATTACTTAGTTCCTGATAAGTAGAATCGCACTAAGGGAATGCACTAGGCTAAATTGATAGTCAAATGTTTTAAAATCTGTCGTTATGCGATTTGTCATCACAAATCGCTTCTTTGCTTGGTCAGGAGCAGAACAAAAGAAAAACGGACACTTCTGTATGAGAAAAGTTTAAGAACTTCACAATTGAAACTAATAACAAGGAATACCTCGAAAACGTAAGCTCCAAGAAAAAAAATGTATATGACATAACTTGTGTATTTTAACGGGATCTAAATTTTTTGTATTGTAAGTTTTTGTCTATGTCTTACGGTATACTAGTTATTCCAAATGAAGCAAAATTCATCCAGAATAAACAAGTGTTTATAAGCTATTCCCAGAAAAGTCAAGATTTGCATTTTATTTGCTAGGCAAATATCTTTAATATACGATATTTTAATCAAAATCGTTAGAGCCATTGTCGAGGAAATAAAAATGTTCGAAGAAAAAGTTCCATATAAAGGGTAGTTAGAGGTGGAGGGATTTTCCTGAAAATCTTCGTGTCGCATCCTTGGAAGATATCAAACTTAAATGCCAAGTTTGCTTTTTAACGCTCTTTTCGTTATTTAGCTATGCTGCTCAAAGACCCTCACATGTACCTTTTTGTAAAAATGCTTTATTTGGTTTAAGGTGGTCCAAAATATGTATTTCCGAGGAAATCTCGGTATTGAATTTTTGGGTGGAAATTAATACTTCCCCTATAAACTATGAACATAGTATGTATAGAGAGAGAAAGTAAAAAGATGCAATATATATCACCATTAAAATGTGTAACCTGATTCAGAGGAAGAAGAAATTGTTACCATTACTTATATTAAGCAGAGGAGGATTGCACTCCAACGAAAAATTCAACACAGAGGTTTGAAAATTCTTAAAGGCAAAATAAATGTTTAATAAAAGGGCCGTGAGCATATTGTTAAATATCATATTGAAGGTATAAGAACAATTTTAAAAGCAGGTTTCTGCAAACGCTTGTCTCGATTAATGTGAAGCATATAGAAGATAAATCTGATGTGTTCCATTCACATGACTTTCTCTACCTCTCTCCAACAAATTATTGTTAAAAAGTCTATGCTTCTCTTTACTTCATGCTAATCGAGAAAAAAATAGCAGATATAGTCTTATTACTTGCTTCCTTGTAAGTAAAAGCGAAATAAGGGAGTACCATAGGTTAAAGTAATAGTCAAAAGCTGGTTGATATGTGACTCAAGTTCCTTTATTTGTGTAGACAGGAGTTGACCAATTTCTGTATGCGAAAAGTATGTTTTTCAAAGCTGAAACCAAAAAACAAGGAATACTTAAAAAGCTATCGAATCCGCGAAAAAAAATGTATATAACATAAACTGTGTGTTTTAATGTGCTCTACATTTTTTGTGTGCTAAGTTTTTGTCTATCTCTTACGGTTTACCAGTTATGCAAAATTCGTAAAATTCATTCAGAATAAAGTAGTCTTCAGAGGCTATTCCCAGAAAATTCAAGATATACATTTTATTTGTGACGTAAATACCTTTAATATACGATATGTTAATCAAAATCGTTAGTGCCATTTTTTAGAAAATCAAAATTTTAGAAAAAAAGTTCCATGTAAAGGGTAGCTTGAGGAGGGGGGATTGTTCTCAAAATCTTCGTGTCGCATCCCTGGAAGATACTAAACTTAAATACCAAGTTTGGTATTTTAGCTACAATTCGTTTTTGAGTTATCGTGTTCACGGACACACACACACACACACACACACATGGACCTTTTTCTGAAAATGCTTTTTATGGATACAGGAGGTCCTAAAACATGTATTTCCGGTGAAATCTCGGTATCGAATTTTTGGGTGGAATACAATACTTCTCTATCCCTATGTACATTGTACATACGGGGCTAGAGAAAGTAAAAAGGGCCGTGTGTTTTGTGAACAGGATAACTCAAAAACAAAAAGTGATTAAATACAAACTTGGGATTTAAGTTCCAAGGATACAACATGAAGATGTACAAGAAAATCGCCCTCCTAAAACTGCCCTTTACATATAAAACTTTTTGAAAATGTTGATTTTCTCAAGAATGACCCTAACGATTTTGATTAAAAAACCGTATATGAAAGTTATTTATGCGACAAATAAAATGTATATACCTATTTAATTTTCTGGGAATAGCTTCAGAAGGTCTATTCACTCTGGATTACTTTTACATAACTTTGTTAACTGTAAGAGAGAGACAAAATTGTAGATCTCGTCAAAATACACAATTTATGTTCTTTTCATGTTTATTGAGGAACTAACAAAATGGAAATGGAGTTTTATTTATGGACGCTCTTGAACTGCTGTGGTTCTCAGGGTCCCATTGTATACTGGGCGTGAATGACCGCTTAATTTTGCTCAGAGGTCTCCTTATCAGGCTTGAGGTTCTTTTACGTGCCGTAAATCTACTTCACGGGACCAGCGGCTTTACTTCCTACCGAAGGAAGCCATGCTAAGGATTTTTACGCCCAAAAAAAATTATTCATCCTCCGCCAGGTTTGAACCCGTGACCTTGGAGATATGAAGTTAGCATAGTAACCGTTACAACACGGAGGTGGTTGTTTTCAGTTTTAAAGTACATAAACTTTTCTCATATTTCATTTCTTATCTCAATTGTTTTACTTCTGGACATATAATGTGAACCGGATTTCAATTGTTTCACATAGAGACCAGCTTTTAAAGGTATTGGCTATCCTTTTAGCCCAGTGTATGAATTTATTTCCCTTTTACTGACAAGAAAGCAACTAATTAGACCATTTCTGATAAAGTTTACTTTGATTAACTGGAACACATAAATTAATAATCTTTTGTGAGAATGATTTGCGGTGAGAGTGTATTATAATCATTTTTGAATAATCGTTTGTTGAAGACTGAATAGAGAAAAACTTGTGAATGTAACATTTAACATTTTGAATATCTGTTCACATACATACACACTTTATCCTATAATATTTATCTATTTATTTAGTGGGTCGCATGCAATCATTTTTACTTTCTCTATGCGTACTATGTACATAGTGCATAGAGAAGGTATTACACTTCACCCAAAAATTCGATACCGAGATTTCACCGTAAATATATGTTTTAGGGTCCCCTGTATCAAAAAAAAAAAAAAAAAGCATTTTCAGAAAAAGGTCACTGTGTGTGTGTCTGTGAACACGATAGCTCAAAAACGAAAAGTCGGTAAAATACCAAAGCTGGTATTTAAGTTTAGTATCTTCCAGGGATGCAACACGAAGTTTTTGAGAAAAATCCCCCACCCCAAACTACCCTTTACATGGATCCTTTTTCGAAAATTTTGATTCTCTCAAAAATGACTTACGATTTTGATTAAAATATCGTACAAATAAAACGTATATCTTGAATTTTCTGGGAAAAGTCTCTGAAGACTGCTTTATTCTGGATGAATTTTACGGAATTTTGCATAACTGCTAAACCGTAAAGGATGGCCAAAAACTGACTTCACAAAAAATGTAGAGCACGTTAAAGCACACAATTTATGTCATATATATTTTTTTCGTGGAGTTGATCGGTTTTGAGATATTCCTTGTTATTGGTATCAGCTTTGAAAAACTTACATGTCTCATCCAGGAATTTGTCCACTCCTGTCCAAACAAACAAAGGAGCTTCAGTCACATAGCAACTAGCTTTTGACTATCACTTTAACTTAGAGTACGCCCTTATTTCGCTTCTACTTACAAGGAAGCAAGTAATAAGACTATTTCTGCTAGTTTTTTCTCGATTAGTATGAGGTAAATGACGTATAAGCTTTATGAATGGAACACATAAGATTTTTTTTCGATGAAATCTTGATATTGAATTTATGGCTGCAATAGAGTACTCTCTTTGCCTTGAGCAGTGGCACAAGAAGTAAAAATATAAAAATAGTGTTTACATCAGAGCTACAATAAGGTATTCTGTGCAGCTGAATATATTGAAGTAGGTTTCGTAAACAGTTACATACATCTTGAGATGTACCCAGGAAACCTTACCTGGCTGACCTCATTTCCCTGTGGAGTTAACGGCGCCAGCAAGAAGCACATCGTTTAATTCTCAACAAGAAGTTCCTAGTCAGTAAGGAATAATGTCAGGACATGTTTCCCTTGTGAGGAAGGTTAGTGTGTTGTGGCTATGCTTAGCATGTGCTTGTAAGCAAATGCAAATTATATGCGGTTCAACAAATGCCAGTGAAATTCAACAAGGAAGTGACAATCGAGACCTTGAGGTGGACGTCACAGAGATATTGTAATTTACCTACAAATCTATACCAAGATTTCACCGGAAATACCTACATGTTATGGGTTCCCCTGAATCCAAAAAAAAAAAAATATTTTTAGAAAAAGGTCCAAGTGTGTGTGTGTCTGAGGACAGCATAGCTCAATAAAACAGAAAGACTGTTAAATACCAAACTTGTATTTAAATTTGGTATCTTCCAAGGATGCAACACGAAGATTTTCAAAACGAAATATAAATGTCGTGTTATTTATGGACGCTCTTTAACTACTGTGGTTCTCAGCGTCCCATTCTAAATTGGGAGCGAAACACCGCTTAATTTTGCTCAGAGGCCTCTCTATCAGGCTTGAGGTTCTTTTACGTGCCTTAAATCTACGACACGGGACCAACGGCTTTACTTCCCTTCCGAAGGAAGGCATGCTAAAGATTTTTACGCCTGAAAAAATCCATCGTCCTCCGCCGGATTTGAACCCTCGACCTTGGATATATGAAGTTAGTATGGTAACCATTACACCACGAAGATTTTCAGGAAAATCCCCCCCCACCTCTAACTACCCTTCACATGGAAAAAATTTCGAAAAGTTTTGATTTTCTCAAAAATGGCTCTAAAGATTTTAATGAAAATCTCTTACATCTAAGATATGTACATGGCAAACAAAATATATATCTTCAATTTTATGGGAATTGCCTCTGAAAATACTTTATTCTGGATGAGTTTTGCGGAATTTTGCATAACTGCTAAACCGTAAGAGATGGGCAGAAACTTACCACACAAAAAATGTAGAGCACGTTAAAACACTACATATTTGTCATATACTTTTTTTTTTTTCGTGGAACTGGTCATTTCTGAGATAATCATTGTTGTTTTCAGATGTTAAATACTTAACTTAAGTTGTAAACTCCTGGTGCTGCATAGAAACGGATTTCAACCTCATGGCAACCAGCTTTCTAAAATTTTTGAGTATCATTTTAACCTAATGTATTCCCTTATTTCCCCTTTACTAACAAGGAAGCAAGTAATTATGAAAATATCTGCGAATGTTTATCTCGATTATCATAAATTAGAAGTATATTGCTTTTTAACAATAATTTATTATAGCGTTGTAGAGAAAGTCACGTAAATGGAATACATCAGATATTTAGAGCAAAAAACGCAATATAAACACAGTCTAAGATTTCTAAGTCTCCTTTACGTAAGCTGGACTTACTTTTATAAAGATTGAGGGAGAAAAAAAGAAGTAAAAGACTGTTCTCTGAAGCAGCAGCATTTTCTCAATTTGGTTGTGAAATTCTGGGAAGTTCATTGACTCAGTAATTTATGTGAACGGGTTCTGTGCATGCCTGTTATGTTTGTTCAGTCCAGAGCCACCGCAAAAGTTAAGGTTAGGATAGCTTAGCTTGCGTTTTGCTCGAATTTTCAGGTGCAGTAACTTGATTTATCCCCAGACGGCAGCACTGTGCCACCTACCAGGGGAATTCATAAATGTGAGGATGGCCTGGTAGTACGGTGTTGAAGCATACAACCCTTCATATGTAGCGGAATGAAAACAAGTTTGGGCACGGGTCGATAACCCGGGCCTACAAACATAGAGCCATGTCAAACACTGAGTGGAGACACACATAAACTTCACTTAGACCAGAGCTTTCCACTGTAGAAACCACAGAAGCAACCAGAGGACGCAGCACTTCGTTTTTTTTTTTCTTAAAAAGCTTCTACTTCTATTTACTTCATGCTAATCAAAAAAAAAAAAAAAATAGCAGAAATAGTCTTATCACTTGCTCTCTTGTAAGTAGAAGTGAAATAAGGGAGTACCATAGGTTAAAGTGAAAGCCAAAAGCTGGTTGCTATGTGACTGATGTTCCTTTGTCTGTATGGACAGGAGTTGACAAATTCCTGTATGAGAAAAGTATAAATTTTTCATAGCAGAAACCAAAAGTAAGGAATGTCTCAAAAACGATGAGCTCCACGAAAAAAATGTATATAACATAAATTGTGTGTATTAACGTGCTCTACATTTTTTTGTGTAGTAAGTTTTTGTCCTCTTATGGTTTAGCAGTTATTCAAAATTCCGTAAAATTCATGCAGAATAAAGTACTCTTCAGAGGTTATTCCCAGAAAATTCAAGATATACATTTTATTTGTCAAGTAAATATCTTTAATATACGATATTGTAATCAAAATCGTTAGTCATTTTTTAGAAAATCAAACTTTTCGAAAAATCTTACATGTAAAGGTAGTTGGGGTGGGGGGATTTTTCTCAATATCTTCGTGTCGCATCTCTGGAAGATACTAAACTTAAACACCAAGTTTGGTAGTTTAGTGACTTTTCGTTTTTGATTTATCGTGTTCAAAGTCACACGGACACACTGACACACGAACACACACGTACGGAACTTTTTCTGAAAATACTTTATAATGGAATTTTTTGGTGGAGTGCAATACCTTCTCTATACACTATGTACATAGTACGTGTAGAGAAAGTAAAAATCTGATGTGTTCCATTCGCATGACTGTCTCTATATATCTGTAACAATTTATTGTTAAAAACTTTATTATTCTATTTACTTCATGCTAATCGAGATAAATAGTAACAGAAATTGTCTTATTAATTGCTTCCTTGTAAGATAAATTAGATGGTACTATAAGGCTAAAACCATAGCCAAATGTTTTAAAAACTATTTGCTATAAGATTGAAGTTGTTTATATGGTCAGCAGCTGATAAATTCCCGTATGAGAAAAGTGCTATGGTTTATAAATCGCTTTAATACTTTCTCTAGCCCCGTATGTACAATGTGCATAGGCATAGAGAAAGTATTGTAATGTAACCAAAAATTCGATACTGAGATTTCACCGGAAATATATCTTTTCGGGTCCCCTGAGTCCGAAAAAAGCATTTAAAAAAAAAAGGCCCGTGTGTGTGTGTGTCTGTGGACAGCATAGCCCCAGAACGAAAATACCGTTAAATACCAAACTTGGTATTTAGTTTTAGTTTCTTCCAAGGATGCGACACGAAGATTTTCAAAAAAAAAAAATCCGTCCACCACAAACTACACTTTACATGGAAAAATTTCGAAAATTTGGATTTTCTTAAAAATGGCTCTAATAATTTTGATTAAAATCCCGTATATTAAAGCTATTTATATCCGAAATAAAACGTATATCTCGAATTTTTTGGGAATAGCCTCTGAAGACCTCTTTATTCTGAATGAATTTTGCCGAATTTTGCTTAACTGTTAAACCGTAAGGGATAGAAAAACAGTCACTACACAAAAAATGTACATCACGACAAAACACAAAATTATATCCTTTACGTTTTTGTTGTAGAGGTAACCGTTTCCAAGATATTCCTTGTTATTCGTTTCCATTGTGAAATACTTAAAACTTTTCTCAGACAGGAAGTGTCTGATTTTCTTTTGTTCCACTCCTGGCCGAGCAAAGAAGTGATTTGCAACGACAATCGCGTAACGATAGCTTTTAAAACATTTGACAATCACTTTAGCATAGTGCATACCCTTATTCCCTTCTACTTATAAGGAACTAAGTAATAACATTCTGCTAACATTTATCTTGATTATCATTGTGTACAAAGAAGAATAATCTTTTGTAGGAGATTTGTAGAGCAGCTAGAAAGCTATGTGAGTGTAACACATCAGATCTTTTTTGTAGTTTTTTTTTTTCTTTTTTATTGTTATATCTTTTATAATCTCTTACAATTTGGCCTCATAGCTTAATTTTATATAACTATTATAAGGTATGGTAAAATATTTTTGTAATATTCACTTATAACATTTTTTGTTAAAAACCTCTGAATGTATATTATTCTGTGTCACTTGGCAAACTCATTTATGAGGCAGACTAACATATAAATAAATAACATATTTTAAAGTTTAAACCAATAACAAGGAATGCCTCAGAAGCGTTCATATCTACCAAAAAAACCTATATGACTAAATTATGTGATTTAACGAGATCTAAATTTTTTGAGTTATTGTCTTAGGGTTTACCAGTTATGCAAAATTCAGCACAATTAATTCAGAAATAAGAGATCTTCAGATATATTCCCAGAAATTTCAGATATACATTTTATTTGTAATGTAAATATGTTTAATATATGATATTTTAATCAAAATCGTTAGACCCAATTTTGAGAAAATCAAACTTTTAGAAACATTTTACATTAAAATCACTTTAAAACACAATTTATGTTATATACTTATTTTTCGTGGAGTTGATAATTTTTGAGTTATTCATTGTTTTTGGTTTCAGCTTTAAAAAAAGCATTCTTTTCTCACACAGGACTTTGTGAACTCCTGTCCAAAGAAACAAAGGAACTTCAATCACAAAGCAACCAGCTTTTGACTATCAGTTTAACTTATGTTACTCCCTTATTTCGCTTCTACTTAAAGGAAGCAAGTAATAAGGCTATTTCTGGTAATTTTTTCTCGATTAGCATGAAGTAAATAGAAGCATAAGATTTTTTAACAATAATTTGTTGCAGAGATGTAGAGAAAGTCATGTGAATGGAACACATCAGATTTTTCAACTAGTGCACAGTATCCAACAGCCAATATTGCAGCTATGTAATAAAGCAACGGAGGACTCCCACTGGAATGGTATTGCACACCAGATTGACGAAGTTTAGGGGAGGCCATCAGAACAGCTTCCTCTTCCGCTTTAGCAAATAATAATTATTAGATTCAAAATAATTTCCCGGATAATCATTTGGAAGTTTCCGGTTGAAACTGGAAACTCACAGCAAATAAAAATCCCCCTCCCTCTGCCGGATATCGAACCCGGAATAACCGTTCATCAAACTAAATTTAGGATGTGACTATTGTATAACTATATGCAAAAGATACTTCAGGAAATGCTTCATATTTCAGAATTAGCATGTGCTATATTTTTACTCTCTCTAGCCCCGTAGAGAAGTATTGTATTCCACCAAAAAATTCGATGTCGAAATTTCACCGGAAATACATGTTTTAAGACCGCCTGAGTCTACATTTTTTTTCAGAAACAGGTCCATGTGTGTGTGTATGTGTGTGTGTGTGTGGACAGCATAGCTCAAAAACGAAAAGACGGTTAAGTAATAAACTTGGTGTTTAAGTTTGGCATTTTCCAAGGATGCGACACGAAGATTTTAGAGAAAATTCCCCACCCCTAACTACGCTTCACATGGAAAAAAATTCCAAAATTTTGTTTTTCTTAAAAATACTTCTATCTGTTTTGATTAACATACCACATATTTAAGTCATTTCTATCACAAATAAAATATATATCTTGAATTTTCTGGGAATAGCTTTTAAAGAAGCAAAAAACAGACTCGGCCATTCTGTTTACAAAAAACCAGTTAGCTGCGATCAATACTTGCAAAAGGACTCCATCCACAACAGAAACGATGTTGGTTGAACGTGTGTGGGCGTATGGAGCTGGTGGACATACCTGGTGGGGCTGGGCTGCGCAGCGACGACTCCTCTCTCCGGCGTTGCAGCTGCTAAAGTCGATTCTTGATGTTCCTCGGCTATTGGTGGGCTCAGCGACGAGCAATTGAGACCTATTTATATCTAGCTCTGGTATTTAGCTAAGGTGATCTTGAGGGAGTGGTACGGAAATTAACTTAAAATAACGTCGGCACTTTTCGTTCAGTCAAGGTTTATTTCTCTTTTACAAGCGTTCCCGAGAATGTTCCTGGCGCAATTGAGTTTCGATATTTTCCCTCGAACAAGAGCGTAACGCGCATAAAGGAAACTAAACTTTACGCGGCGACGAGTGCAACGGTTACGTGCAGAATAATTGTACACACTCTAAATTTTCGCCGTGGCTTCCTTACGCGTGACATTTATTTCAACTGTGTGAATCACTGTAATAACTTTACTATATTCACGAGGATTCTTGATTCGGGCATCACAGAGTCTACATGTAGTGCCTCATCACTATAATAACTCTGCTAATTCGCGCGTATTCTTGTTTTGGGTGTCACAGATCTCCCCTTGGAGTTACATCTCAACTGCGTCTAAATTGTGGCGAATACTCTATATTTATAGCAAATTCTACCCACGCGCAAAACCCTCAACTCGTAATCTTATTGGCCTGTTTTTGGCGCCGAAAGTGGCTTGGGGTGCCCTTCTGCCGTGACGTGATTAGTTGTAATTGATCAATGCGTCTTACATGTGATTCTTGGCCTAAATTTCCTCGTGGTTCCCCGGTTTATGTGTCAACTTCTTTCTCTTGCGGAGACGTGACCACACAATAGCGTCTTTCCCCCTCTTGCAATAGACAAAGAAATATCGTAAACAACTGAATTCGTCGCTTGAGACCTCTGGGGTTGAAGTTAGAAACGCTTTCCAGAAACAATCTCTCTGAACATCCAATATACAATAAATACATTATATCTTACTAACTAATTAACCTAAACAATTTAATCAATTACAACTATTGGTTATGCGCTTATTCACCTGGGCGATAATCCGTCTCAGGTGGCAAGAATACTTGTGAGCCGCAGTATTTAAATAATGAACTTAAACGCCTGAAACAAGTTTTGGCCCACAATGGCTATTCTAAAAATCTGATGTGTACCATTCACATGACTTTCTCCATATCCCTGCAACAAATTATTCTTAAAAAGCTTATACTTTTATTTACTTTCTGCTAATCAGAAATAAATAGCAGAAATAATCTAATTACTCGCTTCCTTGTAAGTAGAAGCGAAATAAGGGACAACTGTAGGTTAAAGTGATAGTCAAAAGCTGGTTGCTATGCCAATGAAGTTCCTTTGTCTATATGGATAGGAGATGACAAGTTCCTTTATGAGAAAAGTATACGTTTTTCATAGCAGAAACCAAAAATAAGGAATGTCACAAAAACGACGAACTCCACGAAAAAAATGTATATAACATAAGTTGTGTTTTAATGTGCTCTACATTTTTTGTGTAGTAAGTTTTTGTCCATCTCTTACGGTTTAGCAGTTATTCAAAATTTAGTAAAACTAATTCAGAATAAACTACTCTTCAGAGGCTATTCCCAGAAAATTCAAGATATACATTTTATTTGTCAGGTAAATATGTTTAATATACGAAATTTTAATCAAAATCGTTAGAGCCATTTTTGAGAAAATCAAATTTTTCGAAAAAAGTTGCATGTAAAGCGTAGTTGGGGGTGGGGGGATTTTTCTCAAAAATCTTCGTGTCGCATCCCTGGAAGATACTAAACTTAAATACCAAGTTTGATATTTTACCGACATTTCGTTATTGAGTTATCGTGTTCACAGGCACACACACACACACGGACCTTTTTGTGAAAATGTTTTTTTTGGATACTGGGGACCCTAAAACATATATTTCCGGTGAAATCTCGTTATCGAATTTTTTGGTGGAGTGCAATACTTTCTCTATACACTATGTACATAGTGCATATGGAGAAAGTAAAACAGAATTTAAACGTGCCATTCGCCCTAATAAATCTCAAAAGGAAAATACTAAATCAAACTCAAATAGAGCTAAAGTCTTTCTGCCATACATAAAAGGTGTAACTGACAGAATAGGCAAGCTACTAAATAAACAGAAAATTAAAACAATATATCTTCCAACACGAAAATTAAAACAAATTCACAAAACAGCTAAAGACCCACTGGACCCGCCCTCTACCGCCGGTGTTTACAAAATACACTGTACATGCGGCCAATCTTACATAGGCACAATGAAACGCAGCATAAAAACCCGCATCGCCGAACACAAAAGCTGCTGTCACCTCGGTCATACAGATAAATCAGCTGTTGCAGATCATGCCCCCATCTTAGACAACATGACATATTATTTGAAAACACAGAAGTCCTCGCAACCACCAAACTTTACTACCCCAGAATGGTCAGAGAATCCATAGAAATACACATACAGACGGATTTAAGCTCAACCAGACTTGGATTCCTGCCTTACAGCGTCTTCGCACCGGCCAGCCCAACAGCCAATCAGAACACAGGAGTCCAATTACTCCCTTCCCACTACCCCAACAGTATACATTGCCGTCCACTGCTCCATGAATCTGCAGTCGCTAGTCATTCCTGCCCAGCTTCAGTCCTGAAGATGTCCTCCACAGCTGAGGACGAAACGTCAAGTTTTAATTATTTTAATTATTTTAATATTCGACCACGGTTTACAAGCCCAGACATGTTATATTTTACCAATTTTAAAGGCCTGTTTATTCTGGGTGAATTTTGCTTAATTTGGCATAACTAATAAACCATAAAAGATGTACAAAAACTTACAATACAAAAAATGTAGGTCTTGTTAAAAGGCACAAGTTATGTCATAATTTTTTTTTTCGTGGAGCTTACCGTTTTCGAGGTATTCCTTGTTATTAGTTTCAGTTGTGAAGTACTTCAACTTTTCTCAGATGGGAGTGTCGGTTTTTTTTTTGTTTTTGTGTTTTTTTCTACTCCTGGCCAAGCTAAGAAGAAATTTGCAATGATAGCTTTTGACTATCACTTTAGCCTATTGCATTCTCTTAGTTCCAGTCTACTTATAAGGAACTAAGTAATAAAATTCTGCTAATGTTTATCTCGAATAGCGTGGTGTTGAAAGAAGAATTATCTTTTGTAAGAAGCTTGTTTGTAGAGTAGCTAGAGAAAGTCATGTGAGAGTGGCACATCGGATTTTGCTACCTCTCAACAAGGACAGAGTGGGCCACGCCGTGACCGAGTGGTTAGACCATTCTACTCTCACCTAGACGGCCAGGGTTCGATCCCAAGCGACCGCATGTGAGATTTGTGGTGGACAAAGCGGCGTAGGGGCGGGTTTTCTCCGGGTTATTCGGTTTCCCCCGCCATCGCATTCCAACGGTACTCCATCTTCATTCCATGTATCATCAGTGTCATGGTAGTAAAAGCAGACGTTAAGCACTATTTGTTCTGCAAACTATTGTCACAAACATTTTTCTTTCATATACACCATGCTAATCAAGATAAATATTACCCAAATAGTCTTATAACTTAGTTCAATATAAGTAGAAGCGAAATAAGTGACCAAAGTAGGCTAAAGCGATAGTTAACTCTTTTAAAAACCATCGCTATGCGATTATCGTTGAAATTCGGTTATCTCTCCATGGCCAGGACTAAAACAAAAGAGAAATGAAATGGATGAACGCTTCCTGTTTGAGAAAATTTTAAGTTTTTATTAAAATTAAAACAAACAAAGAAATAATGCGTATATGACATAAATTGCGTGATTTAACGAGATCTACATTTTTGTGTGTTTCTCACGGTTTATTAGTTATGGAAAGTCATTCAGAATGAAGGCTTCAGAAGCAATTTCCAATAAATTCGGGATATACATTTTATTTGCCATGTAAATATCTTAAATATAAGACGTTTAAATCAAAATCTTTGGAGCCATTTTTCAGAAAATCGAAAACTTCGAATAATGTTCCATGTAAAGGATAGTTTGAGGTAGGAAGAGTTTCTTAAATATCTTCGTGTCATTCCCTTGAACGATACTGAACTAAAATACCAAGTTTGGTATTTAACAGAATTTTCGTAATTTATTTGTGTTGTCAACAGACACACCCACATGCATATATACATAGTGTATAGAGAAGGTATTGTATTACACCAAAAATTTGATACCGAGATTTCACCGGAAATATATGTTTTGAGACCCCCTGAAACCAAAAAAAAAAGCACTTCTAGAAAAATGTCCGTGTGTGTACGTGACTGTGGGCAGCATAGCTCAAAAATGAAAAGACCCTTAAAACCAAATTGGTATTTAAGTTTTGTATCTTCCAAGGATGCGACACGAAGATTTTCAAGCAAATTCCCCCACCCCAAACTACCATCTACATGGAAATGTCTAACGATTTTGATTAAAATCTCGTATATTTAATATATTGACTTGATAAATAAAATGTATATCTTGAAATTTTCGAGGAATAGTCTCTGAAGACTACTTTATTCTGGGTGAATTTTATGGATGTTTGCATAACTGCTAAAAAGGAGGACAAAAACTTACCACACAGAAAATGTACAGCACATAAAAATACACAATTTATGTTATATACATTTTTTTTTCGTGGAGTTGGTTGGTTTTAAGACATTCCTTGTTTTTAACTTCAGCTTTAAAAAACATACTTTTCTCATACAGGAATTTTTCAACTTCTTTTCATACAAACAAAGGAACTTCAGTCACATAGCAACCAGATTTTAACTATCACTTTACAGGTACTCCCTTATTTCGCTTCTACTTACAAGGAAGCAAGTAATAAGACTATTTATGCTAATTTTTTCTCAATTAGCATGACATAAATAGAAGCATAAGCTTTTTAACACTAATATGTTGCAGAGATGTAGAGAAAGTCATGTGAATGTAACATATCAGACTTTATTTCTAAAAATGACTTTAGTTGGATCCAGGGGTTCTTAAAACGTATATTTATGGTGAATATGGGTATTGGATTTTTAATACGCACAATATCTTCTCTACCTGCTTCGTAAATTGTATGTACATGCTAGAGAGAGTAAAACGTCACTATGATATGGAGAGGAGACCAAGAAGGAGGAGGAGTAGGAGAGTAGCAAAAGCAGGACATTAGGATCGCAACAGGAGATAGGGACTGAAAGGAAATCTATGATGAGGAAGAAAAAGGCAGTAAGTAGAGCTTGGGATGAGGAAATTGTAACTGGAGGTATAGCAGGGCAGGAGCCTATTGACGAGAGTAGCAGGGGGAGAGAGAAGAAGTGTTTTGGTGGAAAGTGGAGGTAAGAATTTAATAGTAACTGACGTTAGGTGAATAATAAACATCTTATGTGTTACATTCACATGACTTTCTCTACATCTGTGTAACAAATTAGTGTTTACTTCCTGCTAATCAAGAAGAAAATAGCAGAAATAGTCTTATTACCTGCTTCCTTGTAAGTAGAAGCGAAATAAGGGAGTACCATAGGTTGAAGTGATAGTCAAAAGCTTGTTGCTATGTGACATAAGTTCCTTTGTTTGTATGGATAGTATTTGACAAAGTCCTGTGTGAGAAAAGTACAAGTTTTTTAAAGCTGAAACCAAAAACAACGAATATCTCAAAAACGATAAACTCTACAAAAAAATGCATACAACATAAATTGTGTGTTTTAAAGTGCTCTACAATTGTTGTGTAGTAAGTTTTTGTCCATCTCTTACGGTTTAGCAGATATGCAAAATTCCGTAAAATTCATCGAGAGTAAAGTAGTCTTCAGAGGCTATTCCCAGAAAATTCAAGATATACATTTAATTTGTGAGGTAAACATACGAAAATCTTTAGAGCCATTGTTTAGAAAATCAAAGTTTTCGAAACAAGTTCCATATAACAGGTAGTTTAGTGTGGTGGGATTTTTCTCAAAATCTTCGTGTCGTATCCGTGGAAAATACTAAACTACTTGTCTATCTCTTGCAGTTTACCAGCTACGCAAAATTTAGCAAAATTCATTCAGAATAAATAGGTCTTTAGAAGTTATTCCCAGAAAATTCAAGAAATACATTTTATTTTTCATATAAATATCGATTTTATCAAAATCCTTGCAGCCATTTTAGAGAAAATCACCATTTTCGAATATTTTCCATGTAAAGGGTATTTGGGAGGGGGGATTTTCTTGAAAATCTTCGTGTCGCATCCTTGGAAGATACTGAACTTAAATACCAAGTTTGATATTTAACGGACTTTCTGCTATGCTGCCCACAGATAGACAGACAGACAGACAGACAGACAGACACACACACACACTGACAGACACAAACACGGACATTTTTTGGGCGGGGGGGGGAATCAAGAGGTCTCAAAACATGTATTTCCGGTGAAATCTCGGTATCGACCTTTTGTGTGCAATACAATACATTTTCTGTACACTATATACATAGTACGTACAGAAAAAGTAAAGATATGATTTTGCAAGAATAATTTGTACAAATTGAATAAAAATAAACGATAATGGGTACGAAACGCCATGTGAATTTTATACATATTTTTTGTTCTCCATACATGGAAACTGATTTGTAAGGCAATGACAAACAAATGACGAGAGAGCGGTTGCAATTGACACGGAATTTATTAACGTAGTGAAAGGCAAAAGAGGTCAAAATCCCTGAGGGGTAAATCATTTGAAAAGCCCAAGTCGATGTTACAAACAGGCATCACAATTCCGGGTGTGTGGCGGCGATGTGTTATTTTGGATTCATCACGCCCGTTTCTTGACATTTGTTTTCCTCTCTACTTGCTTCGTGTCCTGTCAGGAAACCGCTTTATCACGTGATGAATGTGGTGGGCGCACATACTGCCGCTACAGCACGTCGATCCTTTCCCAGTTGTCTCATTGGACAAACTTTCCACATAAAAATGTTGTTGCCATCTCTGGCTAATGCACTCTATGTTTTAAATTCACGTTATTGCCCCACATGTGTCCCCAAAGAATGCTGGACCATAGTTTTTGATAGACTGAGTTTCTTCACTAAATTTCCTGTGAGTGAATCAATGTTAAATTCACGTTATTACCCCCACATGTGTCCCCAAAGAATGCTGGAGCATAGTTTTTGATAGACGGAGTTTCTTGACTGAGTTTCCTTTGAATGAATCAATGCACTCTATGCTAAATTCACGTTATTGCCCCACATGTGTCTACAAAGAATGCTGGACCATAGTTTTTGATAGACTACGTTTCTTGACTGTGTTTCTTGTGGGTGAATCAATGCAACATTCCATAAATTTCTGTGCCTAAACTAAAACAGCGAGGGAAGGAATAGAGGTACTCATGTTACATGCAGCATTAACTGAGTTGTGAATGAAGCTAATTTATTACTCAAATTACGTTTCTGCAATATCTGGCTCGATAAGTTACTCTTAGCCAGCACATTTACCCACTTGCGAGGTATTATTCTATCGTCCCACATGATGGGAGCCAAGTATGGAACGTCTTTAATGCTCCACACGTTGTGTGTATCAAGTATGTGACTGTTTTTACACCCCGTTAAAGAGCCGCGTTGACGGGTGTCTCTGGACTCACTCCACTACCAAAGAGTAGATCTCCCACGTACCTGGTTTGAAGATCCGCTACCGTTGGTTGCCTCCGGCGTAGTTCATCCTGCATGGAGATTCACTCACTCGGGTGGTAACAGCAGTGAGGATAGCTTGAAAGTGGTCTTGCGAAACAGTTAGCACACACTTTACTTTATCTACTCGTTTTATTATTGACTAGATATAAGCACTTTGCTTTACAATCTAATTCTGACTATTTCTAGGAACTTTCCTGCTTTGACACGTAACTTAACTTCACTTATTGAACTGATTATTTTCACACCGTATAATAATCTTGCAACGAGTATGCGCCTTAAACTTTGCGGTGAGTGTTCTAACAGTAATTACGCCCACATGACCTTAAGTGACCGGCTGACTGCCCGACATCGATTACGCGGACATAGCGACTACGTGTATGTAAGGGTGCAAGAGTGTTATAGTGCCCTGACATCCTAAAATCTTCTTTTTATGTAGCAGATTTACTGTCATGGCTGCTTCTTGCTTATTGGCCGGAAAGACCGCGAACTTGGCGTTGAGGTAGCTCATAATGCATCATTCTTTGTCCACAATGCATCATAACTCTCACGTGACCATCATCACACAGTAGAAAAAAACTCATTTCTCTACTATTCTGTTCTCCACCAGATTGCGTCCTCACTCATTTCTCTATTGCATGCACCACAGTACGTGACTAACAAAAGAGTTCTTGCTCACAAAGAGCCTTCCTCTCTCCAATAGCCAAGTTTGGTAAACAACTTTGAGCTGTGCTTACTAGAAGCTAGCTTTACACTTTTAAATATATTACATGATTAAAAATCAAACTTTTAAATACAGGGTGTATATAAATGAATATCGGGGTTTTAATACTTTATAATATTTATTACATTCAACTTACAATTATGAATGATATGTCAAATGAAAAAGCAACTCAAACAGTTTTACCAAGAAGCTTATAAATGCTCAATGTGACTACCCTTTGTCACACGGCACACGTCAAGTCTATAGCCGAGTTCTTCCCAAACGTTGATAAGTGTGTATTCAGTAATTGTAGCAACAGCTGCTTCAATCCGGTTTCTTAATTCAGGGAGGTCAGCTGGTAGCGGTGGCACGTACACACGATCCTTGATGAACCCCCAAGGTAAAAATCGCTTGGCGTTAGGTCAGGAAAACGTGGAGGCCATGCATTGGAGCCCTTGCGGCCTATCCAGCGCTCGGGTACAATGACGTTCAACCAATCGTGTACTTCGTTATGCCAGTGAGGTGGCGCACCAACCTGCTGGAAAATGAAGTTCTCTGGCTCATTTTCTTCCAACTGAGGGAAGAGCCATTGCTCTAGTGTATCAAGGTAAGAAGTGCCAGTTACAGTAGGTTCACCAAAAACGAAAGGCCCATAAACTTTTCGCCGGGATACAGCACAAAAAGCATTCACTTTAGGGGAATCTCGTTGCATTTGTACCATCTCGTGAGGATTTTCTGAGCCCCAGATGCGCACATTATGGGTGTTAACATGTCCACTAAGGTGAAAGGTCGATTCATCACTGAAGACAACACGATCCACAAAATCGTCATGAAACAACATGTCGTTTACGAATGTCTGTCGGCTTTAGAGCCTGTAATAACTGTAAACGGTAAGGAAGTAGCTGTAAGCGTTTTCTTACAACTTTCCAAACAGTCGACACAGGAACTTGTAATTCACGACTAGTCTTCCGGACTGATTTCTTTGGGCTACGAGTGAACGACTCTCTCACTCGCTCAACAGTCTCTTCAGTTACTCCTGGTCGTCCCGTGCTCTTCCCTTTACAAAGGCAGCCGGTATCTTCAAACTGATTATACCATCTACGAATGTTTTTATCACTAGGAGGATCACAACCGAACTTACTACGGAACGCACGTTGCACAGTAACTACAGATTCGGTCTTTGCAAAACACAAAACGCAAAACGCTTTCTGTTTACTAGTCGACATCTTTGCTACTACCATTGTCTAGCGGATTGTGGCAGAAACATTGCACGCACAGGCGCACTTGTGCCAACAAACAAAACTGTTTGAGTTGCTTTTTCATTTGACATATCATTTATAACTGTAAGTTGAATGTAATAAATATTATAAAGAGTTAAAACCCGATATTCATTTATATACACCCTGTACATTAAATAATTGACAATTGACGGAAGTAGTTATAATCAAAGCAGCGAGGCCGACTAGCGGTCTTACACTTCGGTGACCAAAATCTAAGAATACAGCAGGAACGAATCAGAATTTAAGACGTGTGATAATACAGCGCACGGAAATATTTATTGTTTCCTTCTAATAGTTGTGTTTACGCAAACCAAACTCAGGTCACAAACTTAGCTTGCAAGTGTAGTGTACGACTAATTTCCATAAATATTTTGTTTTACTATTTTATCAATTTCCGAGTGTCAAATTGCAAATTCTTACTACGGGGCAAACAATAAAAGTGCTATGTGATAGTTGTGAGTAGTGGCTGAATAGAGCCGGTCCTAGTGGCCATGCTGGCTTAAGTGCGCAGGGGATTTTAGGTTCGAGTCCCGCCAAGGGCATGGAGTTTGTGTGTTTGTAAATATGTGAGTAATTTAGAAGCAAAAAGCAAAAAGTAATCAAATAGAAAAGGTATAGAAATGTTGGGAAGATAATAATAATAATAATAATAATAATAATAATAATAATTATAATAATAATAATTATAATAATAATAATAATGATAATAATAATAATAAACAGTTCAATATAATTTAAGAAATAAAAAAATCTGATGTGTACCATTCACATGACTTTCTCCATATCCCTGCAACAAATAATTCTTAAAAAGCTTATACTTCTATTTACTTTATGCTAATCAGAAAAAAATAGCAGAAATAGTCTAATTACTCGCTTCCTTGTCAGTAGAAGCGAAATAAGGGTCAACCGTAGGTTAAAGTGATAGTTAATAGCTGGTTGCTATGTCAATGAAGTTCCTTTGTCTATATGGATATGACTTGACAAGTTCCTGTATGAGAAAAGTATACGTTTTTCATAGCAGAAACCAAAAATAAGGAATGTCACAAAAACGACGAACTCCACGAAACAATGTATATAACATAAATTGTGTGTTTTAATGTGCTCTACATTTTTTGTGCAGTAAGTTTTTGTCCGTCTCTTACGGTTTAGCATTTATTCAAAATTTAGTAAAATTCATCCAGAATAAACTACTTTTCAGAGGCTATTCCCAGAAAATTCAAGATATACATTTTATTTGTCAGGTAAATATGTTTAATATAAGAAATTTAATCAAAATCCTTAGAGCCATTTTTTAGAAAATCAAAATTGTCGAAAAAAGTTCCATGTAAAGGGTAGTTGGGGGTGGGGGTGTTTTTCTCAAAATCTTCGTGTCGCATCCCTGGAATATACTAAAATTAAATACCAAGTTTGGTATTTTACCGACTTTTCCACACCCACACACACACACACACACACACACACACACACACACACACGGACCTTTTTGTGAAAATGCTTTTTTTGGATATTGGGGACCCTAAAACATATATTTCCGGTGAAATCTCGGTATCGAATTTTTTGGTGGAGTGCAATACTTTCTCTATACACTATGTACATAGTACATATAGAGAAAGTATTATTTATATGTCCAATATTGCAGAATATATAAGAATAGCTAGTACATATTGGTTTTGTATGAATAAAATTATTTAAAATGATGTTTTCAGCAAAAAATATAGTTTTATTGTTATTATTATTACTATGAACAAACATTGTGGATTTATAACAGGCTAAACATTGTTAACCATTAAAGAAATCGATTCAATTTCGGAATTGTTGTATAATGCAAAATCGGAATCATGTGTTTGTACAATAAAAGTACTAATAAGAACATATTTACAGTTTTATAAAGTGAGTATAGAGTAGATAGAGTGATGTATGGAAACATAGTATAGTCATAATTCAGGGCCGTTCAAAACACATTTGACCCTGAGATACGTGCGTCATTTATGACAATGCCATTAGTAAACGGACAAAACGTGGTATACTTTTGTGCATATCCTCGATGCTTAACAAAAATCTTACTGTGTATATCCAAGGGCAGAAAAAGCATGTATTGCCGGCGTAAAACTTCTTGAATCGTGATCCTGAGCGCCAACCCAGCTATCGAGCCTAGCTTATCGGAGTTTGTCATATGATACTTTGCTTACTTAAAGACACAGCGAGCAAACTTTGTACAGTCTATAAGTGTTACGTATATGTTTGTATTCAAAGTGGGCAATAAATAGTTTAATTTTATTTATTTTATTTTTGCTTTCTCTAGCCCCATATGTACACTGTGCATAGAGATAGAGAAGTATTGTATTCCACCCAAAAATTCTATACATAAATTTCACCGGAAATACATGTTTTAGGACCCCCTGTATCCAAAAAAAGCAGTTTCAGGAAAAGGTCCGTGTGTGTCCGTGTGTCTGTGAACACGATAACTCAAAAACGAAAAGTACCTAAAATACCAAACTTGGTATTTAAGTTTGGTATCTTCCAGGGATGTGACACGAAGATTTTAAAAAAAATTCCCCCACCCCAAACTACCCTTTACATGGAACTTTTTCCGAAAATTTTGATTTTCTTAAAAATGACTAACGATTTTGATTAAAATATCACATATTAAGGATATTTACCTACAAAATAAAATGTATATCTTGAATTTTCTGGGAATAGCTTCTGAAGACCTGTTTATTCTGAATGAAATTTGCTTAATTTGGCATAACTAGTTAACCGTAAACGATAAACAAAAACGTACTATACAAAAAATTTAGGTCTTGTTAAAATAGACAAGTTATATCATATACATTTTTCTCGTGGATCTTACCGTTTTCGAGGTATTCATTGTTATTGGTTTCAGTTGTGAAGTACTTATACTTTTCTCAGACGGGAGTGTCCGTTTTTCTTTTGTTCTACTCCTGACCAAGAAAAGAAGCGATTTGTAATGACAATCGGATAACGACAGCTTTTAAAACATTTTACTATCGGTTTAGCCTAGTGTATTCCCTTATTTTCTTCCTACTTATACGGAACTAAATAATAAGAACATTGTGCTAATGAGTACCACGATTAGCAAGGTGCCGAAAGAAGAAGAATCTTATGTATGAAGTTTGTAGAGCAGCTAGAGAAAGTCATATGATTGTAACACATCAGATTTTTTAACCTTGTCTCCTACGATTTCAAAGTTAAGTGGAAAGGAGAGCAGAGAAATAATTGCAAATGTCCTTGAGTTCATGAAACAAGAGTCAGAGATGCAGGAAGAAAATGTATGTTCCTCGAGTTCTTCAAAAGCCTGTAGAAAATGAATGAAAGAGAAGCCAAGGCAACTGATATTGCACCGAGTTTCGTTTCCAGGGTTATCAAAGATAGGAAAGAAAAATAAAACTTATATTACCCATAAATTAAAAGATGCGGAACAGTTGGGTCGCCAGCGAACTGCAGAAATTGGTAGGCCAGAATGGGAAAATGTATGTCGACATGTTGAAAACATTGAAAATCATTGGAAAGAATTGCAGAAAATCAAAAAGAATTCTAATCCAGGATAATGGTGTAGAAAGTAGCGATAACGTTGATGACAATGACGTGAGCGAAGACGAAGGACTGTCAGGTGTGAAAGAATTGGAGGCAGACGATTGACTTTGTTTATATAGTAGGTCATTTTTACTTTCTCCATACGCACTATGTACATAGTGTATAGAGGAAGTATTGCAATTCACCAAAAATTCGATACCGAGATTTCACCGGAAATATATGTTTTAGGGTCCCCAATATCCAAAAAAAGCATTTTCACAAAAATGTCCGTGTGTGTGTGTGTGTGTGTGTGTGTATGTGTGTCCGTGAACACGGTAACTCAAAAACGGAAAGTCGGTAAAATACCAAACTTGGTATTTAAGTTTAGTATCTTCCATGGATGCGACACGAGGATTTTGAGAAAAAATCCCCCCACCCCCAACTACTCTTTACATGGAACTTTTTTCGAAAATTTTGATTTGCTCAAAAATGGCTCTAACGATTTTGATTAAAATTTCGGATATTAAACATATTTACCTGAAAAATGAAATGTATATCTTGAATTTTCTGGGAATAGCCTCTGAAGAGTAGTTTATTCTGGATGAATTTTACTAAATTTTGAATAACTGCTAAACCGTAAAAGATGGACAAAAACTTAGTACACAAAAAATGTAGAGCACATTAAAACACACAAATTATGTTATATACATTTTTTCGTGGAGTTCGTCGTTTTTGTGACATTCCTTATTTTTGGTTTCTGCTATGAAAAACGTATACTTTTCTCATACAGGAACTTGTCAACTCCTATCCATATAAACAAAGGAACTTCATTGACATAGCAACCAGCTTTTGACTATCACTTTAACCTACGGTTGTCCTTTATTTCGCTTCTACTTACAAGGAAGCGAGTAATTATACTATTTCTGCTAATTTTTTCTGTTTAGAATGAGGTAAATAGAAGTATAAGCTTTGTAAGAATTATTTGATGCAGGGATATGGAGAAAGTCATGTGAATGGTACACATCAGATTTTTGTAGATACGATTATACATATGAAAACACATGTTTATCAGTGCAGTGCATAACAGGTGACAGATATTTGACATTGACTGTGACAGGCACTCTTCCAGCAGCATGACTCTACTGGTGAACTGCTTATCTGAAAGTACAACTCGCTTTCTAGCTCACATGTCCAGATGTGTTGCGCCGGTTATATGGTCATGCACTTCATACGGTTGTGATATATTTTCAAGGGTATACTGAAAACGTTTGGCAATAAAAGTCCTTATACTACAACCACTATTTTTACTTTCTCTAGCCCCGTATGTACAATGTACATAGGGATAGAGAAGGTATTGCACTCCACCAAAAAATTCGATACCGAGATTTCATCGGAAAAATATGTTTTAGGGTCCCCTGTATCCAAAAAAAGCTTTTTCAGAAAAAGGTCCGTGTGTGTGTGTCCGTGTGCCTATGAACGCGATAACTCAAAAACGAAAAGTCGGTAAAATACCAAACTTGGTATTTAAGTTTAGTATCTTCCAAGGATGCGACACGAAGATTTTGAGAAAAATCCCTCCACCACAAACTACTCTTTACATGGAACTTTTTGCGAATTTTTTTATTTTCTTAAAAATGGCTCTAACGATTTTGATTAAAATATCGTATATTAAAGTTATTTACCTAACAAATAAAATGTATATTTTGAATTTTCTAGGAATAGCCTCTGAAGACTACTTTATTCTGGATGAATTTTACGGAATTGTACATTACGGCTAAACCGTAAGAGATGTAAAAAACTTACTTCATAAAAAATGTAGAGCACGTTAAAACATACAATTTATGTAACATACATTTTTTTCGTGGAGTTGATCATTTTTAAGATATTCTTAGTTTTTTGTTTCTGCTTTGAAAAACATACTTTTCTCATACAGGAATTTGTTAACTCGTGCCCATACAACTTCAGTTATATAGAAACCAGCTTTTGGCTATCATTTTAACCTATGGTACCCTTTCATTTTGCTTCTACTTACACGGAAGCAAATGATAAGACTATTTCTGTTAATGTTTCTCAATTAGCATGAAGTAAATAGAAGCATAAGCTTTCTAACTATACTTTGTTGCAGAGATGTAGAGAAAGTCATGTGAATGGTACACATCAGATTTTTGTGTTATACGTTATCAACTAAATATCAAATTATTTGCATTTATTCACCTCCCACACTGTGTGTTTTTGTATGTACACAAACGCACGTTCGTTTTCAGAAAGTTCTTATAATCCTTGAAAACCAAGGCAAAAAATCTTATGTGTACCATTCACATGACTTTCTCTATATACCTGCAACAAATTATTCTTAAAAAGCGTATACTTCTATTTACTTCTTGCTAATCAGAAAAACTGAGCAGAAATAGTTTTATTACTTGCTTCCTTGTAAGTAGAAGCGAAATAAGGGAGTACCATAGGTTAAAATGATAGTCAAAAGCTGGTTGCTATGTCAATGAAGTTCCTTTGTTTATATGGATGGGAGTTGACAAGTTCCTGTATGAGAAAAGTATAAGTTTTTCATAGCAGAAACCAAAAATAAGGAATACTCACGAAAAAAATGTATTTAACATAAATTGTGTGTTTTAACGTGCTCTACATTTTTTGTGTATTAAGTTTTTGACCATCTCTTACAGTTTAGCAGTTATTCAAAATCCAGTAAAATTCATCCAGAATAAACTACTCTTCAGAGGATATTCCAAGAAAATTCAAAATATACATTTTATTTGTCAGGTAAATATCTGTAAGATACGAAATTTTAATAAAAATCGTTAGAGCCAATCAAAATTTTCGAAAAAAGTTCCATGTAAAGGGTAGTTTGGGGCGGGGCGATTTTTCTCAAAATCTTCGTGTCGCATCCCTGGAAGATACTAAACTTAAATACCAAGTTTGGTAGTTTAGCGACTTTTCGTTTCTGAGTTATCGTGTTCACAGACACACGGACACATACATTTTTGTGAGAATGCTTTTTTTGGATATTGGGGACCCTAAAACATACATTTCCGGTGAAATCTCGGTATCGAATTTTAGGGTGGAGTGCACTACCTTCTCTATACACTAGTGCGTATAGAGAAAGTAATAAATTACTTCCTAAAATAGGAGTAAGAAAATGCTACTTGATGTTTTTTTCCTGTCATCAAAAATCTGGATTTCTGTGAAACTGAGTGGCCAAATATTTGTGAACCAGAGACGTTAATGATGGTAAACACGTGGAAGTAAACAAGTTTATTTACACGTGGTCCTAATCTTGGTTTACATTGATCGTCACGTCTGCTGGAGCGAGGTGTGCGCGTGTGTGTGTACTGGTGTGACCCGAAAGGGCACATGTGATTAAACAGCAGCACCTGCTCTTAATCGCCCTGCTGTACAGAAAATTCTCCTCGTGGCGTCATGTTTTATCATTAGATGCCCATTTAAACGCATTTGAGAACATTTTCGCCACCAACAAATTAGGTTTAACTGAGTAAAATCTAGTAATATTGTGCAATAACTTAGCATTCTTCGTATCTAACTTTTAAAACATTAAACATAACCTCTTATATTTAATTCTAAAATTAAGTTTAGGTCTCACTGGAAGTTTTATCTCTAAAATCTAGGAAATTCTTTATTCATTGGAATACATTGTAATTTTCGTAAATATTTTTTATATTTAGGTTAGAGGTAGTTTCTTTAAGAAATTTAAATATATTTATATATTTTTACTTTCTCTAGCCCCATATGTACAAAAATTCGATACCAAGATTTCATCGGAAATATATGTTTTGGTGTCCCCTAAGTCCGAAAAAAACATTTTTAAAAAAAGGTCCATGTGTGTGTCGGTCTGTCTGTGGACAGCATGGCCCCAAAACAAAAAGACCGTTAAATACCAAATTTGATATTTAGGTTGAGTATCCTCCAAGGATGTGACACGAAGATTTTTAAAAAAAGTCCCCCCCACCAAAAACTACCCTTTACGTGGAATAAATTTTGAAAATGTTGATTTTCTTAAAAATGGCTCTAACGATTTTGATGAAAATACCGTATATTAAAACTATTTATGTCCGAATTGTTTGGGAATTGCCTCCGAAGCCCTCTTTATTCTGGATGAATTTTGCTGAATTTTGCTTAACAGCTAAACAGTAAGAGATAGAAAAGACGTACTGCACAAAAAATGTACCTCATGGCAAAACACACAATTTTTGTCCTCTACGTTTTTGTTGTGGAAGTAACCGTTTTCGAGATATTCCTTGTTATTGGTTTCAATTATGAAGTACTTAAACTTTTCTCACACAGGAAGTGTCTGTTTTTCTTTTGTTCTACTCCTGACCAAGCAAACAAGTGATTTGCAACGACAATCGCATAACGATAAGTTTTAAAACATTTGCCAATCACTTTAGCATAGTGCATTCCCTTATTCCCTTCTACTTATAAGGAACTAAGTAATAACATTCTGCTAACATTTATCTTGATTAGCATTGTGTACAAAGAAGAATAATCTTTTGTTGGAGTTTTGTGGAGCAGCTAGAGAAAGTCATGTGAGTGTAACACATCAGATTTTTTATATTTTGATTTAGCTTTTTTCATTTATTTACTCATGCCTTATGTAAGTCTAAATTGTCAAGAATAAAATATTGATAGAAATAGTCATTTCATTACTTTAACTTAATTTTTACTTTCTCTACACGTACTATGTACATAGTGTATAGAAAAGAATTATATTGTACCCAAAATTTCGATACCATAAAAATGTCCTGTGGGTTTCTGCGTGTCTGAATGTATGAGTGTGATGTTATATACCAAACTTGGTATTTAAGTTTGGTATCTTCCAAGGATGTGACACAAATATTTTCAAGAAAATTCCCCCCATCCCCAACTACTCTTTTTATGGAAAAGTTTTTGAAAATTTTGATTTTCTCAAAAATGACAAACAATTTTGATTAAAATACCTTAATATATAAGATGTTTTTATGAGAAACGGAATTTATATGTACGATTTTCTGGGAACATCCCATAAAGACTCTTAATTCTGGATGCTTTTTTTATAACTGGAAAACCGTAAGAGATATACAAAAACTTACTACGCAAAAAATGTAGAATTCATTAGACACAAAATTTATGATAGAAACATTTTCTTTGTAGAGTTTACCGTGTTCGACATATTCCGGATTATTCCTTTTTATTTTAGATATTTAAGCTTTTCTTAAACGGTAAGACATCTTTCTACTCGTTTCTTGTTTGTTTACTCCTTTCAAGAATAGAGATTGGAATTTCAGTTGTTTCACATAGCGATTGCTTTTAAAGGACGAGAATATCGTTTTAGCCCTTCTAGTTACAAGTTGCTAGTATTAAGAATAATTCTGCTTATGTTTATCTTCATTAGGATGATGGAGATATCACATTACTCTTTTGAATAAAAGTTTTGTTTACAGAACAGCTAGAATGCAGTTGAAATACAGTTTGAGGGGGGGTGGAATAGCTTTGTCAACTTATCTACTGAATAGGAAGAAAATTTTAAACAGTGCCTCGAGTGAAAATGGAAAGATTCGAAAAAGAGTGAGACAATCGGAAAATCCTGATGTCGACTAGTGCGCGTTAAAATGGTTTAAGTAGAAACGAAGTTGAAGAGAAGCGAATTCGAAGTTCCCACTCTTCGGAGGCAGTTACTCATGTGTGAGAAATTCGCTGGTACATTGAGGGAGTTATTTTATGTTTATCGCTAACATATACATTTTATACGTAACTTCTGTAATTCGAATTTTCGTAATACATATTTCGAATTTCTGCTGTCTCTTCAGCTTCGAATTATCCAAGTTTCACTGTACGTGTTAAATAAAGTAATAAAACGTCTTCGATACGAAGCCTGAATGGAGAATTTAATGCAAAGCATTTTTACATAGAGTTTATCTTCAATACGACGACCTGTTTTCCGCTATCGTGACGTGCAATAGATTCGTTTGCAATGTAGCACTGTCGAGATTCGATTAAAGGTTTTTTTTTGCTCCTGGAGTTCTAGATGTAGTTGGAAGAAGCAGTCTTGCCCCCCACCCGTTTTTCAACGGGTAGAAATTTTGCTTCTCGTGTGAGAGATCTTTAAATGTTGAAGGTCCTTGCATCATCATAAATTTTCTTTAATGCATTTATTGGACAGGCACAATTGGCAATCGTTGGCGCCAGTGATTCATTACGTTGTGTTTCTAATGCAATTAAATTCGACAGAGCTGCAGTCATTGGACGTTAGCAGCTAGGATCACAAACATAAACCAGATATCCATTTTCCTCCATCACGTCATTTCCTAGTTTATGCCGAATTGACCTGTAGCTTTGTACTCTGCTCTTCTACGTGACGTCTTATCTGTTTGCAGCTACCTGTCAACTTCTATGTTTCTTTCATTTAGGGAAGGTTTCATTAAAACTACAGTGTGGGCTAAAATCGGAGTGGAGTATGGAGCAATACATCAAAACAGGTACCAAACTCATTAGAGAGGGGCTCGCGTGGATTAGACTAGGAGCATGGAGGAGCACGAATATTTCTAACGAGAATGGTACGAGAATCTGTCCCATTTGCGAGGAGGAAGAGTCGTGGACCCACATTTTGGCAAGATGTAGGGGTACGGAGGAATAGCGGGAAAAATATTTACCACCGCGAATGTAGAGCTAGAAGCATGTTGGACGCTACTGGCAGGCATGGATGACGTGGACGGGCTAGGTAAATTTATACTTAAGGCAAGACAGCTAAGATCTGAGAAGGCTCCCAATAGAGAAGAGGGGAGGGATAAGAACAACTAAACAAAATTGACAACAATGTTATACATACATATATTTTATATCATACGTAGGTCATTGTGTTATGGTTTTATATATTGTGTATATACGAGGTACGTCCAGAAAGTAAGTTCCGTTTGGTAATAAAATTAAATTGTGTACAGATACAGAATAATTATTTGTTGCACAAAATTCTACAACTCTTAAACTACTTTTCCACATAACTGCCGATATTTTGCAGGCATTTGTCATAGCGTGGCACAAGTTTTTGTATACCTTCTTCATAGAAGTTTGCCGCCTGTAGCCAACATGAGCAAAGTTTACGAAATTTCAGTTTTTCGGTAACAATTTCATGAATTAGTGATTGTGAGCTTTGGGGAAATTCCATAGCGAGAGCACTAATTGGTTTTCCTGGATCTTGTCATCAATCGCGTGAACCAGTTCTTCTGTAACCGAAGATGGACGTCCACTTCGTTCTTCATCGTGCACTTCACTACGTCCTTCATTGAACTGTCGGACCCATCTTCTCACCATTGAATCACTCATCGCATTTTGTTCGTAAACTTCGCAAATTAGCCGATAAATTACAATTGGTTTCACTTTCCTAGCATTCAGAAAACGAATCACAGATCTGATTTCACAAGCGGCGGGATTTTCAATCAACACCGACATTGTAAACAAGCACAACAAAGCGTATGTGGCTGACAGCGATCTCAAAATGGCGCACGTTTCTTCTCCTTGATACAGAGAGTCTACCGCGCATGTGCGGAACTGCGATCGCAGCGTTGCAGCGCAGATAAATTGAAACGGAACTTACTTTCTGGACGTACCTCGTATTATGTGTATATATTTCTTTTAAGTGTATTTATCTATTATAAGAGGGTACATTTATGCTTCTAAATAAGGTGTACTCTGTGCTGTAAATTTAAATATCTTTATCTTTTTATTTTCGTGTTTACTCTTTTAATTCTGTGAAGTTGTCTTAATATTGCTTATTATTTTGTGTATTGCAAAAGCACGTATGGTCTGTGGACCCGTGCGATTGTTGCAATTCAATGTATGATATTGTTATATCAATAAATACACTTATTCATTCATTCATTCTTTCATTCCGCTGTTAATTAGCTAAATATGACATTTCGTAATACTAAAACTAAAAATCTGATGTGTTCCATTCACATGACTTTCTCTATATCTCTGTAACAAAGTATTGCTAACAAACTTATCTTATATTTATCTTGTGCTAATCGAGAAAAATTAGCAGAAATGGTCTTATTTCTTGCTTTATTGTAAGTAGAAGCGAAATAAGGGAGCACCATAGGTTAAAGTGAAAGCCAAAAGCTGGTTGCTATGTGAATGATGTTCCTTTGTATGTACAGCAGTTGACAAATTCCTGTATGAGAAAAGTATGTTTTTCAAAGCTGAAACCAAGAGAAAGGAATATCTCGAAAACGATCAACTCCAAGAAATAAATGTATATAACATAAATTGTGTGTTTTAACGTACTCTACATTTTGTGTTTGTTAAGTTTTTGTCCATCTCTTGCGGTTTAGTAGTTCTGCAAAATTCATCCAGAATAAAGTAGTCTTCAGAGGCTATTCCCAGAAAATTCAAAATATACATTTTATTTGTCAGGTAAATATCTTTAGTATATGATATTTTAATCAAAATCGTTAGAGACATTTTTTAGAAAATCAATATTTTCGAAAAAAAGTTCCATGTAAAGGGTAGTTTGGGGTGGGGGGATTTTTCTCAAAATCTTCGTGTCGCATCCCTGGAACATACTGAACTTAAATACCAAGTTTGGTATTTTACCGACTTTTCGTTTTTGAGTTATCGTATAGAGAAAGTAAAAAGAGATGTGTTCCGTTTACAAAACCTTCTATATCTGCTCTGCAAGGTGTTCTTACAAAAGATTATTCTTTTATCTACATTATGTTAATCGAGAGAAATATTAGGAGATATTGCCTTAAAGCTTACTTTCTTGTAATTTGAAGGGAAATAAGAAAATGCATTAAGTTAAAGTTATAGTCTTCTATTTTAAATGCTGGCGCTATACATTGTTATTGAAATTCGTTCTCTTTCCAAGGTCAGGAGTAAAACAAAAAATATATGAAACGAATGAGGACTTCCTGTTTGACAAAAGCTTATAACAGTTTAAAATTCAAACCAATAACAAGGAATATCTCGGAAACGGTTAACTCTTCAATAATTCTTTGTTTGTTTTTCAAATTGCTTTGCTTTAACACCGACTTATCAGCACCTGATACCCACACGTTTAACGCTATGTAGCTGCGTTATGTTTATCCGGGGACCATGCATCGCCGATCTCAAATTACTTATATCAGTCACGTGCACAATCTCGCAAATTATTTCGGTGTAGTTCAATAATATCTTGTATATATATATATATATATATATATATATATATATATATATATATATATATATATAGGTTTGTTTATTTGTGTCAAATGATTAATGTTATTACACAAAAACCTGATGTGTTCCATTCACTTGCCTTTCTCTATATTTATGCAACAAACTATCGCTGAAAATATTATGCTTATATTTACTTCATGTTAATCGAAAAAAAAAGAAAAAAATAGCAGAAATAGTCTTATTACTTGCTTCATTGTAAGTAGAAGCGAAATAAGGAAGTGCCATAGGTTAAATTGACAGTCAAAAGCTGGTTACTATGTGACTGAAGTTCCTTTGTTTGTTTGGACAGGAGTTCACAAAGTCCTGTATGAGAAAAGTAAGTTTTTACAGCTGAAACCAAAAACAAGGAATAGCTCAAAAACAATCAACTCCACGAAACAAATGTATATAACATAAATTGTGTGTTTTAAAGTGCTCTACATTTGTTGTGTGGTAAGCTTTTGTCCGTCTCTTACGGTTTAGCAGTTATGCAAAATTCCGTGAAATTGACCCAGAATAAAGTAGTCTTCAGAGGCTATTCCCAGAAAATTGAAAATATACATTTTATTTGTCAGGTAAATATCTTTAATATACGATATTTTAATCAAAATCGTTAGAAGTCATTTTTTAGAAAATCAAAATGTTTAAGAAAAGTTCCATATAAAGGGTAGTTTGGGTTGGGGGGATTTTCCTCAAAATCTTCGTGTCGCATCCCTGGAAGATACTAAACTTAAATATCAAGTTTGGTATTTGACCGACTTTTCATTTTTGAGTTATCGTGTTCAGAGGCACACGGACACACAGACACATAGGGACGTTTTTCTGAAAATACTTTTTTTGGATACAGGGGACCCTAAAACATATATTTCTGGTGAAATCTCGGTATCGAATTTTTTGGTGGAGTGCAATACCTTCTCTATACACTATGTACATAGCATGTATAAGGAAAGTAATAAAACTGAAAGCAAAGTAGACCGCCTGTAACCAATGAAAGCGCAGAAGATCCCTGATCCATTCGCATACGATGACATTGAGGTTAGAACACGTTTATATAACAAAAGTGAGTGGAAAGTAACGCGGTAGTTTCTACCTTAATCGTTGGGTTTGAATGACTGTGCATTTGGGACGTGAGGTGAAGCCGTAAAGAGGCTATACAATCGCGCCTAAAGCGTACAAAGGAATAACTCGCTCCATTTGTTCCGCTTTACATACAATAGGTGGCAATTTACAAGCAAAAAGTGAGGACAGGGCCGCATTTAAAAAGAGAGGAAGAGCGATAAAGATGAGGTGAAAGGACGCATGAAAATGAAAACACAAAGCACAAAGTGTTTGTTAAAGGCTCTATAAAGCAAACCATCAAAGCAGTAATTCTCTTGACTCTTTTATACCAAGAGACTCTATTTTATATCCGGCTTGCTGGTAATAGTGCATTTTCTGGCTAGTGTTTGCTTTCCATAAAGAAACGCTATATAGGTAAACTTGGGGTAGGTTCGTTCCCTGTTAAATTTTGTTTAAGCAACAAAGCATAACTCAGCTCTATGGAAACAGGTTCCTAAGTGACTCCTGATGCTATGGTGAACAAGAATAGAGATGTTTTTAAAACGCTTTATCGACCTGCATGGACTTCATAGATGTTCCTTTGTCCACATTTTAAAAGTGGCATTACCGGATTCTGATACAAAACATAGCCCTCTATATTAAATTAACGATAGCTGATTAACATTGGGTGATGATGTAGGGGTACGGAGAATTGGAGGGAAAGGTACTAGTGGATCTGTTTATGTTTACTACGTGTGTATATGAACCAACCTACTGCAGCCAGATCTAATGCTCGTTTCAGTAACTGCAGTGATGTATTATGCACTATTTGACTCTCGTTGCTAACACGGGCTACGGCATATAGTACTACAGTTATATAATATTTTGTTACTTTTATTCTTGGTTTAATATTTAAATGCAGAGAGCGGCAGCGACAGCAGGACTTCTCCGACTCGGATCTTGCACGACAACTGGACTTCTAGCTGTGTGTGAGTTATGTGACAACACTGTGTATTTTAGATGAACCTAGCGTCCTTGTCTTATCCAGGTGTCGAGCATAAACATCATGCGGACAGCAAAAGTGTTTACATAAGTGCTTACGTTACGCATTCCTCTACCTTGCCTTCTTTTGTTGGGTCATCAGTATTTACCGCGATGCTTTACCACCGTGAATGTGGAGTTAGAAGTATGTTGGACGCTACTGGCAGGCACGGAAAACGCGGACGGGTTAGGTAAATTTCTGCTTAAGGCAAGAGAGCTGAGATTTGAGGAGATTAATAATAGGGAAGAGGGGGCGATAAGAAGAGTTAAACAAAAGTGATTATAATATATACAAATGTATTTCTAAGTGGATTTGTCTATTATAAAAGGTTATCTAATATACCGCGAAATGGTCGTCTCCTTAGTAGTAGCGCAGCTGCTTACCAAGCGGGAGACCTGGGTTCGATCCCCAGTACCGGCGTGGGTATTTTTCCCTCGCTGGGAGACATGCCTCGTAAGGTCCCTGGGGGGGCCAATGGAGGAGCTACTTGATGGAAAAGTAGCGGCTCCAGGTCATGAGGACCGCATTAGCCGGCCGAGGTGCTGACCACGTCTCACCCTACAATACTGCACCCCATCCATGACGTCTGTAGTGGACCGAGATGGGGGACGCTCAAGGTCTACGAACCAATCGCCTCTCAACTAGACGGCCCGGGTTCAATCCCAAGCGACCGTATGTGAGATTTGTGGTGGACAAAGCGGCGCAGGGACGGGTTTTCTCCGGGTTCTCCGGTTTCCCCCGTCCTTGCATTCCACCGGTGCATTATCTTCATTCATTTATCACCAGCAGTTAAAGCGGGCGTTAAACACTACCAAAAAATCTGATGTGTTCCATTCACATGACTTTCTCTACCTCTCTGCAATAAGTTATTGTTAAAAAGCTTATGCTTCTATTTAATTCCTGCTAAACGAGAAAAAATTAGCAGAAATAGTCTTATTGCTTGCTTCCTTGTAAGTAGAAGCGAAATAAGGGAGTACCATAGGTTAAAGTGATGGTCAAAAGCTGGTTGCTATGTGAATGAAGTTTCTTTGTTTGTATGGACACGTGTTCACAAAGTCCTGCATGAGAAAAGTATGCTTTTTATAGCTGAAACCAAAAACAAGGAATATCTCTAAAACAATCAACTCCACGAAAAAAATGTGTATAACATAAATTGTGTGTTTTAAGGTGCTCTACATTTGTTGTGTGCTAAGTTTTTGTCCATCTCCGCAAAATTCCGTAAAATTCACTCACAATAAAGTAGTCTCCAGAGGCTATTCCTAGAAAATTCAAAATATACATTGTATTTGTCAGGTAAATATCTTTAATATACGATAGTTTAATCAAAATCGTTAGAGCCATTTTTTAGAAAATAAAAATGTTCGAAAAAAATTAAGTAAACGGTAGTTTGGAGTGGAGGGATTTTTCTAAAAAATCTTCGTGTCGCATCCCTGGAGGATACTAAACTTAAATACCAAGTTTGGTAGTTTATAGACTTTTCGTTTTTGAGTTATCGTGTTCACAGACACACGGGCCCTCGGACCTTTTTCCCAAAATACTTTTTGGACACATGGGACCCTAAAACATATATTTCCGGTGATATCTCGGTATCGAATTTTTTGGTTCTACCAAGAACGATAGTCCACTCTTGAGGGTAATAACATGAAGTCTCGTTTTCTCTCATTCCTTATGTGACGCAACACTTTCATTAACTAAAAACTTAAAAAATCTAATGAGTTCCATGCTTATAACATTTTTTAACCGTTCCACAAACAAACTTTTCTAAAAAACGTTATTCTTATATCTACATCATGCTAATCGAGATAAATATTAATAGAATTGGTTTTATTACTTCTTTCTTTATAAGCAGAATGGAAATAAGGGAATGCACTACGCTAATCCTTTAAAAGCTGTATGTTAAACAATTGAATTCCGGCTTTCTTTGCTTGCCAGAAGTAAAATAAATGAGAGACGAAAACAAAGATAACTTGCCGATTGAGAAAAGTTTAAGTAGGTTAAAATTGAAACCAATAACCGGAATATCTCGGAAACGGTTAGCGCTAAAAAAAAAAAATCTAATGCGACATAAAGACATCTAAATTTTTTGTGGAGTAGCCTTTTATCTATCTTTTGGTGTATCAGTATGTATACAGAAGTCGTCTAGGATAAAGAAGTCTTCGGAGGCTATACCCAGAAATTTTGGGGGACATATATCGTTTGTCATAAAAATATGTTAAGCAAGTAGTATTTTAATTAAAATCGTTAGAGCCATTTTTGAGAAAATTAAATACTCAAAAAATCTTCCACGTAAAGTAGTTGGGGGTTGAGATTTTCTTCAAAAATCTTCGTGACTGATTATTTGAAGATACTCAACTTACTTGTCAACAGTACGGATAGAGAAGTGGGAAACTATTTTCTCGATGAAACATGGGCAGATTCTGAAAGATGTAGGGGAAAATGTTCAGACCTGTAGTAGTATTTTTATGGGAGAAGCTTAGATTTTGAATATGGGACAAAAATACTGAACGTGAGAAAAATGGCTTTTAAAGTTTTAAAATGGCGTTCAAAACACGTGTTACATTCGTCCCAGGAGAACCAACATTGCAAATATGTACCTGATGTATAGTGATTTTTGCACCAAATATTAAAAACTTGATATTTTTGACCAAAATTCATAAACAAGCACTTCTTTGTTCCCTTAATTCTTATTGAATGGTCAAAGTAGGTAAGTATTTGTTGTTCTCTCAAACTTAGATAACGTAAGTACTAAGCATTTTACAACTGTAGAATTTTTAGTGGATATAGTGACGTGGGTGGGTTTTCTTCTGGTTCTTCGGTTTCCCCTGCCATTTATTCCACCATTGTTCCATAATAATATTTCCTTGAATCCATTTCACTGTCGTTTCTTATCATTTTCCTCACTCTCAATGTAGAGAGGCTCATCACCCATTCTGGCTACTCCCTGATCTAGAGCCCGTATGTTCCTCAACAGGCGTCTGACCCCAGGCGCTAGGTTGAAAAGTTCTGGGTCTGGGGGGGGGGGGGTACAAGTGATACAAAAAAGAATAAAAAGACGAAGAGTTTTCTGTTTTGTATCATTTTTCTGAGATTTTACTTTCTCTATACGCACTATGTACATAGTGTATAGATAAAGTATTACACTCCACCCAAAAAATTCGATACCGAGATTTCACCGGAAATATATGTTTTAGGGTCCCCAATACCCAGAAAAAGCATTTTCACAAAAAGGTCCGTGTGTTTGTGTGTCTGTGAACACGATAACTCAAAAACGAAAAGTCGGTAAAATACCAAACTTGGTATTTAAGTTTAGTATCTTCCAGGGATGCGACACGAAGATTTTGAGAAAAATCCCCGCAAACCCCAACTACCCTTTACTTGGAACTTTTTTAGAAAATTTTGATTTTCTCAAAAACGCTCTAACGATTTTGATTAGAATTTCGTATATTAAAGGTATTTACCTGAAATAATAAAATACATATCTTGAATTTTCTGGGCATAGCCTCTGAAGAGTAGTTTATTCTGGATGAATTTTACTGAATTTTGAATAACTGCTAAACCGTAAGAGATGGACAAAAACTTACTACACAACAAATGTAGAGCATATAATACACACAATTTATGTTATATACATTTTTTCGTGGAGTTCGTCGTTTTTGAGACATTCCTTATTTTTGATTTCTGCTATGCAAAACGTATACTTTTCTCATACAGGAACTTGTCAACTACTATCCATATAAACAAAGGAACTTCATTGACATAGCAATCAGCTTTTGACTATCACTTTAACCTATGGTTGTCCCTTATTTCGCTTCTACTTACAAGGAAGCGAGTAATAAGACTATTTCTGCTAATTTTTCCCGATAAGCATAAAGTAAATAGAAGTATAAGCTTTTTAAGGATAATTTGTTGCAGGGATATAGAGAAAGTCATGTGAATGGTACACATCAGATTTTTTACCTTGGTAACCTCTGTACGTAAGTATTACGCGTTTTACGACTGAGCACCTGCGCTCGCGGAAGAACACATTCTGGTTTGTTGACATCTCCTGTAAAGTAAGGATGGATAAACTATAGTGGGTTATGGATATCATGACCACCCTCATGTACTTACAGAAATCGGCATATGCTTTGTTCTTTCAAAACATGTTAAAGCGGTAAAGATGTTCATAACCTGGATAGGTAGAGTCAGACTGAAAAATGCAATGTCATAGCCGGGATTTGAACCACGGTCTCCCGATCTCTAGCCGGTTGCTCTATCACTGAGCTACCATGACAACATGCCGGCATAGCATTGAATTTCTCAACTGACTCGCATGTTTCCCGGTAAACCACAAGGTGTTCTCAAATCTCTCTGTCGACTTACAATGTTGACTTAAGTCCAACTCCTGTCCTACACATGGCTTGTGTGAAAAAACAAATAATCCAAATTCAATATTCATAAAGAAAGAACTACGCCAATACGAAATGAAACATCTTCCCTGATTATAGTCCATTCCTGGTTGACGAGCTCTTTTTGGAACATTTTCTTGAGGCATCATATTTTTCGCCTCATGTCACATGTTAAAATTAGCATTCTGAGTGCTGACATCTTTCTTGTGAAATCACTGTAAGGAAAACACGTGAATGCCTTCTCTCTTCATCTTTTTTTGGTCCATGGTTTATTACTTCAGCAACGTTTTCTCTGTTCTTTATTCCACAAGCTCTTCAAACTACTGTTTTGAAGACTTTTTGGGAGTTTTTCTCGGCAGTGGTATCTCTCTTGTCACTTTAAATTCTTGGTGCAATTGTTTCCTCAACTTTCCTTCTCTGGTATATGTCGCTTCTTGCTGCCATCTTTTATTTTCCTCTCGCGCGTGGCGGATCCCCTTCTCTGGCGCTTCGGAGCTCTAGTCTGATTACGTTCAACCGAACCTCCCCCCCCCCCCCCCCCACCACACCCGGCCGGGTCTATGGCCCCTGGAACCGCGGCTCGCCAGGGCAGACCCGGATATGGGAGCCTCAAGTACTGCCTAATCATGTGACAATTTCCACAAAATAATTCAGCATCACTTAGAGCGGATACGGGCCAATGCACCTGAACATATGCTCATATACGATAAAATTATCTGAAGTTTTAATTTCCCATTATTTTATCACCACGACTTTTTTTCTTTGGGAAAAAATATCGGATGTGTTCCATTCATATATTATACATAATAGATACAGAAAGTATTGCATTGCACTCAAAATTTTGATACCGAAATATCACTGGCAAACAAAATTTTTTAGGAAAAAAAAAGTGTGAATGTGTTTGCGCGTTTGAACAGAATTTGGGCAAATTCCAAACTTGGCATTTAAGTTTAACAACCTCCAAAAATGCAAAACGAAGATTTTCAGGAAAATTACTCCACCCCAAACTATGTATTGGCAAAACTTCGAAAATTCTGCTTTCCTAACAAATGATGGCAGCAATTTAGATAAACACCATAAAGTTTTTGTGATATATGATACAATAACTGAAACACTAAATTAAGTATTTTAAATTCGAGATAAACCAGCAATTTACAATCCATTTTAATATACTCTCTCTCATACCAAGATACAATTAGTAACATTGCCATCTGTTTAAGAATTTTTCATGAAAAATTGAATGTATATTATGAATTTTCTGAGAGGAGCCTATAAAGCTCGGGATGATTTTGCAAAATGGTGAAGCAAAAGACCTGCTACTCAAAAATGTAGATCTCATTAAAGAAAACAATTTATATCAAATATACGAGATATTTCTTACTGTAGATTTGAATTTAAAATTACTTTCCTTTATAGAATTATATGGAAATGAATGAATAAGTGCATTTATTTAAATACCAGATACAGATCCAAAAACCGAACATGCTTTTGTAATACGCAAAAAATAAGCGATATGAAAAAAACCTGATGTGTTCCGTTTCACATGACTTTCTCTACATTCTGCAATAAATTATTCTATTTACTTCATCAAATCGAGAACAAATTAGCAGAAATAGCCTTATTACTTGCTTCCTTGTTAGTAGAAGCGAAATAAGGCAGTACTATAGGTTAAAGTGATAGTCAAAAGCTGGCTGCTAGGTGACTGAAGTTCCTTTGTTTGTATGGACAGAAGTTGACAAATTCCTGTATGTGAAAAGTATGTTTTTCAAAACTGAAGCCAAAAACAAGGAATATCTCAAAAAACGATCATCTCCTAGAAAAAAAAAATATACAACATAAATTATGTGTTTTAACGTGCTCTACATTTTGTGTATTCTAAGTTTTCGTCCATCTCTTACGGTTTAGCAGTTATGTAAAATTCCGTAAAATTCATCCAGAATAAAGTAGTCTTCAGAGGCTATTCCCAGAAAATTCAAAATATATATTTTATTTGTCAGGTAAATATCTTTAATATACGATATTTTAATCAAAATCGTTAGAGGCATTTTTAAGAAAATCAAAATGTGGAAAATTTTTTCCATGTAAAGGGTAGTTTGGGGTGGAGGAATTTTTCGTGTCGCATCCTTGAACGATACCAAACTTAAATACCAAGTTGGGTATTTAACGTCCTTTTCGTTTTTGAGCTGTGCTGCCCACAGACACACACACTGACATTTTTCTAGAAATGCTTTTTTTTGGATTAAGGGGGGTCTCAAAACATATCTTTCCGGTGAAATCTCGGTATCGAATTTTTGGGTACAATACAATAACTTCTCTATACCCTATGTGCATAGTACATATACAGAAAGTAAAAAACCTGATGTGTTCCATTCACATCACTTTGTTTATATCTCTGTAACAAATTATTGTTATAATACTTATTCTTCTATCTACTTCAAGCTAAACGAGATGAAGATTAGCAGAAACGGTCTTATTACTTAGTTCTGATTTTAATTAAACGTGTAATGCCCATATTTCTGCAATGATTTATCTCGATTAAAATAAAATGGAGAGAATATATTTATATTATACTCACATAATAGTATACGAGTAACTTCTATATTCGCTACTTTCCTCTTCACATGTTCAGTATTATAGTCCTTTTTACTATCTCTATATGCACTACGTACATAGTGTATAGAGAATGTATTGCACTCCACCCAAAAATTCGACACCGAGATTTCACCGGAAATATATGTTTTAGGGTCCCCTTTATCTAAAAACAGCATTTTCGGAAAAAGGTCCGTGTGCCTGTGAACACGATAACTCAAAAACGAAAAGTCGGTAAAATACCAAACTTGGTATTTAAGTTTAGTATTTTCAGGGGTGCGACACGAAGATTTTGAGAAAAATCCCCCCACCCCAAACTACCCTTTACATGGAACTTTTTTCGAAAATTTTGATTTTCTAAAAAATGGCTCTAACGATATCGATTACAATATCGTATATTAAAGATATTTACCTGACAAATAAAATGTATATTTTGAATTTTCTGGGAATAGCCTCTGAAGACTACTTTATTTTGGGTCAATTTTACGGAATTTTGCATAACTGCTAAACCATAAGAGATGGACAAAAACTTACCACACTACAAATGTAGACCACCTTAAAACACACAATTTATGTTATATACATTTGTTTCGTGGAGTTGATTGTTTTTGAGGTATTCCTTGCTTTTGGTCCAGCTATAAAAAAGTTATAGTTTTCTCATGAACTCGTGTCCATACAAACAAAGAAACTTCAGTTATATAGCAACCAGCTTTTGACCATCACTTTAACCTATGGTACCCCCTTGTTTCGCTTCTACCAACAAGGAAGCAAGTAATAAGACCATTTCCGTTAATTTTTTCTGGATCAGATGAAGTAAATAGAATAATTTATTGCAGAGATGTAGAGAAAGTCATGTGAATAGAACACATCAGATTTTCCTTACTACCTTTAACAACTGCAGTAACAGAATCCTATTTCTAGGAATAATGCATGCCGGGAAACTTTCCAAATCCATTTTTCCTCCGGTATCCAATGCCAATATATTCTTGTTCATTCAGAACCAATGTCTGTTCCGGTTTCCGTCTCAAATTCTATCTTGTGTTAGTTCCTGAGCTGTCTTTAGGTTATAAAAAAAGTGAACTGCGTTTGAAGTAGGAACAAGCAACAAAAAAGCTCACTAACATATGACGTTCTTTTCCTATTCTTTCACATTATAGCTCCCTATTCTTCTATCTGTTTTACGTTACTCCAGATAACAGCGTTCATAACTGATTTTATTACTTCCTCTATACGCACTATGTACATAGTGTATAGAGAAGGTATTGCACTCCAGCCAAAAATTTGAAACCGAGATTTCACCGGAAATATATGTTTTAGGTTCCCCTTTATCTGAAAAAAGCATTTTCGGAAAAAGGTCCCTGTGTGTGCGTGTGTCTGTGAACACGATAACTTAAAAACGAAAAGTAGGTAAAATACCAAAATTGGTATTTAAGTTTAGTATCTTCCAGGGATGCGACACGAAGATTTTGAGAAAAATAGCCCCACCCCCAACTACCCTTTACATGGAACTTTTTTTCGAAAATTTTGATTTTCTCAAAAATGGCTCTAATGATTTTGATTAATATTTTGTATATCAAAGACATTTACCTGATAAATAAAATATATATCTTGAATTTTGTGGGAATAGCCTCTGAAGAGTAATTTATTCTGGATGAATTTTACTGAATTTTGAATATCTGCTAAAACGTAAGAGATGGACAAAAATTTACTGCACAAAAAATGTAGAGCACGTTAAAACACACAATTTATGTTATATACATTCTTTTCGTGGAGTTCGTCGTTTTTGAGACATTCCTTATTTTTGGTTTTTGCTATGAATAACTTATACATTTCTCATACAGGAATTTATCAACTGCTGTCCATACAAAGGAACTTCAGTGACATAACAACTTGCTTTTGATTATCGTTTTAACCTATGGTACTCCCTTATTTCACATCTACTTACAAGTAGGCAAGTAATATAGATATTTATGCTAATGTTTTACTGATTAGCATGAAGTAAATAGAAGTGTAAGCTTTTTAAAAATTATGTGTTGCATGGATATAGAGCCAGTCATGTGAATGGTACACATCAGATTTTTACATATTTACTTATAGATACAATGTTAATAGCGAAATATATTCGTGTTAAGTAATATTTTTAAAGATATGTTGCTAAGAGACGGTAGTGAAATTCCATCCTGTTTGTTTGACGATGGTAAAGAAAAACCAGTAACGACCTACAATTTGAGAAAATTAGATATACTTATTAGAAAATGCACACTACTTAGTAATATTTCGGAAATTGTTAAGAGCACAAAAAGTTGCATTTTAAATTAAATTATTTTAAACGAGATTTAAACGAGAAAGCTTATAACATCTGGTCATCATGGAAATGTAATATATTATTTGAATCGATCAGATTGAGACTCATAAAAACTATTGTTAAATAGTTTCCAAAAGTCTATATAAACACAAAACCGTTTTGTAATTTTGAAATTCCTTGCTTCAGTATGCGTTGATCCACGGAAACCAATTAAAATCGAATATTGGAATATATTTTCGGTTGCAATAAAAGTAAAAATTAGAATAATATAATATATTTTATACCATGGTTAGTGGTTAGTTCATTTCCTGTGGCTCCAAGCTGAAGCGGCTATTGTTAGGATGTTTCTGTGATCAGATTTGATTTTCTAGTTCGTGAGTTCTCCGCTATGCGCCATGGTGACGAGAAATGGGCTCGTTGTCCACAGATGGCACTGTGGACGCAATAACTTGCAGAAGTTGCCCAGGAATCTTCTTCTGTCAAGATGTGGAGTTTTTTATGTTAATATAAACACTATCCCCCTGATGCCCTATGCCTGCGAAGTATGGGGTATGGCAGCAGACTCCTGGCTTCTCTGGTTACAGCGGGTGCAGAATGGAGGACTCCGGTCCATATATTCTGTATGTCGACGTTTCCCTTTGAAGCTACTACATGAAGCTTCGGCCCTCCCATATGTGCAAGATGTTATTAGGCGCCGGGCTCAAAAATTCTACGCCAGATTGGGCGAACATGAGAACGTTCTTGTCAGATCACTGGGGGAGTACTTACCCTCTGAACGCCGAAAAAGGCGGTTCCGGGTTCCCCGCATGGCTTGTGGGCACCCCCAGTAACAACGGCTTTAAACCAGCCAACAGCGTAATAGCTGAACAAAGCACTCCCCCTCCCATAGGGACAGGTCTATCAAAATTAACCACCATATTTAAATAAATAAATAAACACCAGCGGAGCAGAGGAAAGGATGCTGCTCCTGAAAATGCAACCGCTCGAGGAGCCTACCAGCGCTATCTCCTTAACACCAACACTCGAAACCTCGAACAAAACCTTAACCATCACCTCATTCCTGTGGTTAAACCCTTACCAGGGTAGGTACACAGCAACAACACCCAGGCTCACCACGAGCCTACCAGACACGCACGCATAAACACTACACGTAATCGCTGACTTTAATTACCTTCCAAAGGAGGTCCTGCTAAGGTTTTTGTATCCAAAATAATCCATCACCCTCCACTAGGTTTGAAACTGCATTCTTGGGTTATAGAGGCTAGCATGTTAACCACGGAGGGCGATTTATGATATAGCTTTGGAAAAGTAAAAACTTAGAGCATAAATTTACAGAAAGTAATTGAAAGGCTTATATATATATATATATATATAGCTTATATATTGCTATAACGCACATTTCAATACTAGTATAGTAACTATGAAGAAAATATCAACGAAATTTTGGTTAGATAGCAAGCTTTGTATTCATTTAGTATCCTTTAGACATGTGATACGCAGACTGACAAGAAAATTCCCCACCTTCAAACTATCTGTTACATGGAAAATATTTTGTCATTTTAACTTCTGCATCATATTCCTCAAAAATGAGCCTAAGGATTTTGATTAAAATTCCAACTGTTTAGTATATTTGCGTGACATACTAAGTGGATATCTTAAATGTTGTACCAATATCAAAAGCTTATCATTATAGTAAATTATATCTTTTAGTTCATACTCTATACAATGTGAAATAAAATGAATTATGACTCTCTTACAATAGGGGGCTCGAAATTTGAGTAATCTTGTATGTTTATGGTATATTTATTTTCCTCAAATAAGTAGATTTTTCTAATTGTTGTGTGCTCTATTCAGTATGAGAGCAATAATTCCAATTTTTACTTTCTCCATACGCATTATGTACATAGTGAATAGAGAAAGTATTGCACTCCACCAAAAATTCGATACCGAGATTTCACCGGAAATATATGTTTTAGGGTCCCCAATATCCAAAAAAAGCATTTTCACAAAAAGGTCCGCGCGCGCGCGTGTGTGTGTCCGTGTGTCCGTAAACACGATAACTCAAAAACGAAAAGTCGGTAAAATACCAAACTTGGTATTTAATTTTAGTAGATTCCAGGGATGCGACACGAAGATTTTGAGAAAAATCCCCCCACCCCTAACTACCCTTTACATTGAACTTTTTTCGAAAATTTTGATTTTCTCAAAAATGTCTCTAACGATTTTAAAGGCTCTATTTTCAGGTTGGTGCCCTGAATGCAATATTATCTTAAAGCTAATTTAAGTAAAAATCTTATGTGTTACATTCACATGCCTTTCTCTACATCCCTGCAACGAATTATTGTTAAAAAGTTATGCTTCTATTTACCTTATGCTAGTCGAGAAAACATTAGCAGAAATAGTTTTATTACTTGCTTCCTTGTAAGTAGAAGCGAAATAAGGGCGTATCATAGGTTAAAGTGCTAGTCAAAAGCTAGTTACTAAGTGACTGAAGTGCCTTTGTTTGTATGTATGAACAGGAGTTGACAAATTCCTGCATAGAAAAGTATAAGTTTTTCAAAGCTGAAACAAAAAACAAGGAATATCTTAAAAATGCTAGGGTGCACGAAAAAAAAAGTCTATAACATAAATTACGTGTTTTAATGTGCTCTTCATTTTCTGTGCGGTAAGGTTTTGTCCATCTCTTACGGTTTAGCATTTATGCAAAATTCCGTAAAATTGATCCAGAATAAAGTAATCTTCAGAGGTTATTCCTAGAAAATTCAAAATATACATTTTATTTGCCTGTTAAATATCTTTAATATATGAAATTTTAATCAAAATCGTTACAGTCATTTGTGAGAAAATCAAAATTTTCGAAAAAAAGTTCCATGTAAATGGTAATTCGGGTTGGGGGGGTTTTTCTCAAAATCTTCCTGTCGCATCCCTGGAAGATACTAAACTTAAATACCAAATTTGGTATATTACCGACACACACACGGAACTTTTTCTGAAAATACTTTTTTTTTTCGATCCAGGGGACCCTAAAACGTAAATTTCCGGTGAAATCTCTGTATCGAATTTTTGGGTGTTATACAATACCTTCTCTATACACTATGTACATAGTACGTGTAGAGAAATTAAAAGCTCCCACAATTAAGTTATTCTTTAAAGCTCGACTGATGCTTTCAAACAGTTACCTATTAATCTCCAGACCACCAATTATAGACACCATCAATTTTCCCAACATATTCTATAAGTTTACTGTTTTTCTGTGAACAATGGGTAGCGAAGCTTCCGATTGGTGTTACCCTGGAGATTGGTGCAGGAAGTTCACGTTTAATCAATGGTAAAGAGGAGAATTCTATTGGCAAACATGGTTTTAATTATATTGTACAGAGGTCAGAGCGACATGTTACCTGCTGCAGAGGATCAAGGAATCAATATCAGCTTGTTAACATCCCTTACTGTGACATCATGCCCTAAATGAAGTCACCTGATTCCATGTCTAGTTGGGTCAAACATTTATTGAATACATTAAGAGTTCTATGTAGAATTCAAAAGGTTTTCTTATTTTTACTTCTCTACCCCTAAATATCTGGTGCTATTTACTCTGAGTATTTTATTATTGTCTAATTTGTATATTACGTTTTCTAATATTCTTACCCTTGAAAATATAATTGTTTTACATTTGTTTAGATTCATCTCCATTTTATTATATTTTGCCCAGAGTTGAATTTTGTTTAAATCTTCTTGTAGATCTCACACTTACCGCTAATATTTCTATAGATTATACAATCGTCTGCAAATAGACGAATCTGAGATGTTATCCCTTCCCGTAAATCATTTATATATGCTAAGAAAAGCAACGGCCCGATCACGCTTCCCTGGGGCACACCAGAAAGTACATTTGTAGGAGACGATAATTTATTTCCCACCCGCACTCTTTGGGTCCGTTCGCTCAAGAATTCCCGAATCCAAGTTATCACTCTGTTGTCTATTTGCAGATTACAAAGTTTTCCTATTAGTCGTCCATGAGGTACAAGGTCAAACGCTTTAGAAAAATCAATTATTATTGCATGTACTTTTCCACCCGCGTCAAGTGTATCGGCTACATCCTGACAAACAGCTACTAGTTGACTCTCACAAGAATGTCCGTTCCGGAAACCATGTTGGCCTTCGAAGAGCCAATGCGTTTTATCCCATTCGCGTCTTAAATATTGTGCTATAAGATGCTCAACTTGTTTGCTTACTACTGATGTCAAACTAACTGGTCTATAGTTTGCCGCATTTGTTCGATCCCCTGCTTCATAAATAGGCACAACTATAGCCTGCTTCCAATCTTGCGGTATACTTCCGTTATTTACTGTTACTTCGAATAGCCTCAGTATGTATGGAACGATTGCCTCCCCCCAATCTTAAGAAAGTCGCCCGAAATGCCATCATGCAAAGCGCATTTCCTTATTGCCTTCTACTTATAAAGAACTAAGTAATAACATTCTGCTAATATTTATCTCGATTAGCATTGTGTACAAAGAAGAATAATCTTTTGTAGGTGGTTTGTAGAGCAGCTAGAGAAAGCCATGTGAGACTTTTTTGGTTCAGATGTCTCGAAAGGTGTATTTCCGGTGAAGTCTTGACGTGGTCTTTTGACCGAGATACAATACTTAACCCTGCTTGCTGTACATAGTGAAGTTTTATGTATCGAAATTAAAGTTGTTGATAAAAGAACTTCTTGGCAGCTGTAATAAATAAGACGCTCCATTGTTTTCTCGTCCCTGTTGGATTTATGGCGGATCTTGTGGCTCGTTTTTATTTTCACTTGGCATCTTCACCTCAGATCTCGTAACTAAGGATTTTCCTGAAACACAAGGAAGGTCGGAAGAATGACGTAAAGCGGTTTTGGAGATTGGTCTGCTGCAGTGTGGGAGTCCCCAGATAGGGGAGACCACCGGGCGCTAAACGCCATCTTCATCTTCGTCATTTTTATCTACTTCTCTCCCCTTTCTTCCATTATGCTCTCCGTGGCACACTGACCCCGACCGTCTTTTTTATGTCCAGCACATCGCCCTACATATGTACCGCATTTGCATATCATTACAGGGTGTCAAGCTGTTACTATTTGCAAACCTAGTTTCCTTGCCTATAGTTTCTTTCACTAAAAATTTGATGTGCTGCATTCACATGACTTTCTCTACATCTCTGCAACAAATTATTGTTAAAAAGCTTATACTTCTATTTAGTTTATGCCAATCAAGAAATTCCTGTATGACAAAAGTATAAGTTTTTCAATGCTGAAACAAAAACAAGGCGTATCATAAAAACGATCAGTTCCACGACAAAACATTATTTAACATAACTTGTGTGTTTTAATGAGCTCTACATTTATGTGTGGTAAGTTTTTGTCCATCTCTTATGGTTTCGCAGTTATGCAACATTCCGTAAAATGCACTCAGAATAAAGTAGTCTTCAGAGGCTATTTCCAGAAAATTCAAAATATACATTTTATTTGTCAGGTAAATATCTTTAATACACAAAATATTGATCAAAGTCGTTACAACCATTTTTGAGAAAATAACATTTTTCGAAACTTTTACCATGTAAAGGGTAGTTTGGGGTGGGGGGACTTTTCCCAAAAGCTTCGTGTCACATCCCTAGAATATACTAAACTTAAATACCAAGTTTGGTATTTTAACCGAATTTTCGTTTTTGAGTTATCGTGTTCACAAACACACGGATACACTGACACACACGGACCTTTTTCTGAAAATACTTTTTTTGCATACAGGGGACTCTAAAACATATATTTCTGGCTCTCGGTATCGAATTTTTGGGTGACTGCAATACCTTCTCTATACACTATGTACATAGTACGTATAGAGAAAGTAAAAAATAATGACATTTTGCAGAAACTTTGTCACTTGTCACCCAATTAAATCTGCCGTTTTGCTTTCTCAAGTAAGTAGAAAGAAATCTTGTATTCAATTTCGAAATTGTACCAGACATACATGTTTTGAGACTAACTAAATAAAAATCTCATGTATCCATTCACATGGCTTTCTCTAGCTGTTCTATAAACAAATTTTTCTTATGACAGCATTATTTTATCTACATAATGCTAATCAATATAAACAATACACAAATGGTCTTTTTACTTCACTTGTTGTAGGAAGGAGAGAGATAAGGGAATGTACTAGGCTAAAGTGATAGTCAAATTTTTACTTTCTCTACACGTACTATGTACATAATATATAGAGAATGTATTGTAATGCACCCAAAAATTGGATACCGAGATTTCACAGGAAATATATGTTTTGAGACTCCCTGAATCCAAAAAAGCATTTTTAGAAAAATGTCCGTATATGTGTCTGTCTGTGTGTGTATACTTATGTGTGTGTGTCTGTGGGCAGCATAGCTCAAAAACGAAAAGTCCATTAGAAACCAAACTTGCTATTTAGGTTTTGCATGCTCCAAGGATGCGACAAGAATATTTTCAAAAAAATCCCCCCACCCCCAACTACCCATTATATGGAACTTTTTTGGAAAATATTGATTTACTCAAAAATTGCTGCAACGATTTTCATTAAAATATCGTATATTAAAGATATTTACCTGACAAATAAAATGTATGTCTTGAATTTTCTGGGAATAGCCTCTAAAGACTAATTTATTCTGAATGAATTTCACGGAATTTTGCATAACTGCTAAACCGTAAGAGATGGACAACAACTTACCACACAACAAATGTAGAGCACGTTAAAACGCACAATTCATGTTATATACATTTTCTTCGTAGAATTGATCGTTTTTGAGACATTCCTTGTTATTAGTTTCAGCTTTGAAAAGCTTTTACTTTTCTCATACAGGAATTTGTCAACTCCTGTCCATACAAACAAGTCACATAGCAACCAACTGTTGATTGTCCCTTTAACCATTTTCTGCTAAATGTTTCTCGATTAACATGAAGTAAATAGAAGCATAAGCTATTTAATACTATTTTTGCAGACATGTAGAGAAAGTAATGTGAATGGAACACATACGATTTTTTTAAAAGCTGATCGCTATATATGGCCATCCCAAGTGACCTCATGTGGGATTTGTGATGGATAAAGGGACGCCGGTACGGGTTTTCTCCAGGTTCTTCGATTTCCCCCGCCATCGTATTCTACTAGTGCTCCATCTTCGTTTCATGACTGATCGGGTCATCACCTGCGGTGCCATAGTAGTAAAAGCGGGCGTTATACAATCATCACTATATGAAACAATAGAAATTTAAGTCTCATTTGCATTCCCGGGAATGGAAGAAAAGAGATATTTAGGGTCCGTGATGGAGCCGAACAGGCTACCTTAAGTCGTGAGGGAAATAGTTACTGTAATACAGAGCAGAGTACGGAATAAATTACATAATCAAAAGTAATAAGAAATAATAGTCGTGGTCGGGTAAAGTGTAGAAAATTTAGGAGGAATGCGTGTGTGTTCTACGGCGGGAAAAGGCCGCAATAAATTAATAAAGCACCTATGTCGTACCGCACCCTGAAAAGTGTTTCCATGGTAGCAAAATCTGACCTATGGCACCCACAAATCCACAATAGCCAAAACCTGCGCCCGGGAGACGAATCCGTAACCCCGTTACCGCCCCATGTTGGACGGAGAGGGTGAGGGAGTTTTTCACTGTACACAAAACTCATATGTATCGAAATTTATTACAAATACTAAAACAAAATGTGAAAGATAAGTTACTCGTACGAAATTATTGTGACAGTGCCATCTTCATCAGCAGCGGTTCTCACGATCACCTCGAGAAGCGACTTCACTTGCTATGGGAGACGCGATGAGTTAAGACGTGTTGTTTGATGGAGACGAACAGGTTATGCAAGACCGTTATAGAAACACTTAATTATTACGGCATAACAAGTGCCAGAAGTAATAAGGGATGGCAGGCGCGATGGCACAAAGAGTAGTTGAAAGAGGGAGAACTTAGGAGGGAGAAAGAGGCAGAAAATATCAAAGAAAAGAAAGAAATGAGTTAACAGTAATCGAGAACTCAAAGGAAACCACTTGTGTATGTCTTAACATCACCCTGAGAAAGATTCCATGCTGATATGACCTGAGCTAGGGCGTTCACACTTCCTTAATCTTCTGAACTGTCACGCGGGACTTGAACCCGGAACCCTTTAAAGCGACTTGTAACGGGAACCGCGGCAAAAAGTACTATATTTAATAATATAAATTCTGAGCATGAAATGTGATCCAAAGAGGCGAAGCTCATTTGTTAAAGAGCAATGGCTATATGGATCCACAGTTTAGAACAAAAACCTTTATTCCATTCAACTCTTAACCCTTAGTTGCAATTTTTTATTTAATTAAAGTTTAAAACTGGACTTCTAGTAAAAATATATGGGAATAAACCTATAAAACTGTTATATAAAATAATAGAGGAAATAGAAATGAAAATAAATGTAGATCCTATATTAATCTTTTTCTGCGCCATTAAACGTATAAATTCTTCTAAACCAGTTTTCAAAATCCTACCAAACGCACTACCAAAAATGTAATTCAAATGGCCATGAGTGTTAGATGACAGGTAATTGACTGACCATCCATTCAAAGCCAAATGTTGCAAGTTCAAATCCCAGTGATTGTGGAAAAGGACGGGGAGGGCCCAAGTAAAATAATCGGTGTGATCTTGGAAGTGAATGAGGTTACATTTGACTGTAGTTATGTGGGTTTGACTCTTTTATTTATTTAAAAAAATCACTGCAATTTTATGGCACACCTTCAACATATTTTTACTTTCTCTACACGTACTATGTACATAGTATATAGAGAAGGTATAGAATTCCACCCAAAAATTCGATACCGAGATTTCATTGGAAATACATGTTTTGGATCCCCCTGAATCCCAAAAATATTTTTTTGGAAAAAGGTGCGTGTGTGTGTCTGTGGACAGCATAGCTCAAAAGCGAAAATAGTTTGGTATCTTCCAAGGATGCGACACGAAAATTTCAAGAAAATTCCCCCCATTCCAATTACCCTTTACTTGGTACTTTTTTTGAAAAATTTTATTTTCTCAAAAATGGCTCTAACGATTTTGATTAAAATGTCGTATATTAAAGACATTTACCAGACAAATAAAATGTATATTTTGAATTTTCTGGGAATATCCTCTGAAGAATTTTGCGGAATGTTACAAAACTGCTAAACCGTAAGAGCTGGACAAAAACTTACCATACAAAAAATGTTGAGCATATTAAAATACACAATTTATGTTAGATACTTTTTTTTGGTGGAGTTGATCGTTTTTGAGATATTCCTTGTTTTTGGTTTCAGCTTATAAAAAACTTATACTTTCTCACACAGGACTTTTTCAGCTCCTATCCTTACAAAGGAACTTCAGTCACATAGTAAACAGTCCCTTATTTCACTTTCACTTACAAGGAAGCAAGTAATAAGACTATTTCTGCTCATTTTTTCTGATTAGCATAAAGTAAATAGAAGTATAAGTTTTTTAAGAATAATTTGTTGCAGGGATATAGAGAAAGTCATGTGAATGGTACACATCAGATTTTTCCTTTCTTTATATGCACTATGCACATAGTGTGTAGAGAAGGTATTGCACTCCACCCAAAAATTCGAAAGCGAGGTTTCTCCGGAAATATATGTTTTAGAGTCTCCTTTATCTGAAAAAAACATTTTCGGAAAAAGGTCCACGCGCGCGCGTATGTGTGTGTCCGTGTACACGATAACTCAAAAACGAAAAGTCGGTAAAATACCAAACTTGTTATTTAAGTTTAATATCTTCCAGGGATGCGACACGAAGCTTTTGAGAAAAATCCCCCCACCCGCAACTACCCTTTACATGGAGTTTTTTTCGAAAATTTTGATTTTCTCAAAAATGGCTCTAACGATTTTGATTAAAATGTTGTATACAAAAGACATTTACCTGACAAATAAAATGTATATTTTGAATTTTCTAGGAATAGCCTGTGAAGACTACTTTATTCTGAAGGAATTTTGCATAACCGCTAAACCGTAAGAAACGGACAAAAACTTACCGCACAAGAAATGTAGAGCACATTAAAACACACAATTTATGTTAAATACATTTTTTTTCGAGGAGTTGATTGGTTTTGAGATATTGCTTGTTTTTGGTTTCATCTTTGAAAAACTTGTACTTTTCTCATACAGGAATTTTTACAAAGAAGCATATAATAATACCAATTTTTTCTCGATTAGCATGAAGTAAATAGAAGCATAAGCTTTTTAACAATAATAATTTGTTGCAGAGATGTAGAGAAAGTCATGTGAATGGAACACATCAGATGTTTAGAATATAAAGCAGGCTTGATTACTTGTCGTTTATAGTTGAAGGTTAGTATAACATGAAATTAATCTTAGAGTACAACCCTATTTGTATAGTTACGCTTAAAACAAGCGGAACGTATAGTACCGACAGGCAACAAAGGGTTGAACTGTATACATACATTAAATTCTAAGCAGAGAAAACCTTTTAGTTTTCCTCGAAGAAATTCAGAAATCTCCCCTCACCTTTTAATGTTATTCACACGCCTAACGACTCTCTATGGAAATGTCTATTGATCGCGCAAACAAGATCCTATGCTAAGAAAATGGCTTCTGCTTTAATGTTTGTCTCATTTGCTATTCAATAGCCACTTCTTTGAAAGAACTACTGAAAATTGATCGGTTTGAAAGCAATTTATTCTGAGAACTCAGCTCATTCCTTCTGGAAAGTAATTCTTCTGGTTGTTTTATAAGTGATAATTTCGTGTAGAAAGTAACTGATGCATTTCTCCGTCTAAAGTGCTTTAGAAAGCAAATAAAACACAATGGAAAAAGTAAGGGGTTTAAAAATGTTGTATTCTGAAAAGGCAGTTTATCTCATTTTATCTACTACATTAAAGCTGGTAGAGAAGGTATTGCATTCCATTCAAAAATTAGATACCGATATTTCACTACAAATACACGTTTTGGGGTCCGCTGGATAAAATAAAGTCATTTTTACTTTCTATGGCCCCATATGTACAATATACATAGGGATAGAGAAGTATTGTAATGCACCCAAAAATTCGATAAAGAGATTTCACCGGAAATATATGTTTTGGGGTCCCCTGAGTCCGAAAAAAGCAATTTTAAAAACAGGTCCGTGTGTGTGTGTCTGTGGACAGCATAGCCCTCCCCCAAATAAAGACCGTTAAATACCAAAATTGGTATTTAGGTTTAGTATCTTCCAAGGATGCGACACGAAGATTTTCAAAAAAATCCCCCCAACACAAATTACCCTTTACATAAAACTTTTTTCGAAAATTTTGATTTTGTTAAAAATGGCTCTAACGATTTTGATTAAAATCCCGTATATTAAAACTATTTATGTCCGAAATAAAATGTATATCTCGAATTTTTTGGGAATATCCTCTAACGACCTCTTTATTCTGGATGAATTTTGCTGAAAGTTGCTTAACTGCTAAACCGTAAGAGATAGAAAGAAACGTGCTACACAAAAACTGTACCACATGACAAAACACACACTTTTTGTCCTTTACGTTTTTGTTGTAGAGGTAACCGTTTTCGAGATATACCTTGTTATTGGTTTCAATTGTGAAGTACTTAAACTTTTCTCTGTTTTTCTTTTGTTCTGCTCCTGACCAAGCAAAGAAGTGATTTGCAATGACAATCGCATAACGATAGTTTTTACAACATTTGACAATCACTTTAGCATAGTGTATTCCCTTATTCCCTTCTACTTATAAGGAGCTAAGTAATAACATATTGTTTTGTAGAGCAGCTAGAGAAAGTCATGTGAGTGTAGCACATCAGATTTTTTAAATTAAGGTCTATTTATGTGTGTATGTGTCCGAGTGTCCGTGTATGTATGTGTGTATAAGCAGTATAACTCAAAAAAGAGAACTCCGTTTAATACCAAACTTGGTATTGAAGTTTAGCAACTGCCAAAGATATGGCACAGATATTTAAAAAAAAAAATTGCTCTAAGCCTAGTCTACCATTTGCACGGAACATTTTTCGGAAATTTAGAGTTTCCTAAACATAACAATCATAACAATTATGATTAAAATACCACATATCTTGACTTTTAGGCGAATAGCCTCTAAAATTCTCTTGTTTCTGTATAACTTCTGCATAACCAGCTACGCTTAGGAAATAGAAAATATATATCGTCAAAATAAATTATTTCTGTTAGTCACATTTTACGTAGTTAATCACTGCCGAAACATTCTTTGTTATTGATTTAAATTTTTTAATATTTATATTTTTTTCTGAAATAGGAAGTCGTTATTTGTTTTTCTTTTGTTTTTATTCCCGTCATACAAAGATCTGTCAATTTCATCGTCATTACATAGCAAAACGCTTTTAAAATATGCGACAATGGTTATATACTTATTTCCGCTGTTCCTACAAGGAAATATATAATAAAACCCTTTCTAGATTAATGGTTATTTTTAAACTATACATTATACATTAAATTATATTAATACGTGATTTTGAAAAAGTATACTAAAGTTTGCAGTTAGGACGCTAATATCTGGATATTCATAGAGGCAAAATGCTCCTACTTGACCTCTCAAAAATTACCCTTTCTGGGCATGCGCGCCTTTCAGAAGCGGCGATTCATTTTCTTAAACGAGGACGGGGGAACAAAGTGGAGTAAAAGCCTCGGTGCGAGTCGATGAATAAGAGGTTAAGGAAGATAAAATGTCAGGTTTGTGGGCCGTGAGTGTACGTGCAAAAAAAAAAAAAAAAAAGGAATTCCAACGAACCCTTTCCTTTTCGACGAGCAATCCCCAACTCACACGTCTTAAACTAGGGAGAAGTAAGGTAACGGTGGCGCTGTTTTAAAATTCTTGGCACGTTTGGAGCCCGTGGTCGATGATGAAAATTGCTGCGACCTGACAGAGCCGGGCCCCGCGCCGTTAACTTCCTAATGTTCCTTCATCTCACTCCAGTCATCAAATTACAAACAGCAACAGGATTATACCGGCAAGGTAGTGTGATAAGGGTCGATTAGTAAACATTACTGGCCTGCTTTTTTACGCCGCATATTCCCTGCAAATGGGGAAAAAAACCCGAGACCAGTTTAAATAGAACTCGAGAGGCTTTCTTTCCATCTCGTTTATACTCATCTTGAGACGGATTATCGCCCAGGTGAATAAGCGCATAACCAATAGTTGTGATTGATTAAATTGTTTAGATTAATTAGTTAGTAAGATATAATGTATGTTCAGAGAGATTGTTCCTGGAAAGCATTTCTAACTTCAACCCCAGAGTTCTCAAGCGCCGAATTCAGTTGTTTACGCTATTTCTTTGTCTATTGCAAGAGGGGAAAGACGCTATTGTGTGGTCACGTCTCCGCAAGAGAAAGAAGGTGAACCGGGGAACCACGAGGAAATTTAGGCCAAGAATCACGTGAAAGACGCATTGACCAATTACAATCAATCACGTCACGGCAGAAGCGCACCCCAAGCCACTTTCGGCGCCAAAAATGGGCCAATGAGATTAGAAGTTGACGGTTTTGCGCGTGGGTAGAATCTGCTATAAATATAGAGTATTCGCCACAATTTAGACGCAGTTGAGATGTAACTCCAAGGGGAAATCTCTGACACCCAAAACGAGTAAACGCGCGAATTAGCAAAGTTATTATAGTGATTAAGGCAGTAGGAATATAACTACACGTAGACTCTGTGATGCCCGAAACAAGAATCCTCGTGAATATAGTAAAGTTATTACAGTGATTCACACAGTTGAAATAAATGTCACGCGTAAGGAAGCCACGGTGAACATTTAAAGTGCCTACAATTATTCTGCACGTAACCGTTGCACTCGTCACCACGTAAAGTTCAGTTACCTCTATGCGCGTTACGCTCTTGTTCGAGGGAAATTATCGAAACTCAATCGCGACAGGAACATTCTCGGGAACGCTTGAAAAAGAGAAATAAACCTTGATTGAACGAAAAGTGCCGACGTTATTTAAGTTAATTTCCGTACCACTCCCTGGAGATCACCGCAGCTAAATACCAAAGCTAGATATAAATAGGTCTCAATTGCTCGTCGCTGCAACTCCGGAGAGAGGACCAGTCGTTGCTGCGCAGCCCAGCCCCACCAGGTACATCCACCAGCTCCCGCCTCAATCTTATACACTAAGGGAAGACTAAGTGTCAAAATTTCCACAAATATAGCATATTATGCCATTTAACTTCCTCTAGCACGTATATACAATCTACATAGTAAGTAGAGAAGATATTTTATTCTATAATCGGGAGACCTGAGTTTGATTCCCGGTACTAGCGTGGGGATTTTGCCCCGCGGGAAGACCTGGTCCGGGGTGCATTCAGCCTCGTGAGGTCCCTGAAGGGCTAATTGAGAAGCTACTTGGTGAAGAACTAGCGGTGCCAGGCCATGAAGTTCGCATTAACCGGCCTGGGGGATTCAAGGCGCTGACCACGTCTCATGCTTGTGGCGGTACTGGGTTCGCGTCCCGCTGCGGGTTTTGATTAGCGGGATTTGAGTTGGCTTTGCTCATTGTTTTTTCAGCATGGAGACTCTTTCAGGTAGTGGTGAGACACAATTGCTTTATTAACTGAGGCCGACCTTTTTCCGCCGTAGAACGCACGCGTATACTTCTTAATTTTCTACTGTGACGTTACACTTTACCCGCAAGCGACTATTATAATTTATTCGTTTGATGCAGTGATATATCTTGTGCTATGATTGGTCTTAAAATCACTTACCTCAGTTACAACTAAGGGTTACACCACGCGTTCAAATATCACATCTAAGTTGTGCGGAGGTTCTTCACCAAGTGCCTTACACTGTCGCCTGACCAGCGGGAATCATTGTCTTGTGTCCCGTTGGTTTTCCTTGGGCACCCTTTCCTTCGGGTCAATGCACGGCAGGTAACGGATCTTGTACCCCGAGCTCGTGCCTTATACGTGTTAAAAGTCTTTCTACCCTTCCCATTTTCACTCTGCATTTATATTTTATCTTCGTGATATAATTAATATTCTTGGCTATGATTTATATTTCTCTTCTTAATAATTCTTCCCCCCCCCGGGACAAGACATATACTGTTTTACCCTCCCATACTGCATCCCATCCATGACGTTTGACATGGACCGAAATGGGGGACGCAGCGGCCGGGCGGTAGGCAAAGGTTCCTTGTGGGCTGTCGTGCTATGGAGTTATTAACATTTTAGTTTTTGTCTATCTCTTACGTTTTCCCAGTCATGCAAAAGTCATACAGAACGAAGAGCTATAAGAGGATACTCCCAGAAAATTCAAGATACTCGAATATATTTTGTTTCATGAAAATGTCTTATGCATAGTATGTTAATGAAAAGCGTTAAGAAGCATTTTTGAGAAAATCAAAATGCTCGAAAATTTCTCCATGGGAAGGGCAGCTTGTGGTAAGTGAATTTGCTTGTAAATTTTGATATCGCATTGAAGATGCTGAAATTAAATATCAAGTTCTGTATTTAACAGGCTTTTCGTTTTTGAGTTATGCTGTACACACACACACACACACACACACACACACACACAGAGGCTGTTAATGAACTTCACCAAAATAATTTGCGAGATTGTGCATGACTGATATAAGTAAGTTGAGATCGGCGATGCATGGTCCCCGGATAAACATAACGCAACTACATAGCGTTAAACGTGTGAGTATCAGGTGCTGATAAGTCGGTGTTAAAGCAAAGCAGGTTGACAAAATGACTTAGAATGTCTTTAAAACTGCTGCCCGAGTATAGAAATATTGCTTTTTAGCAGCTCGTTACTAACGTTCTCAAGATTTAATGTCGCAAAAATCTGTAAAATCTCGAGCTAATCACTTAACAGTGTGACACTGACCATTCATTAACTACGTTTTTGAGTTGTGTAGCCTACTCTGGAGGCGTTTTTTCAACCTGTCATAGAGTAAATGTTTTTTATTATTAGTTTTTTCATTCCAGACGAAGTGCCGCGATACGTGGCTTAATGGCACTTCAGAAACTTATAGCCGTTACTTTGAAATTTCAATAAGCAGGTCATATGTCTCCTATCTCAAATTACTTATTTAAGTAATGCTGAGTATGAATAAGGTTAAATAAAAAAAAACAACCTTGTTTTCATATTTTCTAAAATCTCATTACTCTATAAGTGGCTCTATTGCACCACTGTGGTTTCAAGACGCGTGCCGATTCGAATTAAGCTTTCCCTACAAATTCAACATCTCAAAAATATCAGAATGGGTAAACGAGTATATACTACATGGAAACCTGAACATATGTATAGAGTTTTTCGAATACTTTCTGGTAGATAAATCAAAACAGAAAGTTTTGCCATACACATAATCCCCCCCCCCTCAAGCGCAAAAAAGAAACTTTTCTTCGACATCTGAGAGGAGAAGTAACACAAGTGAGAGAATTGTGACTGGAAGCATGAAAAGCTGAAACAGAATTAAGGCAGGTAATTTTATTTCTTGGAAGGTGTATGCCTGGTTAAGATTAGATGATGTAAAAAATCTAATGTGTTCCATTCACATAACTTTCTCTATATCTCTGCAGCAAATTAATTTTAAAAAGCTTATGCTTGTATTTACTTCATGCTAATCGAGACAAAATTAGCAGAAATAGGCTTATTACTTGCTTCCTTGTAAGTAGAAGCGAAGTAAAGGAGTACCATAGGTTAGAGCTGGTTGCTATGTGACTGAAGTTCCTTTGTTTGTATGGACAGGAGTTGACAAACTCCTGTATGGGAAATGTATAAGTTTTTCAAAGCTGAAACCTAAACAAGGATATCTCAAAAACGATCAACTCCACGAAAAAAATGTATATGACATAAATTGTCTGTTTTAACGTGCTCTGCATTTTTGCTTGGTAAGTTTTTGTCTATCTTTTACGGTTTACTAGCTATAACAAATTAAGCAAAATTCATCCAGAATAAACAGGTCTTTAGAAGCTATTCCCAGAAAATTCAAGATATACATTTTATTTGTGATAGAAATGGCTTTAATATGTGGTGTTTTAATCAAAATCATTAACGCCATTTTTAAGAAAAACTAAAATTTTCGAACATTTTTACATGTAAAGGGTAGTTAGGGGTGGGGAGATTTACTTGAAACTCCTCGTGTCACATCCTTGGAAGATACCAAACTTAAATACCACACACACACACACACACACACACACACACACACACGGATCTGTTTCTGAAAATGCTTTTTTTTTTTGGACCCGGAGGGTCCCAAAGAAAAGTATTTCCAGTGAAATCTCGGCATTCAATTTTCTGGTGGAATACAATACTTCTCTATTCCTATGTACATTGTACATTCGGGGCAAGAGAAAGTAAGATGAGTGAGGCCATGCCAAAGAACTTCAAAGAAGAAGGAAACAAACTCTTAAAAAATCAGATGAATTCAATTCACATGACTTTCTCTGCCTGTATCAAAAACAAATTATGCTTACAAAATATTATTTTATTTACATCATGGTATTTGGAATAAGCATTAATATAAAGGTCTTATTAGATACACTAAGCTAAAACGATAAACATATGTTTCAAAAGATGGTCACTATGTGAAACAATTAAAATTAGGTTCCTTTGCATGACCAGGAGTAAAACAAAAAGGTATGAAACGAAACATGATTTCCCCTTTGAGAAAATGTGAAGTAGTTTAAAGTTGAAACCCATAGCAAAGAATATTTTGGAATTTTGAATAATTGTTGAGTCGTAAGACATAGAAAACATGTTACAACAAAAATCTGATATGTTCCATTCATATGACTTTCTCTACATCTCTCCAACGAATTATTGCTAAAAAGTTCATGCTTCTATTTACTTCATACTAATCGAGAAAACATTAGCCGAAAAAGTGCTTCCTTGTAAGTAGAAGCGAAATAAAGGAGTATCGTGGTGTAATGGTTACCATGCTAACTTCATATACCCAAGGTCGCGGGTTCAAACCCGGTGGAGGACGATGGATTTTTTCGGGTGTAAAGATCCTTAGCATGGCTTTCTTCGGGAAGGAAGTAAAGCTGTTGGTCCTGTGTCGTAGATTTATGGCACGTAAAAGAACCTCACGCCTGACAGTAAGGCCTCTGAGCAAAATTAAGCGGTATTTCACGCCCAGTATAGAATGGGAAGCTGAGTACCATAGGTTAAAGTCATAGCCAAAAGCTGGTTGCTATGTAACTGAAGTTCCTTTGTTTGTATGGACAGGAGTGAGACATCAGTATAACCAATGAATTGCTGACAGTTGCGTTACGTTCCTAGAGGCTTGTAAATGAGGACAGGGAAAAATGGGGGAGAAGCGCAGATTCACCTATACCTGATAGGAAAGCCACGTTTTCATTTTCTTTAGATTCATCTCCAAATTCTTAATGCGTGTAATGGAAAATGTTGAAAATGTTGCTTGAAATAAGCAAGAAGAATTTATTGAGTTATACGATAGTGTGTTTCTGATTAATTACATTTCTGTGAGATTTAACAGTTTCTGAAAAAAGCAACAATCGCACCTTAATGACTAATGATTTAGTGAGTCATCAGAAGAGGTAAAAAGAACAGACCTTTCATTCGTGTGTGTTACCTATCAGAGAAAGTAGCAAGAGTAGACACTGAAAAGAGGTAAACAGAGAGAAAGAAGGCGGAGATACGTAGGTATTCTTTAATAACCATGATATCCTTGCAGTTTATTAAATTCGCTGTCTGTACCTGCCATTTCTACTATGAATTTTATTACATCCTTCAGAAGAAGTACAACACTTGCTCATTTAGGATAATCTTTTTGCTCTAGAAGTGGGTAGAACTATGTGTATGGCAAGCTATACGTTTTCATACACCGAGTATTTGATATTGACCAATTACGGCCATTTATCTGCTTTCAAGGATGCGAGTTCATCGGATAAAACGTTAGCTCGTTAGTGAATCGTAATAGTATCAGTATGTAGTGCGCCATAGTTATGTCCAATACAATTCCGTTCGGAATACACGAGCAGGAATTAATAAACGTATTAGTAACAGATCATGCAATGCACCTTCCATGCCTGTAGATAAATCAGCAGGACCATTCGTAAGTTTTGGAAAAATTATAACATTCAAAGATTTGTTGAGCAAGATGGCGCAGCGGTAACGTCAAGGACTGTTATTCTAGAGCTCGTGGGTTCTATTTCTGTGGCGGACCTTCCTGATCCATGGGTTTTTAGTAGGATTCCCTGGTCACAAAACGAATCCTGAGAAGGTTGATAACATTCCCCGAATGTTTCATTTCCTATTCGCACCATTTCCTTGTCATCTGCTTCAGGGTTGCAGAACCCGGCGACGTTATTCGGTAGGTTGCGTGTAGATGATGATGATAGTGTTTAATGTCCGCTTTTACTGTTATGGCACCGCAGGCGATGACACTCATGATGCATGGAATGAACGCGATGGCGGGGGAAACCGGAAAACCCGCCCCTGCACCGCTTTGTCCACCACAAATCTCGCATGCGCTCGCTTGGAATCGAACCGGTCCACCTAGGGTTCCGTCTGGCTGAAGACTTGCGTTTACTTTATCCTGGTGGTTATCGTTACCACTTGATCGGAGCTTTGGGGATCGTTAGTATTAGGCGGCGCCGTAGGTGTTCCATCTGTAACAGTTAGGGACCCCGTCTATGCCTACCCTTATCGTCATCTGGAACTGGTCGCCCTTTGTGTCTCTCCTCTAATCTCTTCCTCCCTGGGGATATGTATGAGATAAAGGTCCCTATTGCGGTTTCTACACCGTCTGTATATAACCTTACCGTAACCCTACAACTTGAATATTAAAACCAGTATCATTATCAATAATCACTAGATTCTTTTAAAAGTTTTAAATTCGTAAGTTCTGTTTATGCTTTATTCTGGATGAGATTTGCAGAATTTTGCATAACATAAGAGATAGACAAAAACTTACTACACAGAAGATGTAGAGCTCATTTATATCAAACGTTTTCCTTGTAGAGTTAAGCGTTTTTGAGATATTCCTTGTTATTGGTTTCATTTTTAAGCCAACTAACTTTTCTCAAAGGGACCTTGCAAAGCGAACCAAACCTCAATTGTTTCCCGTAGCGACCGGCCTTTTTAAAATGTTTGACTATTGCTTTAGTCTAATGTACCCTCTCATTTCCCTTCTACTTACAAGGAAGCAAGTACTAAGACAATTTCTGCAAAGTTTATCTCGATTAGCTTGACATAGATAACAGAATAATCTTTTGTAAGAATATTTTGTATGTGTAACAGCTAGAGAAATTGAACATATCAGGTAGTTTATTTTTACTTTCTCTAGCTCCATATGTACAATGTACAAAGGGATAGAGAAGGTATTGTAATCACCCAAAAACTCGATACCGAGATTTCACCGGAAATACATGTTTTGGGGTCCTTGTGTGTGTGTCTGTGTCCGTGGGTGTGCCTGTGGACAGCATAGCCCCAAAACGAAAAGACCGTTAAATACCAAACTTGGTATTTACTTTTAGTATCTTCCAAGGATACGACACGAAGATTTTCAAAAAAATCCCCCTACTAAAAACTACCCTTTAAATGGAAAAAAGTTTGAAAATTTTTATTTTCTTAAAAGTGGCTCTAACGATTTTGATTAAAATCCCGTATATTAAAGCTATTTATGTCCGAAATAAAATGTATATCTCGAATTTTTGGGGAATAGCCTCTTAAGACCTCTTTATTCTGGATGAATTTTGCTTAACTGCTAAACCGTAAGAGATAGAAAAAAACTCACTTCAGAAAAAATGTACATCACGACAAAACACATAATTTATGCCCTTTACGTTTTTGTTGTGGAGGTAACCGTTTCCGAGATATTCCTGGTTATTGGTTTCAATTGTGAAGTACTTAAACTTTTCTCACACAGGAAGTTCCGTTTTTCTTTCATTCTGCTCCTGGCCAAGCAAAGAAGTGATTTGCAATGACAATCGCATAACGATAGCTGTTAAAAGTTTGAGAATCACTTTAGCATAAGGCATTCCCTTATTCCCTACTACATATAAGGAACTAAGTAATAAGAACATTCTGCTAATGTTTATCTCGATTAGCATTGTGCACAAAGAAGAACAATCTTTTGTAGGAGGTTTGTAGAGCAGCTAGAGAAAGCCATGTGAGTGTAACACATTATATTTTTATTTGAGGGATTCTCTCAGAATAATGGTTAATTGGCATAGAAACGAGAGAGTAGACTGTTTTTAATGTGCTATAATGTAGACTATTCGTTACTATATACCTGTGAACTAAAGAGTGAGACCGTACATGTCTTGTCCCGGGGCAAAATATATTCTTAGAAGAGAAAATATTAATGTATATTGAAAATGGAAACGGTAGAAAGACTTTTAACACGTATAAGTCACGCGCTCGGGGTACAAGATCCCTTACCTGCCGTGCATTGACCCGAGAGAAAGGGGTGAGAATGCCCCGCCTGAGGAAAACTAACGGGACAGCAAATAATGCTCCCTGGTCAGGCGACATTTTAAGGCACTTGACGAAGAACCCCCGCACCACCAAGATGTAATATTTGAGCGCGTGGTGTAACCATTAGTTGTGACGGAAGTAAGTGATTTTAAGACCGATCATAATACGAGACATAGCACTGCATCCAACGAATAGATAGTAATAGTTGCTTGCGAGTAAAGTGTAACGTCACAGCAGAAAATTAAGAAGTATACGCGTGTGTTCTACGGCGGAAAAAGGCCGGACTCAGATAATAAAGCACTTGTGTCCACCACAAGAGTTACCATTGCCTGAGCTAAGTCAACCACATCCACACCATTCCCCTATTATCATAACCTGCGCCCGGGATACGAACCCAATACCACTCCAAGAGCTAAATGATTGTGTACGACAAGCGGAGGGAAACAGTTATACTGAGATTACTTTAATTTTCCTCTGTATTCTTCTAACGTGAACACTGACAAATTTTGTTACCAACCTGTATTTAGAGCTCTCGCATTTTCCACCAACGTACCTCATAACACTTCATATTATCCTCCACTGTTGTAACAGATGTTATGTTCCTTCCCAGGGGCCTTTACTCAAGCAACGTCACTTCCTTCTCCCGAATTTAATACTTTGAGCAATCCATCAAACTACCTGTTACATATTATTTCGTGTTTGATGCAAGGACGGTTATGGCCTGCAGAATTCATTTGTTTAAGGTAATATGTTTGACCAAGTTACAAAAAGTTATTTTTTTGTAATAATAAACTGATATGAATTCGAAACTTAGGAAAATATATAATTTTTCAAAATTAGCGCAGCTTAAATACCAATTAAGAGAAGCTATAGCACGGCATGCTTATTAATAGGCACTCCTAACTTAAATCTTATGCCAGTGAGTGTGTTGGTGTTTTTTGTGACGTCAATATGTGTGTGTGTGTGTGTTCGTATGAGAGTGTATATGTGAGAGTGAGTAGGTTAGTGTGTGCGTCTGTCCTTGTATGAGAGTGTATATGTGAGAGAGAGAGTGTGTGAGAGAGTTTGTGAGAGAGTGAGTTTGTGAGAGAGTGAGTTTGTGAGAGAGAGAATTTGTGAGAGAGAGAATTTGTGAGAGAGTGACTTTGTGAGAGAGTGACTTTGTGAGAGAGTGAGTGTGAGAGAGTGAGTGTGTGAGAGAGTGAGTGTGTGAGAGTGTGAGTGTGTGAGAGGGTGAGTGTGTGAGAGTGAGTGTGTGAGAGAGTGAGTGTGTGAGAGAGTGAGTGTGTGAGAGAGTGAGTGTGTGAGAGAGTGAGTGTGTGAGAGAGTGAGTGAGAGTGTATGTGAGAGAGTGAGTGTGTTGGTCTTTGGTTGACGGTGCAAGAATGTGTGAGAGAGTGAATGTGAGAGAGAGTGAGTGTGAGAGAGAGTGAGTGTGAGAGAGAGTGAGTGTGAGAGAGTGAGTGTGTTGGTCTTTGGTTGACAGTGCAAGAATGTGTGAGAGAGTGAGTGTGTGAGAGAGTGAGTGTGTGAGAGAGTGAGTGAGAGTGTATGTGAGAGAGTGAGTGTGTTGGTCTTTGGTTGACGGTGCAAGAATGTGTGAGAGAGTGAATGTGAGAGAGAGTGAGTGTGAGAGAGAGTGAGTGTGAGAGAGTGAGTGTGTTGGTCTTTGGTTGACAGTGCAAGAATGTGTGAGAGAGTGAGTGTGAGAGAGAGTGAGTGTGAGAGAGAGTGAGTGTGAGAGAGGGTGAGTGTGTTGGTCTTTGGTTGACAGTGAATGAATGTGTGAGAGAGTGAGTATGTGAGATAGTGAGTTCGTGAGAGATTGAGTGTGTGAGAGAGTGAGTTCGTGAGAGAGAGTGGGTGAGAGAGTGAGTGTGTGAGAGAGTGAGTATGTGAGAGAGTGAGTATGTGAGAGAGTGAGTGTGAGAGAGAGTGTATGAGAGAGAGTGAGTGTGTTAGTCTTTGGTTGACAATGAATGAATGTATATGTGTCTTTGTATGAGAATGAGTGTGAGAGTGACTGAGTGTGTTGGTCTTTGGTTGACAGTGAATGAATGTGTGTAAATGCCATCGCATTCTACTGGTGCTCCATTTTCATTTCACGTATCATCAGAGGAATCGTTTGCGGTGTCATTTGTAGTAGAACTGGGCGTTACACTTGCTCAGGGGAACAATGTAATTGCCCAATTGTGTATTATATTCTTCCAAAGTAGCACATGTGTCCTTTTATTGGTTCAAAAGTTATGACACATTAAAATGGTTCCGGTGTATACGGATCACACTGTATGAAATGCATTTTTGGTTAGCTAATCATTTTCTTATTAATCAATTACATATAAAAACACTTATACTATCCTCAAGTAGAACATCACTGATCGTTACTTTTTCTAGTTCTTAGAACAAGTAGCAGAAGTGATATATTCCACCCATTCCATATAATTGTTATATATAGCACCCCTGAGCTCTAAAAGAAAGTATTTATAGAAAAATATCCATGTATACCTATGTGTCTGGAGATTGTGATCAGCATATTTCAAAAAAGTCTGGGCTAAAATCGAAGTGGGGTATGGAGGAATACATCAAAACAGGTACCAAACTCAATAGAGAGGGGCTCGCGTGGATTAGACTAGGAGCATGGAGGAGCACGAAAACTTCTGACGAGAATGGTACGAGAATCTGTCCCATTTGCGAGGAGGAAGAGTCGTGGACTCACATCTTGGCAAGATGTAGGGGTACGGAGGAATGGCGGGAAAAATATTTACCGCGAACCTTTACCACCGCGAATGTAGAGCTAGAAGCATGTTGGACGCTACTGGCAGGCACAAAAAACATGGACGGGCTAGGTAAATTTATATTTAATATACTTAAGCAAGCTGAGAGAAGGGGGAGGCAGGAATAAGATCAATTAAACTTAGGTCACTGTTGTGTTATGGTTTTATGTATTGTGTATATATTATGTGTATATATTTCTTTTAAGTGTAATTATCTATTATAAGAGGGTGCGTTTATGAAGGTGTACTCTGTGCTGTAAATTTAATTTGCTATATTTGAATATCTCTGTATTTTTAGTATCGGGTTTACTCTTAATTCTTTATTGTTTTAATATTCCTTTTGATTGTGTATTACTTTTGTCTTTTTATTTTCGTGTGTACTCTTTTAATTCTGTGTTGTTGTGGTTGTTGTTTTAATATTGCTTGTAATGTGTATTACAAAAGCACGTACAGTCTGTGGACCCGTGCGATTGTTGAAATTCTATGTATGATATTGTTATGTAAATAAATACACTTATTCATTCATATTTCAAAAACGAAAAATCAATTAAATTCAAAAACTGACATTTAAGTTTCAGGATGCAAGACTATCCTTAAATGGAAATTGTTTCGAAAATGTGGATTTTCTGGAAATGGCTGCAATGCTTTTAACTAAAATATCGTATATTTAAGATCATAAATTAAATGCACTTATTCTCTTGAGTGTTTTTTTTTTTCTCATAGCCTGTGAAATATTCTTCGTTTTGTATGACAATGTTTATTGATAAGCTGAAAGGGTTAGATAAAGTTTTATACACAAAAAAATGTAGATCTCATTAAATCACACAACATATTCTAAGTAATTTTTTCGGCGGAAACAGAATATCTATTGTTTGTTATGTTTTCATTTTACGATACTTCTACTTTTGTCAACTGGGAAGTCAGAATTCGTTTTATCTATCTCTTTAATTATTAACATCATGCAAAGAGCAAGTATTTTCCGAGTCATCACATAGTGACTGCTCTTTATCGGACTATCGCTTTACCTATGTGTTTCAAAAATTAATGCATAAATCTTAATTGAGGGTATATCATAATTAACGAAACGAACACATGAGAATACAACAAAAATATTTTTTTTCAAATTGGAAGTCTCTATTCGTTTTATTTACTTATTGATATCGTGTAAAGCATTTTCAAAGTCATCCAAAAATAACAGCCTAATTAAACATCCGACTATCACTTTACATATATACATACAGGGTGTTAATGAACTACACCGAAATAATTTACGAGATTGTGCACGTGACTGATATAAGTAATTTGAGATCGACGATGCATGGTCACTGGGGGAGTACTTACCCTCTGAACGCCGAAAAAGGCGGTTCCGGGTTCCCCGCATGGCTTGCGGGCACCTCCGGTAACAACGGCTTTAAACCAGCCAACAGCGTAATAGCTGAACAAAGCACTCCCCCTCCCATGGGGACAGGTCTATCAAAATTCACCACCATATTTAAATAAAAAAAAAATAAAAAAACACCAGCGGAGCGGAGGAAAGGATGCTGCTCCTGAAAATGCAACCGCTCGAGGAGCCTACCAGCGCTATCTCCTTAACACCAAAACTCGAAACCTCAAACAAAACCTTAACCATCACCTCATTCCTGTGGTTAAACCCTTACCAGGGTAGGTACACAGCAACACCCAGGCTCACCACGAGCCTACCAGACACGCACGCACACGCACGCACGCTGCATGGTCCGCAGATAAACATAACGCAGCTACATAGCGTTAAACGTATGGGTATCAGGTGCTGATTAGATTAAAAAGCATTCTATAGGTTCGTTTAGGCCAGAAAGCCACTGAACATAGAACTTGTCAAGGCATATACATGTATACATATGTTTATATACTATGAAAATAAATGTATAAAGCTCTAGCGCTAAAAGCATAGGTTACAAATACAACAGAATATTTTTTTGCATGCACTTAGAAACAAAGAGTATCAAAATATAGTGTTAAAGTAAATAAATAAATATAATTTCATTATATGTAAAACTAATGTTATGTCAGATGATAGTTTCCAAATTATCGGTATAATAGTCACTAGTAGTAATTATATAAACTAAAATATGATTATTGTATTATGTGCTCTTCATAAATGTCAACAAATTACAATACATATTTACAAATATTTTATAGAATTTCCAATGCAAAGATTTACAATTATGTACTAGAGTTTAAAATATCAAAACACCAGGCTTTACAGACCTTGTGTCATTGCTGAATACTAAAAGAATTCATTTGACACATTCGTGCAAGTCAAAGTATAAATCAGTTTAATTTTAATATAAAACACACACACTAATATATACAAAATCCAATACATTGTAATATTTATAAATATAATGATTATTACGGTATTGTCACATAGATTTGTCACTTAAATATTCATCTCTAGAGTAAAATAATTTATTGCAAAGGTAATCCTTAAGAGAAGCCTTAAAAGCCCTGAAATTCCCAACATTTTCTTTGAGATTACTGGGGAGAGCATTAAATATCTTGTTTCATAATATACACCTTTCTGAAAGCAACGAAGTCGGTGTTAAAGCAAAGCAGGGTGAAAAAATGGCTTTGAATGTCTTTAAAACTGCTGCCCGAGTATAGAAATATCGATTTTTAGCAGCTCGTTACTAGCGTTCTCAAGATTTAATGTCGCAAAAATCTGTAAAATCTCGAACTAACCATTTGACACTGCGACTTCATTAACTACGTTATGTGGCATACTCTGGAGGCGTTGTTTTCAACTGCTCTGGTGCCTTGATGCGTAACGCGGGAAGCTGCTATCCCAAAGGACAAGAGTTGGATTCCTGTCATAGAGTAAATGTTTTTCAATATTTTGTTTCATTCCAGGCAAAGTGCCACGATACGTGGCGTACTGGCACTTCAAAAACTTATAGTCCTTACTTCGAAATTTCAAAGAACAGGCCATAAGTCTCCTATCTCAAATTACTTATTTAAGTAATCTACATATTCTCTGAAAATATTTCGGTATAGTTCATTAACATCCTGTACACCCTACTAAGTAATGTGTAAATGTGAATTGAAAGATTTTCTAGATTAACAGGCTTGTATTCATGCCATCTCACTTTTATAAGATTTCTATTTGACTTATAGTTCACGTACCATTCTTGTATCTTCAACGAAATGACCAATAAAAGCATTTCTGCAGAGGTTAATGATAAACTTAGATAAAAAAAAGTGTGATAACAGTAACATTTTTCAGAATTACTTATGTTGGTTAATATAGTTTGATAAGACGTGTCCTCAACAACAAAAATGAACAGTAATTTACAAAAAACCTATACATCATAAACACAGCATTTGTGGGTATTAAAGCTACACTCACTCTCATACAAAGCCATATACTCTCATACACTCACACTCACTCACTCTCTCACACTCACTCTCTCACACTCACTCTCACACACTCACTCTCACACAAAGATATATACTCTCATACACTCACACTCACTCACTCTCACACACTCACTCTCACACAAAGATATATACTCTCATACACTCACATTCACTCACTCTCTCACACTCACTCTCTCACACTCACTCTCACACACTCACTCTCACACACTCACTCTCTCACACTCACTCTCTCACACTCTCTCTCATACAAAGACATATACTCTCATACACTCACAATCACTCACTCTCTCACACTCACTCTCTCACACTCTCTCTCATACAAAGACATATACTCTCATACACTCACACTCTCTCACACTCACTCTCTCACACTCACTCTCACACACTCACTCTCACACAAAGATATATACTCTCATACACTCACACTCACTCACTCTCACACACTCACTCTCACACAAAGATATATACTCTCATACACTCACATTCACTCACTCTCTCACACTCACTCTCTCACACTCACTCTCTAACACTCACTCTCACACACTCACTCTCTCACACTCACTCTCTCACACTCTCTCTCATACAAAGACATATACTCTCATACACTCACAATCACTCACTCTCTCACACTCACTCTCTCACACTCTCTCTCATACAAAGACATATACTCTCATACACTCACAATCACTCACTCTCACACTCACTCTCTCACACTCTCTCTCATACAAAGACATATACTCTCATACACTCACAATCACTCACTCTCTCACACTCACTCTCTCACACTCACTCTCTCACACTCACTCTCATACAAAGACATATACTCTCATACACTCACAATCACTCACTCTCTCACACTCTCTCTCATACAAAGACATATACTCTCATACACTCACAATCACTCACTCTCTCACACTCTCTCATACACTCTCTCACACTCACTCTCACACTCACTCTCTCACACTCACTCTCTCACACTCACTCTCTCACACTCACTCTCTCACACTCTCTCTCATACAAAGACATATACTCTCATACACTCACAATCACTCACTCTCACACACTCACTCTCACACAAAGATATATACTCTCATACACTCACAATCACTCACTCTCTCACACTCTCTCTCATACAAAGACATATACTCTCATACACTCACAATCACTCACTCTCCCACACTCAGTCTCTCACACTCACTCTCTCACACTCACTCTCTCACACTCACTCTCTCACACTCACTCTCTCACACTCACTCGCATACAACGACACACTCACTCACTCACACTCACTCTCATACAAAGACATATAAACACTCACTCTCACACACTCACCCACACTCACTCATACAAAGACATATAAACACTCACTCTCACACACTCACCCACACTCACTCATACAAAGACATATAAACACTCACTCTCACACACTCACCCACACTCACTCATACAAAGACATATAAACACTCACTCTCACACACTCACCCACACTCACTCATACAAAGACATATAAACACTCACTCTCACACACTCACCCACACTCACTCTCATACAAAGACATATAAACACTCACTCTCACACACTCACCCACACTCACTCATACAAAGACATATAAACACTCACTCTCACACACTCACCCACACTCACTCTCATACAAAGACATATAAACACTCACTCTCACACACTCACCCACACTCACTCTCATACAAAGACATATAAACACTCACTCTCACACACTCACCCACACTCACTCATACAAAGACATATAAACACTCACTCTCACACACTCACCCACACTCACTCATACAAAGACATATAAACACTCACTCTCACACACTCACCCACACTCACTCATACAAAGACATATAAACACTCACTCTCACACACTCACCCACACTCACTCATACAAAGACATATAAACACTCACTCTCACACACTCACCCACACTCACTCTCATACAAAGACATATAAACACTCACTCTCACACACTCACCCACACTCACTCATACAAAGACATATAAACACTCACTCTCACACACTCACCCACACTCACTCTCATACAAAGACATATAAACACTCACTCTCACACACTCACCCACACTCACTCTCATACAAAGACATATAAACACTCACTCTCACACACTCACCCACACTCACTCATACAAAGACATATACACACTCACTCACACTCACTCTCACACATTCATTCACTCGCATACAATGACACACACACTCCCGCTCTCACACACTCACTCTCATACAAAAACAAATACACACTCACTCTCACACATTCATTCACTCGCATACAATGACACACACACTCCCGCTCTCACACACTCACTCTCATACAAAAACAAATACACACTCACTCTCACACATTCATTCACTCGCATACAATGACACACACACTCCCGCTCTCACACACTCACTCTCTCAAACACTCACAATGACTCTCGCACACTCACTCGCATGCAATGAAACACACACTCACTCTCTCACAAACTCACACTCATTCACTCGCACACAATGACACGCACACACTCTCTCATATAAAGTCATGCACACATTCAGTCTCACACACTCACTCTCATACAAAGACATCACATCGCGCTCTCACACACTCACTCTTATACAAAGACACACACACACTCACTCTCACGCACTCACTCACTCTCATACAAAGACACCACATCACGCTCTCACTCCCACACTCACTCTCACATACTCCTACACTCACTCTCACACACACACTCACTCTGACACACTCACTGTCACACACTCACTCTCACACTCACACACTCACACTCAATCTCACACACACACACTCAATCTCACACACTCACACTCAATCTCACACACTCACACTCACTCTCACACACACACTCACTCTGACACACTCACTGTCACACACTCACTCTCACACTCACACACTCACACTCAATCTCACACACTCACACTCAATCTCACACACTCACACTCAATCTCACACACTCACACACTCTCTGTCGCACACTCACTCTCACACACTCACACACTCTCTGTCGCACACTCACTCTCACACACCCACACTCACTCTCACACACCCACACTCAATCTCACACACTCACACACTCACTGTCACACACTCACACTCACTCTCACACACCTACACTCACTCTCACACACCCACACTCAATCTCACACACTCACACACTCACTGTCACACACACACACTCACTCTCACACACCCACACTCACTCTCACACACCCACACTCAATCTCACACACTCACACACTCACTGTCACACACTCACACTCACTCTCACACACCTACACTCACTCTCACACACTCACACTCAATCTGACACACTCACACTCACCCTCATACAAAGACATACACACACTCACTCTCACACACCCACACTCACTCTCACACACTCACTCTCACACACTCACTCTCCCACACTCACTCTCACACACCCACACTCACTCTCACACACTCACTCTCACACACTCACTCTCACACACTCACTCTCACACACTCACTCTCACACACCCACACTCACTCTCACACACTCACTCTCACACACTCACTCTCACACACTCACTCTCACACACTCACTCTCACACACTCACTGTCACACTCACTCTCACACACCCACACTCACTCTCACACACTCACACTCAATCTGACACACTCACACTCACCCTCATACAAAGACATACACACACTCACTCTCGCTCACACGTAATCACTCTCAAACACATACACACCCACTCTCATACAGACACACACCTCGCTCTCACACAAACATCAGTCACTCTCACACATAAACACACTCACTCTCACACACTCACTCTCACACACTCACTCACACACTCACTCACACACTCACACTCAATCTCACACACTCACTCTTACCCTCATACAAAGACATACATACACTCACTCTCGCTCACACGTAATCACTCTCACACACATACACCCACTCTCATGCAGACACACACCTCGCTCTCACACAAACATCAGTCACTCTCACACACATACACACCCACTCTCATACAGACACACACCTTGCTCTCACACAAACATCAGTCACTCTCACACACATACACACTCACTCTCATACAGACACACACCTCGCTCTCACACAAACATCAGTCACTCTCACACACATACACACCTACTCTCATACACACACCTTGCTCTCACACAAACATCAGTCACTCTCACACATAAACACACCCACTCTCGGTCTCTGTCACACTCGCACACAGGGGGCCCTTATTTCTAAAATACTGACATCAGTTTTAGGAAGTCTCAAAACCTTGGGTATTTTTAATGAACTCTCGACAAGGACATTTTGGGGTAAACACACTGCTGTTGCTATAGGTAAGCATTAGAGAAAGTAAAAACACATAGAAGTGGAGAATGCAAATTCTGGTATTAGAACGGAGACTGTAAAATAAGCCTTTTGGCGAGGCCTGCAGGTTATGGCGGCAAGTGTGAAAACACAATCTAGGGCTAACCCTTTATAAAACAGATATCAGGAGAGATGATCTTGGTTTAGGGCCGTAAACCGGCGCAATTGCCACTATCAAAGCGTATAATTTACTGCAGATACCTCGGTTAAAGCTAGGGCGTTTAAAGCCATAAACCAATCAGCATATACTACAGCTGTACCTTTCTAGGATCAAATAATATTTATAAAAAAGCTATGTGTTCCATTCACATGACTTTCTCTACATCTGTGCAACAAATTATTGTTAAAACCCTAATATTTTTATTTACTTCATGATAATCGAGACAAAAATAGTAAAAAATGGTCTTATTTCTTGCTTTATTGTAAGTAGAAGCAAAATAAGGGAGTACCATAGGTTAAAGTGAAAGCCAAAAGCTGGTTGCTATATGACTGATGTTCCTTTGTCTATATGGACAGGAGCTGACAAATTCCTGTTCCAGAAAAGTATGTTTTTCGAAGCTGAAACCAAAAACAAGGAATATCTGAAAAATGATCTACTCCACGAAAAAAGTATATATAACATAAATTGTGTGTTTTAATGTGCTCTACATTTTTGTGTGGTAAGTCTTTGTCTACCTATTACGGTTTAGTAGTTTTATAAAATTCCGTAAAATGCATCCAGAATAAAGTAATCCTCAGAGGCTATTCCCAGAAAATTCAGGATATACATTTTATTTGGCAAATAAGTATCTTAAATGTAAGGGATTTAATCAAAATCGTTAGATCCATTTTTAAGAAACTCAAAATTTTCGAAATTTTTTCCATATAAAGGGTAGTTGGGGGTAGGGGGATTTTGTTGAAAAATTCCTGTTGTATCCTTGGAAGATACCAAACTTAAATGCCAAATTTGGTTTCAACGGTCTTTTCGTTTTTGAGCTATCATGTTCATAGACACACGGACACACATACACACATTGACTTTTCTTACTTTCTCTATACGTACTATGTACATAGTGTATAGAGAAGGTTTTGCATTCCACCAAAAAACTCGATTGCGAGATTTCACCGGAAATATATGTTTTAGGATCCCCTGTATCCAAAAAAAAGTATTTTCAGAAAATAGTCCGTGTGTCTGTGAGCACGATAACTTAAAAACGAAAAGTCGGTAAAATACCAAACTTGGTATTTAAGTTTAGTATCTTCCAGGGATGAGACAAACTACCCTTTACATGGAACTTTTTTCGAAAATTTTGATTTTCTAAAAAAATGGCTCTAATAGTTTTGATTAAAATATCGTATATTAAAGATATTTACCTGAAAAATAAAATGCATATTTTGAATTTTCTGGGAATAAACTCTGAAGACTACTTTATTCTCGGTCAATTTTACGGAATTTTACATAGCTGCTAAACCGTAAGAGATGGACAAAGACGTACCACACAACAAATATAGAGCACTTTAAAACACACAATTTATGTTATATACATTTTTTGAGATATTCTTTGTTTTTTTACTTTTGTCATACAGTACTTTCTGAACTCGTGTCCATACAAACAAAGGATCTTCAGTCACATAGCAACCAGCTTTTGACTATTACTTTAACCTATGGTACTCCCTTATTTCGCTTCTACTTATAAGGAAGCAAGTAATAAGACTATTTCTGCTAATTTTTTCTCGATTAGCATGAAGTAAATAGAAGCATAAGCTTTTTAACAATCATTTATTGCAGAGCTGTAGAGAAAGCCATGTGAATGGAACACATCAGACTGTTTAGCGTAGCATAAGAAAAGTGAACTAGCTCTTCGGTTCTGTAGCTTCAGAGCGAAGATCTTTAGAGAGAAAATTATATATTCACTGAGGGATGCACGACATAATTCTCTTCAGAGAAATGTTTATGGTCCTAAGTAGTTACCATAGTCGTAAAACAATGGAATATTTTATAGCTACCGTGTTACAGAAAGAAAATTATTTTCTCGTTTTCCAAGTAGTAACAGCTGCTTCATAAATCACACTACTAAAGGAAATAACATAAAATGGGAAAGAAACATTTCTACTGGCAAACAATGATATTTTTTGGCAGTTATTAAAGCACAACTTGAATTAAAAAAATCTGATGTGTTCCGTTCATATGACTTTCTCTACATCTCTGCAACAAATTATTCTTAAAAGCTTATACTTCTATTTACTTTATGCTAATCAGTAAAAAATAGCAGAAATAGCCTTATTACTTGCTTTATTGTAAGCAGAAGCGAAATAAGGGAGTACCATAGGTTAAAGTGAAAGCCAAAAGCTGGTTGCTATGTGACTGATGTTCCTTTGTTTGTAAGGGCCGCAGTTGACAAATTCCTGTATGAGAAAAATATAAGTTTTACATAGCAGAAACAAAAATAAGGAATGTATCAAAAACGACGAACTCTACGAAAAAAAGTATATAGCATAAATTGTGTGTTTTAACGTGTTCTACTTTTTTGTGTATTAAGTTTCTGTCCATGTCTTACGGTTTAGCAGTTTAGCAGGTATTTTACCGACTTTTCGTTTTTGAGTAATCGTGTTCAAAGGCAAACTTACACACAGACACACACACGGACATTTTTATGAAAATGCTTTTTTGGATTCAGGGCACCCTAAGACATATATTTCCGGTGAAATCTCGGTATCGAATTTTTGGAAGGAGTGCAATACCTTCTCTATACACTATGTACATAGTGCGTGTAGAGAAAGTAAAAATTCTATTTTATTATACGTAATTATTTGATAAGGTAATTCGTTTACGGTATGGTCTCTTTCCCGTTCCATACGACCTTTGCTTAGCGCCTAACAGGTAGTGTTAGAGGGCCGTCCACTCTAGTTGCACTACCATTTGTATCAGATAGCAAAGTACAGCTAGTCTTGTAAGGCCTCATCTCCTCACACCATTCTTAGCTCCACGACAGTTACTCTCCGTTTGTACTATCTGTGGATAGATGGCAGCCCAATCGCAATTACCATGTATTTCCAGTTTCGCTATTGCTTCAAACTTAAATACCCCATATAAATGGTCGGTTCATGAGATTTGAACCCAGAGAAAGTAAAAAAATCTGATGTGTTTCATTCACATGATTTTCTCTATATCTCTGTAACAAATTATTGTTAAAAATCTTATTCTTTTATTTATTTCATACTAATCGAGAAGAATTAGCAGAAATATCCTTATTTCTTTCCTTATTGTAAGTAGAAGCGAAATAAGGGAGTAACATAGGCTAAAGTGAAAGCCAAAAGCTGGTTGCTATGACAGAAGTTCCTTTGTTTGTATGGATACGAGTTGGCAAATTCCTGTATAAGAAAATTAGAAGTTTTTCAAAGCTGAAACCAAAAACAAGGGATATCTTATAAAATATAAAGTCCACGAAAAAAGTGTATGTAACATAAATTGTATGTTTTAACGTGCTCTACATTGTTGTGTGTTAAGTTTTTGTCCATCTCTTACGGTTTAGTAGTTACGCAAAATTCATCCAGAATGAAGTAGTCTTCAGCGGCTATTCCCAGAAAATTCAAGATATACATTTTATTTGTCAGGTAAATATCTTTTATATACGATAGTTTAAACAAAATCGTTAGAGCCATTTTTAGAAAAGAAAATTTTCAAAAAAATTTCCCATGTAAAGAGTAGTTGGGAGTGGTGGGATTTTCTTCAAAATCTTCGTGTCGCATCCTTGGAACATACCAAACCTAAATACCAAGTTTGGTTTTTAACGGACTTTTCGTTTTTGAGCTATGCAGTCCACAGACACACAGGCGCACACACACGCACACACGGACCTTTTTATAAAATTTTTTTTTTTTTTTTTGGATTCAGGGGGACCCGAAACATGTATTTCGGTGAAATCTCGGTATCGAAGTTTTGGGTGGAATACAATACATACTCTATACACTATGTACATATTTCGTATAGAGAAAGTAAAAATTGACGGATTAATTGATGCTGCATGGGCAGAAAGGAATGTGTATGTTAGAAAGATGGTATTTTGTTGTTATCTCTCTGCAATCATGGGAAATTTCAGTTTTGCTATAACAAGACTTGAGTTATATATAATTGTGATAAATACTAATCGAACAGAATTAATGGTACTCATATTTATCAATACTTAATGGATTTCATCCCTGGGGGCTTTTAGCAGCAGAAATTTCTACCATCATAACTCCATGGCCTCCTTCCCGTATTATTTAGAATGGCAGGAAGCTCAACCGGAATAAAACTCATACTGCCGATAACCTGTGACGCTTTGATCAATGCTCCTGATTGTTCGGCAACTTCTCTAACGCAGCTGTGTGCCGAATATGTAGCGTTCCCAGGAGGTTCCCAGCTGGTTTACAGTTTACATATTTAAACCTTCGATTTTTTTTTTTTTTTTTTTTGCAAATTCTCTAACACAACCTGTAATTGGGGAAAGCAGTGTTCCCAGGTGATTTATGATTCACAAATCATGAGTACTACATTTATATGATAAAGCCATAAATAATTATGATTTATATCTTCCAGCACTTGCATTGCATTTTGCAGTCCTTTTAGAATCTGTCGGTAGGTGACAAACATTGCATTAGCCTTCATAAAAGTAAAAAAAACTGATGTAATCCATTCACATGACTTTCTCTATACCACTGCAACACATTATTCTATTTACTTCATTTAATGGAGCAAAAATTAGTAGAAATAGTCTTATTACTTGCTTCCTTGTTAGTAGAAGCGAAATAAAGGAGTACCATAGGTTAAAGTGTTAGTCAAAAGCTGGTTGCCCTGCGACTGAAGTTCCTTGGTTTGTATGGACACGAGTTCACAAAGTCCTGTATGACAAAAGTATAAGTCTTTATAGCTAAAAAAAAATAAGGAATATCTCAAAAACAATCAACTCTACGAAAGAAATGTATATAACATAAATTGTGTGTTTTAAGGTGTTCTACATTTGTTGTGTGGTAAGTTTTTGTCCATCTCTTACGGTTTAGCAGTTATGCAAAATTCCGTAAAATTGACCGCGAATAAAGTAGTCTTCAGAGGCTATTCCCAGAAAATACAAAATATACATTTTATTTGTCAGATAAATATCTTTAATATACGATATTTTAATCAAAATCGTTAGAGCTATCTTTTAGAAAATCGAAATTTTCGAAAAAAAATCTATGTAAAAGGTAGTTTGGGTTGGGGAGATTTTTCTCAAAATCTTCATTTTGCATCCCTGGAAGATACTAAACTTAAATACTAAGTTTGGTATTTTACCGACTTTTCGTTTTTGAGTTATCGTGTTCACAGACACCCGGACACACGGAGTGCAATACCTTCTCTATAAATTATGTACATAGTAGGTATAGAGAAAGTAAAAAATAGCTTTAAATGTGATGGCTTTAAATTCTATTCTTTTTGAATAACCACAATGAAAATCATTAGCACATTACCATATGAAATAGGTAGAAGTGTTTGAAAATTCAAATCAAAAACAAAGAATATGGTTATCTCTACAAAAAATAATATTTAATAAAAATTTCGCAATTTAGTGAAATATAAACTTGCTGTAGAGAAAGATTTTACAATGCTTTTGTGGTCTTTCCAATATGCAACAATTACTCAGAATGAAGAACTATACGGGCTATTTCAAAACATTAAATTAACTCACATAAAATAATCTAAAAGTTCCTATGAGATAATTTTCTTGTAATTCCTCACGCTGTATTCTTGGATGCTTAATCTAAATATCAAACTTTTGAGTGGAATGTATTACTTTCTCTATCTACTGAGAAAGTAAACTTGCGATACATCTGTAGCAAATTTGAAAAAAAAATCTTATAAATATTGCCAATTTAATATTAAATGTCTACTATTGATTAACTAGGGTTCGGATTTTTAGGTGCTAAAAACTCGGAAAATATTTAATTTTTATGGTCTAAAAATATTAAAAATATGTGAAAAAAGTAAAAGATATGTGCGAAAACAAACATCATTTCTGAAGGGGATCACTAAATATTATAAAGTTACAGTATACCAGTGAGAAGTCAAAACTGTCAATATGTAACTTCCCAACACAGCTACAAGGTTAGCTAAACTTTGCGGATTTACAAACGACAAATGAGTGACTAATTGACTATAAAGTTTAACAAGTGTCAGTTTATATACTAGCCGAACTGTGAAGCGATAGCATCTGTTTATTTATTTCTAGCAAGGAATGTAACTAAGCAAAGCATGATGTTTATATTTTCTTCAAACTGAAGGGATACTATAGCTGACATATCAGTTCTTCCAATAATTATCTACAAATTGCGTCGTCTGGCATGTGTAATTGAACATTACAAAAGTGGATAGTGACATATTAAAAATAATTCTACTGCTGCTTTTTTGATTTTAGGAAATTATGTGAAAATTATTTTAAAGAAGATTCCCTTATGCCATTAGTGTGTAATTTATGTGAATATACGAAAACTATTTATTTACAGAAAAATCAGAAAATATGCATTTTTATGTGCAGTAAAACTTAAAATATTTGGTTTACTGTACATATCCAGAACATTAAACTCAGTTTCAAGTTCATATAAGGACGCAAAAAAAAATCTGATGTGTTCCATTCACATGACTTTCTCTACATCTCTGCAACAAATTGTTGTTAAAAAGCTTATGCCTCTATTTACTTCATGCTAATTGAGAAAAAATTAGCGGAAACAGTCTTAATACGTGTTTCCTTGTAAGCAGAAGCGAAATAAGGGAGTACCATAGGTTAAAGTGAGCTGGTTGCTATGTGACTGAAGTTTCTTTGTTTGTATGGATAGGAGTTAAGATTTTCCAAGCTAAATCTAAAAACAAGAAATATCATAAAAACGACCAATTCCTCGTAAAACAAGTGTATTACATAAATTGTGTGTTTTAAAGTGCTCCACATTTTTTATATGGTAAGTTTTTGTCCATTTCTTACGGTTTAGCAGTTATGCAAAATACCGTAAAATTGATCCAGAATAAATTAGTCTTAAGAGGCTATTCACAGAAAATTCAAGATATATTTATATTTGTCAGGTAAATATCCTTAATATATGATATTTTAATCAAAATCGTTAAGAGCCATTTTTGAGAGAGTCCAACTTTTCGAAAAAAGCTCCATGTAAAGGGTAGTTTAGGGTGGGGGGTATTTTTCTCAAAATCTTCGTGTCGCATCACTGGAAGATACTAAACCCAAATAACAAATTTGGTATTTTACCGACTATTCGTTCTTGAGTTATCGTGTTTATAGGCACACACACGGGACCTTTTTGTGAAAATGCTTTTTGGGATACAGGGGACCCTAAAGCATATATTTCCGGTGAAATCTCGGTATCGAATTTTTTGGTGGAGTATGTACATAGTACGTGTAGAGAGAGTAATATGTATGTATGTACCTAAAAATCCGAGCCCTAATTATCACAAACGTTTCCTGAGTATGTCGTCTACCTGATTTTTTTTTTTTCATTTGACGTGTTTTATCCTATTGTCAGAAATATCTGGAATCAAAACAGCTCGACTGCATTATATTGTCCCTTTTACTTTCTCTATACCTACTTTGTACACAGTGTATTGCACACAAAAATTTGATACCGAATTTCACCAGAAATACATGTTTTGCGCCCCCCTTGAATCCAAAAGAGCTTTTTTTGGGGAAAATGTCCGTGTATGTGTGTGCTTGTTTGTGCGTGTGTGTCTGTGGACAGCATAGCTCAAAAACGTAAACAGCGTTAAATACCGAACTTGGTATTTAAGTTTGGTATCTTCCAAGGATGCGACACGAAGATTTTCCAGAAAATACCCCCACCCCCAACTACCCTTTGCATGGAAATGTTTTCGAAAATTTTGACTTTCTCAAATAGGCTCTAACGATTTTGATTAAAATCCCGTATAGTAAAGATATTTACATACCAAATAAAATGGAAGCAAGTAATAAGACCATTTCTGCTAATTGTTTCTCGATTAGCAGAATGTAAATAAAGGAATAAGCTTTTTAACAATATTTTGTTGTAGAGCTGTTCAAACACATCAGATTTTCCTCTTTTTGGCCATAATAAACTGGCCCAAATGGGATACGCCCCACTTCCTCGTTACAAAGTTGCATGCTATTGACGTTCCCAAGCTAAAACAGGTGTGGATAGCTTTATTTCCATGGCAATGGCGGACCAAGTACTTCCAGATGTAACACTTACATATATTTGCTAATATAAGACCCCTGGATCCAAAAAAAAAGCATTTTCACTAAAAGGTCCGTGTGTGTGTATGTGTCCAGGTGTCCGTGCGTCTGTGAACACGATAACTCAAAATCGAAATATCGGTAAGATAACAAACTTGGTATTTAAGTTTAGTATCTTCCAGGGATGCGACACGATTTTGAGAAAAATCTCACCACCACAAACTACCCTTTACATGCAACATTTTCCAAATGTTTGATTTTCTTAAAAATGGCTCTAACGATTTTATTAAAATACTGTATATTAAAGATATTTACCTGACAAATAAAAAGTATATCTTGAATTTTCTGAGAATAGCCTCTGAAGACTAATTTAGTCTGTATCAATTTTAAGGAATTATGCCTTACTGCTAAAACGTAAGATATGGACAACAACTTACCACACAGAAAATGTGAAAACACACAATTTATGTTATATTTCGTGTAGTTGATCGTTTTTGAGATTGTCTTTTTTATTGTTTTCAGCTTTTAAAGACATACTTTTCTCATACAGGAATTTTTCAACTCCTGTCCATACAAAGGAGCTTCAGTCACATAGCAACCAGCTTTTGACTATCACTTTTACCTATGGTACCTCCTTATTTCGCTTCTACTTGCAGGGAAGCTAGTAATAAGACTATTTCTGATAATTACTTCTGGATTAGCATGAAGTAAATAGAAGAATAAGGGTTTTAACAATAATTTGTTACAGAGATATAGAGAAAGTCATGTGAATGGAACACATCAGATTTTTTTTATTTGTTTACGTGGTAATTATTTGAGTCCTTTATGCTTTCGCAGAGGGCTTAAAGTAAACAACAAAAGTAGTACAGCTCTGTACAGATCACTTTAAAATCACACAAGTAACCAAGGTGAATATTGATTCACTGCACTGGTCAGGTATTTTTGCCTCTTGTGCCCGTGTATGTCTGCCTTTTATCTACCGAACCGTGCTTTTTCTGAAAGCACTTCATTTCTCTTTCCTTGTTTTGTTTCGGGTCATCTTATGGATCTGGGAATTTGGTATTTCGTCAAAAACACCAAACGAAATATAGCACATGGCCTAGAGATAGTTTGGTAATAGCGATAATATTCTAGTTGTATGCCTTTCTAGAGATGCCCCTATAATTTTCTGGTCTGCTGTAACTTCCTATGAATAATGGCGGTTTACCATGCCCCTCTCTAAATAGTTTATTGAATCTGTGTGTATACAAATATAATAATCTAAATAAAATACAATGTCGCTTATGGAAACGTATTTTTGGCTTGGGGAGGGGTACTTCTAATTACAGTGCGAATAATTAAAGGTGACCAAACAATTTGGCATCAGATAAATAACATATAACATTCGAAATGGTGGGCGGCGGGGCTACAACGGGGATTATCAAAGATTGGCTTAAACGATATTTGGCAAAGGGATAACCAAAATAGTTATAACGTCGTGAATAAAGTAAAAAGACGACTATGGGACATAAACAGGCAGTAAAGAGAACATGAATGTAGAAAAAATCGCCATTGCAGTTACAAAACGAAATAAAAATTGGGTGGGGTAAAGAAAGATATATTTTAAAATTGGGTATTTAAAGAAAGGTCGGGAATAGCGTGGCTGAGGTTGGGAGGGTGAAAAGCCCGTGATCTAGTTGATGAAGCTGGTAGGCGGATTTGTCTATTATGCGGGGATCAGGAAGACTCGACGTATATTTTGGCAGATTGCGTGCAGACGGAGGATATTGGGAAAAAATTATTGACGAAGGACAGCATTCTGGGATTTGATTCTAAACAGCCAAAACTGGCCAAGCCTGGGCATATACTTAATGGAAGTACGTGCACTAAGAGATAACATATTTGTGTAAATATTGTATAGACTTATTTGGTGTTCGAGTAATCTATATGTGTGAATACGTGGTGTAGTCTTGAGTGCAAGTGTGTGTGTGTGTGTGATATCAGTGTGTTCTTTCCTTTATTATTCTGTGGTTCTGTTGTAGCGCGCGAACGTGTGTATGTGCGTGTATTTCCAATGTTGTTAAGGTATATAAAATAGATATGTAGATAATCTTTTAAATTTAAGTATTTTTAAGTAGCAAGTACGGTCACCCGACCCATGCAACTATGTGACGCAAAATTGTATTATTGTAAACTTAATAATAAAATAACACCACCACCACCACCACCACCACCAGCGATAGTGAAAGTATTTTAAAATACCAGCAAACAAGAATAACTTTCGACTGCCAGCGAGCTGACTTCTCAACCGGAGGTCCCGGGTTCAATTCCCGGCTGGGGCGGGGAATTTTTCTTTAACCAGAATTATTCCCTATCCCCCGCAGAGTCTGGAAGTATGTATGTGAGAGTGAATGTGTGCGTGCTAGAGGAAATAAAATAGTTTAAACCAAACGTAAACCTACAGACAACGACGTTAATTCTCTAAACGCTCTACAAACCTCCTAAAAAAATTATCTTCTTTCTACACCATGCTAACCGAGATAAACATTAGCAGAATGTTCTTATTAATTAATTAGTACCTTATAACTAAAGGAATGCGCTATGCTAAAATGATAGTCAAATGTTTTAAAATCTATCGTTATGCAATTGTCACTGCAAATCGCTTCTTTGCTTGGCCAGGAGTAGAACAAAGGAAAAACGGACACCTCCTGTCTGAGAAAAGATTGAGTATTTCGCAATTGAAACCAATAACAAGGCATATCTCGTCAGTGGTTACCTCCACGACAAAAACGTGTAGTAATTTTTTTTTTCTATCTCTTACGGTTAAGCAGAGTTCGAAAAAGTTAATCCAGAGTTAAGAGTTTTCAGAGGCTATTCCCAGAAAATTAAAGATTTACATTTTATTTGAGATGTAAATAGCTTTAATTTACGAGCTTTTGATCAAAATCGTTAGTCATTTTTAAGAAGATAAACATTTTTCTATGTAAAGGATAGTTTGTGGGGGGGGGGATTTTCTTGAGCAGCTTCGTGTCGCACCCTTGGAAGATAACCTAAATACCAAGTTTGGTATTTAACGGTCTCTTCGTTTCTGAGCTATGCTGTCCAAAGGTACACACATATACGGACCTTTATTTTTAAAATCTTTTTTCGGACCCAGGGGACCCAAAAACATATGTTACCAGTGAACTCTTAACATAAGATGTTTACATTACACTACCCTCTCTCTCTCTCTCTCTCCACAATGTACATTGAACATGCAGGCTAGAGAAAGTAAAAATATAGGCCAAACGTATAAGCGTAAGAGTGTGTGAGAGAGTTAGTATTTCTGTCTGTCTATATATCTGTCATAGCGATCTATTATTTATAACTCTTGTCTATTGCTTTAACTCACATCACTTATAAACCCACTATAAAATTTGTAATATAAGCTTACGACGTTTTCGAAAAGGCCTAGGCACCAATGCAGTGCGGATATAGTACTTACACACCACAAAGGGGCGTCCAAAGGAAGGGTTGGGGTGAGAATCGACACCGGTCCGCCGGAACCAGGAGTTACGGCACAGCAATAACAAGTTCCCTAAAGATTCCAGATTGAGCTGCTCTGGCAGGCATATTGGGGATGTCCACTCCATCTAGACGACCCAATCTCCCCCCAAAGGAACAGTCCATATCCCCGGAAACTGGCCTAAGGCCGAGGGATGGTGCCACGCTGTACCGAAATACGATTCAAACATTTCCTAACCTCAAACAGACCAAACGGAGCAAAGCACGTGTGAAACGATTAACGGAACAAAATAGAGGAGCATAAAATTCGGGGAATGAAAGAAAACACTCTAGTATTTGCTTGACGACCCAGGGAAACCCCCAAAAAACCTATTGTGCATTACGGTTGCGCCACCTTGCTCGGTAGTAAATGTGTAAATGCACAATTATGCTTGTGTGAATAAATAAGTGTTAATACAAAAATCTGATGTGTTTCATTCACATGAGTTTCTCTACATCTCTGCAACAAATTATTGTTAAAAAGCTTATGCTTCTATTTACGTCATGCCAATCGAGAAAAAAAAAATAGCAGGAATAGTCTTATTACTTGCTTCCTTGTAAGTATAAGCGAAATAAGGGATTACCATAGGTTAAAGTGATAGTCAAAAGCTGGTTGCTATGTGACTGAAATTCCTTTGTTTGTATGGACAGGAGTAGACAAAATCCTTTATGAGAAAAGTATAACTTTTTCAAAACTGAAAACAAAAACAAGAAATACCTAAAAACGATCAACTCCACGAAAAAATGTATATAAAAATAAATCGTGTGTTTTAATGTGCTCTACATTTTTGTGTGGTAAGTTTGTGTATATCTCTTACGGTTTAGCAGTTGTACAAAATTCCGTAAAATTCATCCAGAATAAAGTGGTCTTCAGAGCCTACTCCCAGAAAATTTAATATATACGTATTATTTGAGAGGTAAACATCTTTAATATACGATATTTTAATCAAAATCGTTAGAGCCATTTTATAGAAAATCAAAATTTTCGAAAAAAAAAAAGGGTAGTTTGGGGGCTTTTTTTTCTCAGTCTTCGTGTCGCATCTCTGGAAGACACAGAACTTAAATACCACGGACACACACACACGGACATTTTTCTGAAAATGCTTTTCTTGGATCCAGGGGGCCCTAAAGCATATATTTCCGGTGAAATCTCGGTATCGAATTTTTAGATGGAGTGCAATACCTTCTCTATACAGAATGTCCATAGTAGATGTAGAGAAAGTAAAAATAAGCTTGTATAAGAATAGTTTGTCGAAGAGTGAATAGAGGAAGTCATATGAAGGCAACGTATGATATTCGTGCACAAAATGAGTGACATTTTTGCGATACATGCTGTGGATGCACGATGTATGTAACTAACTTGAAGTTGCTATAGTTGCGATTATAGACGTCTGCTATTTTGGAGCGCCGCTGGGAATAGCCTATTCACGAAATATTGCACAGACTAAGCGCCATTCTTCATCCACTGCAAATGCATTTCCGATAAAAGGGCTCATAGCTGTTGCTGCTATTCAGAATTGACAGAACAGGAAGCAATTTACGTCACCTCATCTGCTTTAAAGCACAGGATGACGTGATAGCTTGGCGGACACGTGAAGTTTGATATAACATGCTGCCTGCAATTTGTCAAGCACAGCTGATCGGCTGGCTCGGCGTTAGTCATTTGTCAGCTGTCTAAACATCTTACCACTTGCTTGTCTTCTGCTAAACAGTAATTTACTGACTTACAAATAGAATTTTGCTTCTAGCGCGTTCTCTTATCGCGAATGGGGCTCGTAATTTCGATGGTGTGGTGAATTTAAGAGCGAGGAAGCATTTCCCGTTTCATAGTCTTATACGATACGAATCAGTTATTGGAGAAAAGTCATGACTTAGTTTTTACTTTCTCTATACGTACAATGTACATAGTCTATAGAGAAGGTATTGCACTCTATCCAAACATTTGATACCAAGATTTCACCGGAAATATATCTTTTGGGGTCCCGTATGCTCAAAAAAAGCATTTTCACAAAAAGATCCGTGTGTGTGTGTCCGAGTGCCTGTGGACACGATAACTCAAAAACGAAAGGTATCTAAAATACCAAACTTGGTATTTAAGTTGAGTATCTTCCAGGGATGCGACACGAAGATTTTGAGAAAAACACCCCCACCCCTGACTACCCATTACATGGAATTTTTTCGACAATTTTGATTTTCTTAAAAATGGCTCTAACGATTTTGATTAAAATATCACATATTAAAGATATTTACCTAACAAATAAAATGTATATCTTAAATTATCTGGGAATAGCTTCTAAAGACCAGTTTATTCTGGATGAATTTTGCTTAATTTGGCACAACTAGTAAACCGTCAGAGATAGACAAAAACTTACTATACAAAGAATTTAGGTCTTGTTAAAATACACAAGTTATGTCATATACATTTTTGTCGTGGAGCTTAACTCAAAAACGAAAAGTCGCTAAAATACCAAACTTGGTATTTAAGTTTAGTGTATTCCAGGGATGCGACACGAAGATTTTGGGAAAAATCCCCCCACTCCAAACATGCAACTTTTTTCGAAAATTTTGATTTTCTAAAAAGAGACTAACGATTTTGATTAAAAAATCGTATATTAAAGATATTTAGCTAACAAATAAAATGTATATCTTGAATTTTCTGGGAATAGCTTCTAAAGACCAGTTTATTCTGGATGAATTTTGCTTAATTTGGCATAACTAGTAAACCGTAAGAGATAGACAAAAACTTACTATACAAGGAATATAGGTCTTGTTAAAATACACAAGTTCTGTCATATACATTTTTCTCGTGGAGCTTACCGTTTTCGATGTATTCATTGTTATTGGTTTCAGTTGTGAAGTACTTATACTTTTCTCAGACGGGAGTGTCCGTTTTTCGTTTGTTCTACTCCTGGTCAAGAAAAGAAGCGATTTGTAATGACAATCGCATAACGACAGCTTTTAAAACATTGACTATCGGTTTAGCCTAGTGTATTCCCTTATTTTCTTCCTACTTATACGGAACTAAGTAATAAGAACATTGTACTAATGAGTACCTCGATTAGCAAGGTGCAGAAAGAAGAAGAATCTTATGTATGAAGTTTGTAGAACAGCTAGAGAAATTCATGTGAGTGTAGCACATCAGATTTTTACTTTCTCTATATGTGCATTGTACACATTGTATAGTGTATACTCCACCCAAAAAATCGATACCGAAATCTCACCGGAAATATACGTTTTAGGGTCCCCTGTGTCCAAAAGAAGCATTTTCAAAAAAAAAAGGCCGTGTGTCTGTGAACACGATAACTCAAAAACGAAAACTCGGTAAAATACCAAACTTGGTATTTAAGTTTTATATCTTCCTGGGAGGAGACACGAAGATTTTAAAAAAAATCCCCCTACACCAAACTACTCTTTACATGGAATTGTTTTCGAAAATTAGGATTTTCTCATAAATGGCTCTAAGATTTTGATTAAAATATCGTATATTAAAGATATTTATCAGACAAATAAAATGTATATCTTGAATTTTCTAGGAATAGCCTCTGAAGACTACTTTATTATGGATGAATAGATAGATAAATAAATAGATACTTTATTTCACTGCTTAGGGCGGAGCCCGGTGGCAGCGCTGCCAATGTAATAATACAATGAGTTAAATAACAATAATGTGAGTAATACCCTGTTAAAATACCAATAACATCATAGTATACTAATATATACATAATTGTAACAACAGTAATAATAACGCAATATTTTTATTTACTATCCTGACTATAAATCACTCTTCTTTAGTCTCTTTTTAAAACTATTTACACTTTGAGGCAAAGTCTCCAGTAAATCTGCAGGTATTTTGTTCCATTTGTTTATTGTTCTATTTGCGAAGGAAAATTTACCTATGTCTGTTTTCTGTTCCCTACTTCTTATTTTTTCCGAGTGATCATTCCTCCCACAGTATAATGGCTTGGATATGTCTTTCCATGCAGGTTCCCCCTTATAGGCTCTAAAAATTGCACATAGCCTTGCTCGTCTCCTACGTTTTTCTAGTGTTTCCCAGGAAGTAGCAGTGCTGGTATGATTTTCGAATCGTTTACTTCTGTCTACAAATTTAACTGCTCTTTTTTGAACTCTCTCTAGTGCCAGTTTTTGCCCCACCCGATACGGATCCCAGCATGCAGCATTATATTCTAATATGGTCGAACTAAAGAAGTGTATGCCAAATTTCGCGACTTTCCACTGCTGCGTTTTAAAATCCTCATTACGAAATGCAACGCTTTCCACGCCTTCCCAGTAATCGAGTTTACATGTTCCCCCCACTCCAATTTTTGATTTAGTATTACCCCTAAATATCTGGTGCTATTTACTCTCAGTATTTTCTTATTGTCTAATTTATATATTACGTTTTCTACTATTCTTGCCCTTGAAAATATAATTGTTTTACATTTGTTTGGATTTATCTCCATTTTATTATATTTTGCCCAGAGTTGAATTTTGTTTAAATCTTCTTGCAGATCTATTGTGTCACATTTACCGCTAATATTTCTATAGATTATACAATCGTCTGCAAATAGGCGAATCTGAGATGTTATCCCTTCCCGTAAATCATTTATATATGCTAAGAAAAGCAACACTTCCCTGGGGCACACCAGAAGTTACATTTGTAGGAGACGATAATTTATTTCCCACCCGCACTCTTTGGGTTCGTTCGCTCAAGAATTCCCGAATCCAAGTTATCACTCTGTTGTCTATTTGCAGATTACAAAGTTTTTCTATTAGTCGTCCATGAGGTACAAGGTCAAACGCTTTAGAAAAATCAATTATTATTGCATGCACTTTTCCACCCGCGTCAAGTGTATCGGCTACATCCTGACAAACAGCTACTAGTTGACTCTCACAAGAATGTCCGTTCCGGAAACCATGTTGGCCTTCGAAGAGCCAATGCGTTTTATCCCATTCGCGTCTTAAATGTTGTGCTATAAGATGCTCAACTTGTTTGCTTACTACTGATACCAAACTAACTGGTCTATAGTTTGCCGCATTTGTTCGATCCCCTGCTTTATAAATAGGCACAACTATAGCCTGCTTCCAATCTTGCGGTATACTTCCGTTATTTACTGTTACTTCGAATAGCCGCAGTATGTATGGAACGATTGCCTCCCCCCCAATCTTGAGAAAGTCGCCCGAAATGCCATCTGGCCCAACTGATTTATGTTTTTCTAATTTAAGTAATCGTCTTCTAATGTCGCTTGGTTTCACTGTCATAGGGGGCCCTTCCGTTCTTTTAATATTGGCATTGTTCTTTACTCGAAAAATTGAAGCAAAATGTTGATTATTTCCATTCTTGATTTCTGGAATGATTTCTGCGCCTTCTCACAAATTTAAAAAATTGCTGACAACTATTCCTGTCAGACGAGAGAATACTTTATAAGAAATGTTCTTCCGCGGTAATCTTTTCTAATAGAAGTTTGTTTGACAAAACTCGGAATTTATTTGCGTGATAACTATTTTTTCGTGAACTATATGCTCTCCTGACTTGTTTCTTTAGCCGTTTTACTGTTTTATTGTAGTATTCCGGGTCAGGGTTTTTAGTTAGCATTTACGGGGTATAAATTTATATGTTACTTCCATAACAATTTTTTTAAAATTTTGCCATATTTCTTCTACCGAGGTTCCAGATTGGGACCACAGCGAATATTTTTCGTTTAAGAATTTTTGCAGCCTCGGAATGTCTCCTTTGTAATATTGGTAAAAGTGTCTCATTTCATCCGTGTGAAACTTGGCACGTATTCCTTCTACTTTAAGTAATACGCAGTTATGGTCACTTATACCTGGAAAAACCTCGCATTCTAGTACAGCTTCTTCTGGATTTACAAGAAATATGTCCAAAACCGCCCCTTCTCTGGTTGGGGTTTTTACAGTAATTTTGCATAAATTCTAAACTGTAAGAGATGGACAAATACTTACGCACAAGAAATGTAGAGCAGCTTAAAACACACAATTTATGTTATATACATTTTTGTCGTCGAGTTTGTCGTTTTTGAGATATTCCTTGTTATTGGTTTGTTTCAGCCTTCAAAAACTTATACTTTTCTCATACAGGAATTTGTCAACTCCTGTCCATACAAACAAAGGAACATCAATCACATAGCAACCAGCTTTTGGCTTTCACTTTAACCTATGGTACCCCCTTATTTCGCTTCTACTTACAAGGAGGCAAGTAATAAGACTATTCCAGCTAATTTTTACTCGATTAATATTAAGTAAATATAATAGAACACATCAGATTTTACTTTTAAACGACTTAATTTTTCTCAAACGGGACTATGTAAAGCGAGGCGAATCTCAATTGTTTCACATAGCGACCACCTTTAAAATAAAGACTATCGCTTTAGCATGATGTATTCCCTTGTTTCTCTTCTATTTACAATGAAGCAAGAAATAAGACGAATATTGTTAATGCTTATCTCGATTAGATAAAAGATTAATCTCTTTAAGAGTATGGTGAAGGTTATGAGAATGGCCGCACCGTGGTCAAGTGGCTAGACTACTTGCCCCTCACCTAGACGGTCCGAGTTCGATGCCAATCGACCGCATGTGAGGGTTTTGGTGGACAAAGTGGTGCAGGGGCGGGTTTTCTCCAGGCTCCCTGCCATCGCATTCCACCGGTGCTCCATCTTCATTCATGTATCATCAGTGTCACCGCCTGCAGTGCCGTAAGTAGTTAAAGTGTGAGTTAAACACTATAAAAAATCTGATGTGTTCGAGAAAAAATTAGTCCTATTACTTGCTTCCTTGTAAGTAGAAGTGAAATAAGGGAGTGCCATATGTTAAAATGAAGTCAAAAGCTGGTTACTATGTGACTGAAGTTCCTTAGTTTATGTGGACTCGAGTTGAAAAATTCCTGTATGAGAAAAGTATAATTTTTTCAAAGCTGAAACCAAAAACAAGGAATATCTCAAAAACAATCAACTCCTCGAAAAAAGCATGTAACATAAATTGTGTGTTTTTGTGTGCTCTACATTTTTTGTGTCGTAAGTTTTTGCCCATTTCTTACGGTTTAGCAGTTATGCAAAATTGCTATAGTCTGCAGAGGCTATTCATATTATTTGTCAGGTAAATATCTTTAATATTTTAATCAAAATCGTTAGCCATTTTTGAGAAAATCAAAACTTTCGAAAAAGTTACATGTAAAGGATAGTTGGGGGTGGGGGGATTTTCTTGCAAATCTTCGTGTCGTATCCTTGGAAGATACATAAACTTAAATCCCGGTCTTTTCGTTTTTGAGCTCTACTGTCCACAGACACATAGACACACAGACACACACACACGGACTTTTAAAAAAAATGTTTTTTTTTTTTTTTTTTTGGATTCAGGGGGAAACAAAAGGTGTATTTCTGGTGAAATCTCGGTATCAAATTTTTGAGTGGAATACATTACTTTCTTTATACACTATGTACATAGTACGTGTAGAGAAAGTAAAAATTATGTTACATGACGTATATTGTTACATAGTACATGTACATAACTAAAATTATAATTTGATAATTCTGTCAGTTATTGCTACTAATGCAGTCCCTAGGGTTCTTAAGCCAAATTTTCTTCACTTGTGATGTTTGCATAAACAGCTGTTGATAGGTCAATTAATAACAGAAATAATCTGTGTTATATTATACAATAAAATATTTTTGGCAAAATAATCTTCAAAAAAACCAGGGAATATATTTTGAGTTCTGTGTTGCTTCCTGTTTCTGCATCAGAAATTCCTTTCCGTCCCCTCTATAACTCTGAACTACAGCTTCCCCTTATTTACAACAAAGTTTTGGGGACGCATACCGATGGGGAGTTCCAATAGCAGAGTTTTCGTCCACCGCAACTTGCACTGCACGTAATCCCTCTTGGGGGAATTTTTTCCAACTACCTGGAGAGAAACGCACTCGAATGTTTTAACATGTTGCAAAATAAACTCCAGTCTTGCTGAATCATTCAACAACAGTGTGTTAAAGGGAACGTAGACCACGTGCTAGGAACACTATGATACAACTGTATTATTTTATATTACCTAGTGTGTATTATCTTTTATTACCTCTATGTGGAGTCTTTACAAGAATAAAAAATTTGGACTTTGAGAATAAAAGCAGCCAAAGACTAAATATAACTCATAACAGTGAAAATAGATTTTTATTGCTTTTTCTAGCCCAGTATGTACAATGTACATAGGGATAGAGAAGTACTGTATTCCACCCAAAAATTCGATGTCGAGATTTCACCGGAAATACACGTTTTAGGACCCCCTGAAACCAAAAAAAGCATTTCCAAAAAAGGTCCGTGTATGTGTTCGTGTGTCTGTGAACACGATAACTCAAAAACGAAAAGTAGCTAAAATACCAAACTTGGTATTTAAGTTCAGTATCTTCCAGGAATGCGACACGAAGATTTTGAGAAAAATCCCCCCAGCCCAAACTACCCTTTACATGGAACTTTTTTCGAAAATTTTGATTTTCTTAAAAATGGCACTAACGATTTTGATTAAAATATCATATATTAAAGATATTTTACCTGATAAAAAAATGTGTATCTTGAATCTTCTGGGAATAGCATCTAAAGACCTGTTTATTCTGGATGAATTTTGCTTAATTTGGCATAACTAGTAAACCGTAAGAGATAGACAAAAACTTTCTATACAGAAAATGTAGGCCTTGTTAAAATGCACAACTTACTTCATTTACATTTTTTTCGTGGAGCTTACCGTTTTCGAGGTACTCATTGTTATTAGTTTCAGTTGTGAAGTACTTATACTCTTCTCAGTCGGGAGATTCCGTTTTTCTTTTGTTCTACTCCTGGCCAAGAAAAGAAGCGATTTGTAATGACAATCGCATAACGACAGCTTTTAAAACATTTTACTATTGGTTTAGCTTAGTGTATTCCCTTATTTTCTTCCTACTTATAATGAACTAAGTAATAAGAACATTGTGCTGAATACCTTGATTAACAAAGTGCAGAAAGAAGAATAATCTTATTCAAGAAGTTTGTAGAACGGCTAGAGAAAGTCATGTGAGTGTAACACATCAGATTTTTTTATTAGTCTGACTCATAAATGAGTTTGCCAAGTGACACACAACAATATACATTTAGAGAATTTTAACAAAAAATGCTATAAGTGAATATTACAAAAAATATTTTTATCATACGTTATAATAGTTATATAAAATTAAGATATGAGAACAAATTGTAACATACGTAATAACAGATGTACAACAATGAAAGTTATAACAATAAAAGAGAAAAAAAATCTAATGTGTTCCATTCACATGACTTTCTCTAAATCTCTGCAAAAAAATATTGTTAAGGAGCTTATGGTTCTGTTTACTTCATGCTAAGTGAGAAAAATTAGCAGAAATAGACTTATTACTTGCTTCCTTGTAAGTAGAAGCCAAAAAAGGGAGTACCATTGGTTCAAGTTATAGCGAAAAGCTGGTTGCTGTGTGGCTGAAGTTCCTTTGTTTGTATTTGACAAATTCCGGTATGAGAAAAGTATGTTTTTTAAACCTAAAACCAAAAAAAAAGGGAATATCTAAAAAACGATCAACTTCACGAAAAAAATTATATGACATAACCTGTGTGTTTTAAAGAGCCGTACATTTTTTGTGTGGTTAGTTTTTGTCTATCTTTTACGGTTTACCAGTTACACAAAATTCCGTAAAATTCATCCAAAACAAAGTAGTCTTCAGAGGCTGTTCCCAGAAAATTCAAGATATACCTATTATTAGTCAGGTGTATATCTTTAATGTACGATATTTTAATCAAAATCGTTAGTCAAATTTTAGAAAATCACAATTTTCGAAAATGTTTCCATGTGAAGGGTAGTTGGAGGTGGAGGGATTTTTCTCAAAATCTTTGTGTCGCATCCTCGAAATATACTGAACTTAAATACCATGTATGGTATTCAACGGTCTTTTGATTTTTGAGCTATGCTGCCATAGGCACACATACACACAGACACACACACACACGAACATTTTTCTAAAAATGCTTTTTTTGGATTCAGGTGGTCTCAAAACATATATTTCCGGTGAAATCTCGGTATTGAATTTTTGTGTGCAATGCAATACCTTCTCTGTATACTATGCACATTGTACTTATAGAGAAAGTAAAAAAAAAACAACAAAAATAAAGCGATTTATAAACCATAATATATTTTACGTTCTATTCAAAGCATATAAATGATTTCGAAAAATGGCTAAGGAATGTTTTATGATGTTTTCCGTAATTGCTTGTTTCACACTCCTGTTAATTTTATATTTTGCCCTGCATTTCACAAACATACTTGTAATTGTTCTTCTAGATCCAAAAAATAGGTCTACTATTGTTTAATAACTATAATAATACATTATTGTAGCATATTGCTGTAAGCTCGGAGTTATTTTCTTTTATGATTTGCAAATGTAACATTTAGCTCGGAGATTTCATGGCCTACTTGTGTGATCAATTTAAAAGTTATACCAATTATGTATGTTTCTCCACCTGTTATCAGAACATAATTCTAATCACAGAATAGCCACTTCCGTTCAGTATGACAATATCTTTAACCTTCCCCGCGTTGCTGATGAAGTTTTCCAATTTAATCATTCAAGCAAATAACGTTTCAGCCCTTCCTTTAGGAAACCAGTTATGTTTTAATTGATTTAGTCTTTTCTTCTATACCAATCGTAGCATAACTCTTTCATAGAGGCAGTATCCGAATCACCCCTTCATTTTTGGAAAAAGGTCCGTTGTATGTGTGTCCGTGTGCCTGTGAACACAGTAACTCAAAAACAAAAAGTCGGTAAAAATACCAAACTTGGTATTTATGTTTAGTATCTCCCAGAGATGTGACACGAAAATTTTGAGAAAAATCCTCCACCCCAACTACCCTTTACATGGAACTTTTGATCTTCTCAAAAACGGCTCAAAAGATTTTAATTAAAATTTCGTATATTAAAGATATTTACCTGACAAATAAAATGTATATCTTGAATTTTCTGGGAATAGCCTCTGAAGAGTACTTTATTCTGGATGAATTTTAGGTAATTTTGCGTAACTACTAAACCGTAAGAAATGGACAAAAGCTTATTAAAGGAAAAATGTAGAGCACGTTAAAACACAATTTATGTTATATACATTTTTTTCATGGAGTTGATCGTTTTGTAGACATTCCTTTTTTTGGTCTCTGCTTTGAAAAACTTATACTTTTCTCATACAGGAATTTATCAACTGCTGTCCATACAAACAAAGGAATTTCAGTGACATAGCAACCAGCTTTTGACTATCAATTTAACCTATGGTACTCCCTTATTTTGCTTCTAATTACAAGGAAGCAAGTAATAAGACTATTTCTGCTAATTTTTTCTGATTAACATGAAGTAAATAGAAGTATAAGCTTTTTAAGTATAATTTGTTACAGAGATGTAGAAAAATCCATGTGAATGGAACACATGAGGTTTTTTTACTTACAAAGGGAAAATTACTTTTGCTATCCAGGAGAATGAGTCACTTTTGTGTACTCCAATATACACGTTAGTCACTTGGCTACTGTGTTTTAAAATGTACCCGCTGAAATTATATTCCCTGATAAGAATCTATATTTTGGACCTTTATTCCACAAATGGCTATCTATTACAGAGAAAAATTGTAAAAATACTTGCTTATCTTCCTTTGTCTTCTGTTTTCTTCCGAATTATATGGTGTGCTTCAAGTACTAAGTTTATAGTAGAGTTGCCAGCAGTAAAAGAAATAAACTCACCTGAAACAAAAGATACACTTTGTTAAATACAACAACCTGCATCAAATAGACAAACTCCCACATATCCTAGTTTTAGTATATCCGTTACTAATAGATTATTACTTTTTTTTAATTTAAAATACAGTTCAGGAGTCCAGTCGGGACTCCGGCACTGTATACCCTACTTGTATTTACCTCCTTTTTTACTTTCTTATACGTACTATGTACATAGTGTATAGAAAAGGTATTGCACTCCACCAAAAAATTCAATACCGGGATTTCACCGGAAATATATGTTTTAGAGTCCCCTGTATCCAAAAAAAGTATTTTCAGAAAAAGGTCCGTGTGTCTGTGAACACAATAACTTAAAAACGAAAGTCGGTAAAACACTAAACTCTGTATTTAAGATTAGCGTCATTCAGGGATGCGACACGAAGATTTTGGGAAAAATCTACCCACCCCAAGCTACCCTTTACATGGAACTTTTTTCGACAATTTTGATTTTCTAAAAAATGGCTCTAACGATTTTGATTAAAATATCGTATATTAAAGATATTTACCTAACAAATAAAATGTATATCTTGAATTTTCTGGGAATAGCCTCTGAAGACTACTTTATTCTGGGTCAATTTTACGGAATTTTGCATAACTGCTAAACCGTAAGAGACGCACAATTTATGTTAAATACATTTTTTGTGGAGCTAATTGTTTTTTAGATATTCCTTGTTTTTGGTTTCAGCTATAAAAAACTTATACTTTTCTCATACTGGACTTTGTGAACTCGTGTCCATACAAACAAAGGAACTTCAGTCACATAGCAACCAGCTTTTGACTATCAGTTTAACCTATAAAAGACCCTTTATTCGTTTCTACTTACAAGGAAGCAAGTAATAAGAATATTTCTGCTAATTAGCATGAAATAAATGGAAGCATAAGCTTTTTAACAATAATTTGTTGCATTGGTAAAGAGAAAGTCATGTGAATGGAACACATCAGATTTTTTTTGTCTCGATTACTATGAAGTAGGTAAAGGAACAAATTATTCTTAAAAATCTAATGCTTTCCACTCACATAAGTTTCTCTAGCAGTTTCATATATAAACTAACCTTACAGAAGTTTAGTTTCTTGTCTTCATCACTAATCGAGATAAACATTAGTAGAAATTAACCAATTACTTGCTTCCTTGTAAGTAGAAGGAAAACAATGGCATACATTAGTTTAAAACTTTTAAAAACTAGTCGCTATATGAAACAATTTAAGTTCGGTTCACTTTGCAAGGCGCCGTTTGAGAAAAACTAGGAGTTTAAAACTGCAACCAAGAAAAAGGAATGTCTCGAAAATGCTCAAGCCTAAACAAAAATATATATGGCACAAATTATGTATCTTAAGGAGATATATGGGTAGAAAGTTTCTGTGTTTATCTCATGGTTTAACCGTTATGCAAAGTTGTGCAAAACTCATCCAGAATAAAGAGGTCTTGAGAGTCTATACTCAGAAAATTAAAAATATAAATTTCATTTATCATGCAAATATCTAATATACGGTATTTTAATCAAAATCGTTACAGCCATTCTTGAGAAAAATAAAAATTTTCGAACTTTTTTCCATTTTAAGGATAGTTTTCCTCAAAATCTCCGTGTCGCACCTTTGGAAGATACCAAACATAAATACCAAATTATATATTTAACGGTCTTTTCTTTTTCCTAGATGTGCTGCACGGAAAAATTATGTATAAAAATGCTCTTTCAGATTCAGGGGACCTCAAAACATATATGTGAAATGTAGAAGCTTAAAGGATACAACTATCTATAATTAAATTCTGTAAATAGTTTGTAAATTTCGCGTTATCCTAATAGGTAGTCGAAATGGTACAAATTATAGAATTTGTAATGTATATTTTGAATTCTGTAGGAATAGCCTCTGCTGTCGATTTATTCTGCATCAGTTTTGCAACGGCCGCTCCGTGGCCGAGTGGTTAGACCACTAGCCTCTCACCTAGACGGCCGGGGTTCGATCCCAAGCGACCGCATGTGAGATTTGTGGTGGACAAAGCGGCGCTGGGGCGGGTTTTCTCCGGGTACTCCGGTTTCCCCCGCCATCGCATTCCACCGGTGCTCCATCATCATTCATGTATCATCAGTGTCACCGCCTGCGATGCCGTTAGTAGTTAAAGCGGGCGTTAAACACTACCAAAAAAAAAAAAAAAATCAGTTTTGCATAACCGGTGAAGCGTACGAAGTAAAAAAAAGTGCAGATACACAAAAAATGTAGACCTCGTCAAGACAGACAATTTATGTCATATACTTTCTCTACACGTACTATGTACATAGTGTATAGAGAAGGTATTGTATTGCACCCAAAAATTCGATACCGACTTTTCACCGAAAATATGTTTTGAGACCTCCTGAATTAAAAAAAAAAAAAAGCATTTTTAGAAAAACGTCCGTGTGTATATCTGTCTGTCTGTGAGTGTGTATGTGTGCCTGTGGGCAGCATAGCTCAAAAACGAAAAGACCGTTTAATACCAACCTCGGTACTTAAGTTCGGTATGTTCCAAGGGTGCGACACGAAGATTTCTAAGAAAATCCCTCCATCCCCAACTGCCCTTTACATGAAACTTTTTTCAAAAAATTTGATTTTCTCTAAAATGGCTGTAACGATCTTGATTAAAATCTCTTATTTTTATGATATTTACACGCCAAATAAAGTTTATATCTTGAATTTTCTGGGAACAGCCTCTAAAGACATCTTTATTCTGGATGATTTTTACTGAATTTTGATTAACTCGTAAACCGCAACAGATAGACAAAAAGTTACCATACAAAAAATGTAGATCACGATGAAACACACAATTTTCATGGAGTTGATATTTTTTTTTTTTTAGATATTCTTTATTATTGGTTTCAGCTTTGAAAAAACGTACACTTTTCTCATACAGGAATTTGTCAACTCCTGTCCACAAATATAGTAAACATAGCAACCAGCTTTTGACTATGACTTTAACCTATGGCATTCCTTTATTTCGCTTCTACTTACAAGGAAGCAAGTAACAAGACTATTTCTGCTAATTTATTCTAGATTAACATGAAGTAAATAGAAGCAGAAGCTTTCTAACAATTATTTGTTGTAGAGGTGTAGAGAAAGTCATGTGAAAGGAAGACATAAGATTTTTTGTTTTTTTAAAATCTTCTTGTCGCATTCTTGGAAGATATGAAACTTAAATAGCAAGTTGCTTAATGTTCCTTTTGTTTTGAGCTTTGCTATCCACAGACAAATGTATACAGAAGACACACACACATGGAACTTGTTCTAAAATGTTTTTTTTGTTTTTTGTTTTTTTTGATTCAGGGGATTCTAAAACATATATTTCCGGTGATATCTCGTCATAGAATTTTTGTGTGGAATACAAAACTTTCTCTAGCAACTATGTACATTGTATGTTCTTAGATTCTATAGAAGATAATTTTACTTTTATTGTTTCATTCATATAGTCCCTTTTAACATCTAAGGTCAAATTGAGATCCTGAACGTCGGCGCTCGACTAGCTGCCCTGGAAGAGACATGCAGCCTCCTCATACAGAAGCTGCAGGAATTGCAAGCTTCTAACGCCGCAGCAGCCACCAGCCAGCAGACTACAGCCGCCGACCTGTCCACCAGGATCGACGCCCTCATGCAGCCTCTGAGGCAGGTTCTCCTGCAGCAAGCTGCTTACTCTCTCACTCAAGTTACTGGCTGGCTGAGGTTCAGCCAGAATGCTTTTGCTTTGTGCCCACCCTCAACAGGGTTTAACCGCAGGGTTTTTATTTCGGGATGGGGTGTTTAGGATGGCTGTTTCATTTTGGGATGGGTGTGGGTATAAAGGAGGTAGCATTTTGCTCCCCAACGAATGTCAATTGGGTGCAGCGACCCTTCTGCACTTCTGGTGTATGGAGTTTCAAAAGTATGCGTTTAAAAACACGTTAGAATAATTTTGCAGGTTTTAATTTAGAAGCTAGTCACCTCATGGTGAGGTTGTAATGGAGCTCAGATTTTGTGCGGCTGTTGGAGTTGCTCCAATGTTATCTGGTATGCCCGCAAGCCATACGGGGAACCCGATGACGCCTGAAGCGGCGTGTTCTGGGATTGTAATCACCAAGAGACCTAACCAGGACGCTCTGATGTTGGTGTAACTTTTCGTAAAATTTTGTGGCCCGGCGTCTAATTTCGTCCTCCACATATGGTAGCGAGGAAGCCTCATGCAGCAGCCTCACGGGGAATGCACGGCCCACAGAATAGATGGACCGGAGTCCTCTGTTCTGTGCCCGTTGGAGCAGGAGCAACCAGCTGTCTGCGGCCTTGCCCCAGACCTCGCAGACGTATAGCATGAGGGGGATTATCAGCGCCCGGAAAAGGTGTATCTTTAGACGAACAGGCATCCCGGACTTCAGCATGGGGTACAGGGAGGCGATAGTCCCCTGTGCCTTGGCTGAGACGCTCCGTACGTGTTCGCCAAAAGTTAGACCCTTGTCCAGTTTAACCCCCAGGTAGGAGACGGCTGCTTACTCTGCTGAGCTGTTCCAGTCTAAACGTCACCAACCCAACACTGCTCCTCCTCCTGTACAGGCTGAGGGGCACACACAGTGGAAGACTACCGGGAGCTTCGTGGAGCAATTCCGAAGCAGGTATAATCCATAAGATCTACGTCCTATTCTCTCCTCTATTTCCACCCATTATTTCCTTACCAATATCACCTCCATTCCCTAGGCTGCAGTCAGGTTCCATGGCTGTCAGCCTAGAAATAACGTTTCACCCGCTCCCGCACAACGTGCGGCAGCTTCCTACCTCTCGTCTACTAACGCGGGTGCATCAGCGGGACCGCGCAAAGCCACGTGATTCTCAACAAACTACTGCTATAACGTGGAGGGGTTTTTTAGTGGGTATGCCGCATGAGGAAGCGGAGAGTCCCACATATCCTCCCAACCATTGCACTTCGGCTGGGGGTTAGGCTTTTTTACGTTTAGTTTAAATCATTTTATTTTCCTAAAACTCATTCCCTCTCACATATAGTCGCCCTCCATGGTGTAATGGTTACCATACTAACTTCATATACCCAAGGTCGCGGGTTCAAATCCGGCGGAGGACGATGGATGTTTCGGGTGTAAAAGTCTTTACCATTACCTTAGGAAGGGAAGTAAAGCCGTTGGTCCCGTGTCGTAGATTTACGGCACGTAAAAGAACCTCAACCTGATAGAGAGACCTTAAGCGGTCTTTCACGCCCAGTATAGAATGAGACGCTGAGAACCACAGCAGTTAAAGAGCGTCCATAAATAACACGCCATTTACATTTCACTCTCGTACATACCAGATGTGATCAAAAAGTTTCCGGAATGACGTCATAAATATTAAACAACAGTTTTTTTTGTCTAGTGTGCACTGTCACCTCGAAGTAGTCTCCTTGGTAGAGTTGGTACACTTGCCCCGCGCTTCTGTCACTGCAGGAAGCGCCTCTGGAAGTCCTCTTCTTTCAACATGTTCAGAGCTTTCTGCGATTCGCGATGGATGACATCAATGTCCTCGGAGCCGCATTTTTAAGTCGCGGGAGAAGAAAAAGACCACTGGTGCCAAATCTGGACAATAGACGAGATGGGGAACAGTATTCATCCTATTTTTATCCAAAAATTGGCGAACAGAAAGAGGTTTGTGCGCGGGCGCATTGTCATGTTGCAGGAACCAGTCACCACTTCTCCATTTCTCCGGCCGTTTGCGTCGCACATTCTCCCTTAATGAGTCAAAGTTCTCTTATTGTAATGCGCCTAAGACAATTTCTCTCACCTGATTGATATTTTCATCAGTTTTCCTAGAACAGGGTTGATCTGCATATTTAACTGATGTCACACCACTTTCAAATTTCGAAAACCGCTCAAATGCTTGAGTTTTGCCCATAGCTTCCTCCCCATAAGCTGTTGTTAACATTTCATAGCCTTCTGTTGCAGTTTTATAGCAAAATTTGATTTTTGTTTTGTGTTTTTCGTAATCAGACATTTTTGCTACGCGGAAAAATCGCAGCACATGCAAAACACGTGTTCACTTCAGAGCGTCTACCTCGTCACTACATGGTCACAGGAAGTCACGTGACCTCTCATTTTTATCGGGAAGGAACGCTGCATGCACCGTCTCAGCGTCAGCATTGTTGCAAAACCATTCCGGAAACTTTTTGATCACACCTCGTACCAGCCGGGAATCGAAACCGGGACCTCCGGGTGAGAAGTCACCTCGCTGACCACTCGACCACTCGAGATAAACTTTGTTTTTTGCTGAGATGTAGAGAAAGACACGTGAGTAAAACACATAAATAATTGAAGTGAGAAGGAAGTATTTGCCTACGTGATTTGAGTGCGCTGTTACTACAGATCCGGAAATTATACTGCAAAGTGAAACAATATTTGCTGAGTAAGGAACGAGATGGATTTGATCGCCATTAAGAGCTTGATGCGTCTAACTTTGTGAACTTGGAAGGAGGTATTAATATAAATATGTGGCGTAATTGAAAATGGTCACAAGGGCAGCACTACAAGTTTGTCCCAAGTTTGCTTTCAGCTCTCTGCAAAGTTTCTCTTGAGGTGAACGTTTTAGCAAGTGATGAGTGACGCCAGGGCCCACCGGAACAAACACAATTAGTGGACCCGCTAATCTCCTCCGCTATTCCTTCTCCCGATACTGCTCTTCCTGCTTCACGTTTTATTATAACACTATGGCCCCGTCCAATTGAATCATAATGCAACTAGCAAACTTCCCCCAACTCCAAGACGCAAGACGCTCAATTTGCCTACACCCAGTATAGCGGGGGTAAGGACGTTATCCAAAAACCATTATACAAGCTTTTAGGAGTGCAAATGCAGATATTTCTAATCGTAGGTATTTGACAAAAAAAAACTACAATATTGATTTAATTTGTATTTTCACAGAAGCCGAGTGTAGGGCAGGAGTTGGATAGGCAGACTCAGACTGAAAAATTCATACCATAGCCAGATTTGAACCATAGATCTCCCGATCTCTAGCCACTTACTCTATCTTCCAAGGATGCGACACGAAGATTTTCAAGAAAATACCCCAACCCCCAACTACCGACTACATGAAACTTTTTTCGAAAATGTTGATTTTCTTAAACATAGCTCTTAACGATTTTGATTAAAATATCGTATATTAAAGATATTTACCTGATAAATAAAATGTATATCATGAATTTTCTGGGAATAGCCTCTGAGGACCACTTTATTCTGGATGAATTTTACGGAATTTTTCATAGCTGCTAAGCCGTAAGAGATGTACAAAAAACACACAATTTATTTTACAAAAAATTTTATCGTGGAATTGATCGTTTTTAAGATATTCCTTGTTTTTGGTTTCAGCTTTGAAAAACATACTTTTCTCATACAGGAATTTGTCGACTCCTGTTCATACAAACAAAGGAACTTCAGTCACATAGCAACCAGCTTTTGACTATCACTTTAACCTATATACTCCCTTATTTCGCTTCTCCTTGCAAGGAAGCAAATAATAAACATATTTCTGATATTTTTTTCTCGATTAGCATGCAGTAAATAAAAGTATAATATTTTTAACAATAATTTGTTGCAGAGATGTAGAGAAAGTTAAATGAATGGAACACATGAGATTTTACAACATAAACAGTCTTGAGTATTTGTGCTTAAGTTTAGTATAACATGAAATTACTCCTAGAGTACAACCCTATTTGTATAGTTACGCTTAAAACTAGCGGAGTTATAGGTACCGACAGGCAACAAAGGGTTAAACATTTACATGGTAATGAAAAGTTGATGGTTTAAAACGACAGTAAACGGCTTTTGCTGGAAGGAAAGTTATCCTTGTGTATCGCTCTTCTATATTTGTGAGAAACTTCAAAATGAATTGACCTCAAAAGAGAAGATGGACCGTACAAAAAAAGACGAGAAGGCCTTTCTCTCCCTCTCTAAACCCTTCACTCTTGTCATGTCCTGGGCTTCAGATTTACTGCCCTGTTTTTATTTCCTACAAAACTAGGTCGCATATTTTCTCCCCGCAAAAAAATAAGTTTCCTGTTTTTGGCAAAGCTCCTAGCTGGGTATTTAGTGAGGTTTCTGTTTAGAAAACAACACGTTTTTTTATCTACTGCATATAGTAAGTGGAAGGAACTTTGTGTTCCACCCAGAAATTGGATACCGACATTTCATCAGTAATACACGTTTTGAGACCCCGTCTAAATAAAACAACATTTTAGAAAAAGGATCATCTGTGTATGTTTACGCGCGTCTGTAAACGACATAAATCAAAAAGGAAAATTAGGTTAAATACCAAACTTGGTATTTTTGTTCAGTATCTTCCAAAATAAACACGAAAATTTTCAAAAAAAATGTCTCTACTGAAAACTATTCCTTACATGGAACATGTTTTGAAAACGTTGGCTTTGCTTAAAATACCATATGTTTAAAATGTTTTCATGACAAATGAAATTCATATCTTGAATTTTATGGAAATCCTTTATCACCTACATTGTACAGGCGTTTTGCAGAGTTAGTAAACCGAAAGAGAGACAGTATTAATGCATGCACATTTAGAGTCACTTAAAACACATTTTTTATTTCTCTTTTGTGGAGCTAAACTATTTCTGAGATACTCCTCAGTTGTTAAAATTTACCAAAATCTATATTTTTCTCAAATGGGAATTCGCCATTCGAATGTTTTCTTTCTTTTTTGCTACTACTCATGCGTTTTCATTTTGAAACAAAACTTCCTTCTTCGCCAATGCACCTTGTCTAATAGGACCACTAACTCAATGTAATAATTAAAGAGACGAATCTATCTCAGTGTTCGTTATTAATGATAACAACCGAGTTAAATTTGAGTCGTAAAAACCCAACTTTCAACAATCTTAAAGAGCCGCACCCGCTTGTTGTCAACACTGAGCTATCGAAAACTTATAATGAAAAGTATGTGTTCTATTGATATGACTTTCTCTAGTTGTTCCACAAACAAAAGTGTATTCTTTTATCTAGTCATGCTAATACAGATACACTTTACCAGAAATTGCTTGCTTCCTTGTAAGTATAAGAGAAATAAGACAATGTACTAGGCTGAAGGGATAATCAAATATTTTAAAAGATGAAACAATAGAAATTTGGTTTTCCTTTGCATTCACGTGGTAAAACAAAAGAGATGAAACGAAAGTTGACTTCCCGCTTGGGAAAAGTTTAAGTGGTTTCAAATTGAAACCAATAACACAAGGAATATCTCGCAAACGGTTAACTGTACAAAAAATGTATATGACATAAATTGCGTGTTTTAATAGTATCTACAATGTTTGTGCAGTAACAGTTTGTCTATCTCTTAAGGTTTACGAGTTATATAAAGTCGCCCAGAATGAAGGGTCTTCAGGCGTTATGCCTAGAAAATTCAGAATATAATTTTTTCATAAAAATAACTTAATTAAAAACCATTAGAGCTACTTTTGGGAAAAATCATTTTAAAAAATATTAAATGTAAAGGGTAGTTGGGGTGGGTTGATTTTTTTAAAAGTCTTCGTGCCAAATTTTTGGAAGATACTGTTCTTAAGTACTAACTTTGGTATTTCAGAATCTTTTTATTTTGGAGCTATGCTCCCCACAGACGCGAGCGCACACATAGACACAAACACGGACGTTTTTCTAAACATGTTTTTGGGGGAATTCAGGGATCTCAAAATATATATTTACGGTGAAATCTCAGTACCGACTTTTTGGGTGGAGTACAATACCTTCTCTATCTACATTGTACATATACTGCTAGAGAAAGTAAAAGCCTTTCAATCTACCATTGGCGAGAATTATACTGTGAACTTTTTCAATAATTTTCTTGATAATCACATCAGCCGGGCGTTCTGAACGCTCCTCATCAAAAACGCATATTTGAAGTCATTGAAGCAATATGTAACTGTTTTCATAGATGGCGTTTAAATACTCATAAGTTGCTACATCGCTGACAGTTAAGGATTCTGGCGCAATTGAGCAATTTATACTATACATCCTTACGATCCGTGTGCGCGAATGTGCGTGTTTGAGTGTGTATGTGTGTGTGTGTGTGTGTGTCTATAAACAGCATTGCTCAGAAACGAAAATACCAAACTTGGTAGTAGAGTTAAGTATATCCATGGATTGGACACGAAGATTTTCAAGTAAATCCCCACACCCCAAAGTACCCTTTACAAGGGAAAAAATCTGATGTGTACTATTCACATGACTTTCTCTATATCCCTGCAACAAATTATTCTTAAAAAGCTTATACTTCTATTTACTTCATGCTAATCAGAAAAAATTAGCAGAAATAGCCTTATTACTTGCCTCCTTGTAAGTAGAAGAGAAATAAGGGACTACCATAGGTTAAAGTGATAGTCAAAAGCTGGTTGCTATGTCACTGAAGTTCCTTTGTTTATATGGATCGGAGTTGACAAGTTCCTGTGTGAGAAAAATATAAGTTTTTCAGAGCAGAAACCAAAAATAAGGAATGCCTCAAAAACGACGTACTCCGTGAAAAAAATTTATATAACATAAATTGTGTGCTTTAACGTGCTCTACGTTTTTTGTGTAGCAAGTTTTTGTCCATCTCTTACGGTTTAGCAGTTATTCAAAATTCCGTAAAATTCATCCAGAATAAACCACTCTTTAGAGGCTATTCCTAGAAAATTCAAGATATACATTTTATTTGCCAGGTAAATATGTTTAATATACGAAATTTTAATCAAAATCGTTAGAGCCATTTTTGAGAAAATCAAAATTTTAGAAAAAAGTTCCATGTAAACGGTAGTTGGTGGTGGGGGGATTTTTCTCAAAATCTTCGTGTGGCATCCCTGGAAGATACTAAATTTAAATACCAAGTTTGGTATTTTACCGACTTTTCGTTTTTGAGTTATCGTGTTCACAGTCTCACGGACACACACACGGACCTTTTTGTGAAAATGCTTTTTTTGGATATTGTGGACCCTAAAACATATATTTCCGGTGAAATCTCGGTATCGAATTTTTGGGTGGAGTGCAATACCTTCTCTATACACTATGTACATAGTGCGTATAGAGAAAGTAAAAATCAGATGTGTTCTATTCACACGACTTTCTATTTCTTTCTTTCTAATTAAAAATTTAAATTCTAGAAAGTCTCTGAATGTAATAATTTAGACGTTTGCATTTTGTTTCTTCGGCATAAGTCGCTGTAATTTACACTGGCGTTGAAGTAGATATTTGAAGCAAAGAAAAGCAAACACGTATAGACCAGTAGCACTGGCCACGAACACCAAATGAAACCTTACATCCCCTACAACGCCCCGCGTGTGTTTCAGGCTGTGATTATGGAAGTATTTACGTAACGGCAAGAGTACACAAATAAATGACACTGCGTACATTGAGTACAACATAGCTGTATGTGGAAACGACAAAGCAACCGCCTATTAAATATTTTTGTTTTTACTTTATACTCTAGAGCCAAAGCGAACTTTGATAACGCTGCGAATGGAACGCAAATATTACTCTTTTATTGTTAACCCGCGTGATACGGGCTGCCATGTTGCAGATATGGCTTTGCTTTGACCACAGGTCTTTTATGTAAACCAGGAAGGACAAAAGGGTACAGGTGGAATTGAGAATTTCTGAGCTACGTATAAAAGTTCCTTCGGGTGAAATGTTAGAATAATTATTACAGCTGACCTCTTGTTCGTCGACGGTTTCACAGCTTCCTGCAGAAATTAAAACTGAATGAACACCTTCTGCAACGAGAATTACAATAATTTTATCCAACAGAACTAAATTCAGACTTTTGCTCTCAGATCCGCAGTTTATTTGAGAGCTAAAGCCTCTGAAAACCATATTCTCTAACTTGTAGCGACTCGATATACCAACAGACCAGAAGTTCGCCTTTCATAATGTCAAGTGTATGGTAATGTAGCTGCTTTAAAGCGAACCGAAGTTTCCCTATTGATTCTTCTGCGTTAATAAAATTTAAAACAGAATTTTAAGTACTCTATACGTTAGTAGCTTTCATTAAATCTACACATAAGTTGGAATATTACATAATTCGGCATTGAATTTCTCGGGAGATCCGTGGTTCAAATCCCGGCTATGGCATTGAATTTTTCAGTCTGACTCTACCTATCCAACTTCTGACCTACACACAGTTTGTGTGAAAAAACAATTAATCCAATACCAATTGACCATAATAGTTGGCTATACTATGAATCCTGGGACTTAAGCCCTTACAACATTGTAAGTCGTCATTCGGGTTTTCATCTCAAAAAAAAATACTTTGAGAACGGCTTGTGGTTTACCGGAAAACATCCGCTCCGGCATGTTGCCATGATAGCTCAGTGGCAGAGCAAGCGCCTAGATAACGGCAAATCTGTGGCTCTAGTCTTTTGTAAGAATAGATTTTTTTTTGTGTGGAATAGGTTGGGAAGTCATGTTAATGGAACACATCAGATTTTTTACTTTCTCTATACGTACTATGTGCATAGTGTATAGAGAAGGTATTTTAATGCACCCAAAAATTCGATACCGAGGTTTTACCGGAAATACATGTTTTGGGTCCCCCTGAATCCAAAAAAAGCAATTTTGCAACTGTGTGTGTGTGTGTGTGTGTGTGGACAGCATGGCTCAAAAACAAAAAGACCTATGAATACCAAACTTGGTATTTAAGTTTGGTATCTTCCAAGGATGCGACACGAAGATTTTCAAGAAAATTCCCCCACCACCAACTACCCTTTACATGGAACTTTTTTCGAAAATTTTGATTTTCTTAAAAATGGCTCTAACGATTTCAATTAAGATATCGTATATTAAAAATATTTACCTGCCAAATAAAATGTATATCTTGAATTTTCTGGGAATAGCCTCTAAATACTACTTTATTCTGGAGGAACTTTGCATAACTGCTAAACCGTAAGAAATGGACAAAAACTTACTACACAAAAATTTAGAACATTACACATTAAAACACACAATTTATGTCATATACATTTTTTTCGAGGAGTTGATCGTTTTTGAGATATTCCTTGTTTTTGGTTTCAGCTTTGAAAAACTTGTACTTTTCTCATACCGGAATTTGTCAACTCCTGTCCATACAAACAAAGGAGCGTCAGTCACCTAGTAACCAGCTTTTGACTTCACTTTAACCTATGATACTCCCATATTTTGTTTCTACTTACAAGGAAGTAAGTAATAAGACTATTTCTGCTAATTTTTTCTCGATTAGATTGAAGTAAATAGAAGAATAAGCTTATTAACAATAATTTCTTACACAGAAGTAGAGAAATTCATGTGAATGGAACACATCAGATTTTTTTACAGCTGTGGTGCGTGAATCTGGGAATATTCTCGTTATAAGTGTAAGAGTGAAATCTTAGAAGTGGAGTAATTACTCAATAAATATAATAAGCATATGCTGCTGCAGAAGGCTTTCTCTTGTTACTTAACTGAGATTGTGTTGCAGCTTTCACTCCATCTCTTTCCCGCTTCAGGCAGAGTAGCAGCGAAAGAGTTAACAGGGGACTTCAGTTGCGATTAATTTGGCAACATCGTTATTTCCACTAACGAGCTGAAGCAGGATTAATTTACTACGTTTATATGTTGCCTGTGCACAACTAAGTCGGGCTCCATCCCTGCCTCCGGCTTTGTTGTATCTCGCTACAGCTATTGGGTGCCAGAGAAAAAACCTAATTCTTGGTAACAACCACAAGATGGCACAGTTTCGTTGTCCTTCAAGGGCACTTGGACTCAATTTTCTAACCTTTTGATTTTTATTTTCTCTAGGCCCGTATGTACAATGTACATAGGGATAGAGAAGTATTGCATTCCACCCAAAAATTCGATGTCGAGATTTCACTGGAAATACATGTTTTAGGACCCCCTGAATCCCAAAAAAAAAGCATTTCCAGAAAAAGGTCCGCGTGTGTGTGAACACGATAACTCAAAAAACGAAAAGCAGCCAAAATACCAAACTTGGTACTTAAGTTCAGTATCTTCCATGGATGCGACACGAAGATTTTGAGAAAAATCCCCCCACCCCAAACTACCCTTTACATGGAACTTTTTTCGAAAATTTTGATTTTCTTAAAAATGCCTCTAACAATTTTGATTACAATATCGTATATTAAAGATATTTACCTGACAAATAAAATGTTTATCTTGAATTTGCTGGGAATAGCTTCTATAGACCTGTTTATTCTGGATGAATTTTGCTTAATTTGGTATAACTAGTAAACCGTAAGAGATCGACAAAAACTTACTATACAAAAATGTAGTTCTTGTTAAAGTAAACAATTTACATCATATACATTTTTTCGTGGAAGTTACCGTTTTCGAGGTATTTATTGTTATTAGTTTCAGTTGTGAAGTACTTATACTTTTCTCAGACGGGAGTGTCCGTTTTTCTTTTGTCCTATTCCTGGCCAAGAAAAGGAGCGATTTGTAATGACAATCGCATAACAACAGCTGTTAAAACATTTGACTATCGATTTAGCCTAGTGTATTCCCTTATTTTATTACTACTTATAAGGAAGTAAGTAATAAGAACATTGTGCTGAATACCTCGATTAACAAGGTGCAGAAAGAAGAATAATCTTATGTAAGAAGTTTGTAGAACAGCTAGAGAAAATCATGTGAGTGTAACATTGATTTTTTTCTACTAGTTGTAGTTGGTAGAGGCAGTATTGTATTTTACCCTAAAATTTGACGTCTTGAGTTCACCGAAAAAAATGCCTGAGTAAAAAAAAAAAAGTTCAGAAAAAAAACCGTGTATTCTCTACACGTACTATGTACTTAGTGTATAGAAAAAGTATTGTATTCCACCCAAAAATTCCACACCGAGGTTTCACCGGAAATACACGTTTTGGGTCCCCCCGAATCCAAAAAAAGTATTTTTGGAAAAGGTCTATGTGTGTGTGTGTGTGTGTATGTGTGTGTGTGTGTCTGTGGACTGCATAGCTCAAAAACGAAAATACCGTTAAATACCAAACTTGATATTTAAGTTTGATATCTTCCAAGGATGCGACAGAAGACTTTCAAGAAATTCCCATAGACGGCCGGGGTTCGATCCCAAGCGACTGCATATGAGATTTGTGGTGGACAAAGCGGTGCTGGGGCGGGTTTTCTCCGGGTACTCCGGTTTCCCTCGCCATCGCATTCCACCGGTGCTCCATCATCATTCATGTATCATCAGTGTCACCGCCTGCGGTGCCATAAGTAGTTAAAGAGGGCGTTAAACACTACCAAAAAAAAATCCCCAACCCCCAACTGCCCCATTACATTGATTTTCTCAAAAATGGCTCTAACGATTTTGATTAAAATGTCGCATATTAAAGACATTTAAGTGACAAATAAAACGTATATCTTGAATTTTCTGGGAATAGTCTCTGAAGACTACTTTATTCAGGATGAATTTTACAAAATTTTGCATAACTGTTTCAGACATTTTCATGCCATTTATCTTGAACTAAATGGGAATAGCCTGTGAAGTCCTATTCATTTTGTGTGACTTTTGTATTACTAGTAAACCGTAAGAGATATACAAAGCACAAAAATATAGATTTTGTTAAAGAATTTAATTCTTGGGAAATACATTTTTTTGCGGAGCTAATCATTAGTAACACATCCTCATTCGTATGATGTCTCATTTGTTTTATTCCTGGTCATGGAAAGACACCCGAATTTCAATGACAATCACTTAGCAACAGCGTTTAAATTATCTGATTCTCGCATTAGTCTAAGGAGTTCCATTAATTCCCTTCTACTTAGAAGGAACTATATAATATGATTGTTTATGGCTATATTTACCTCGATTAGCATGTTGTAGATACAGGAATAATCTTTTGTAAGAAAATTTGCTGCCGAACAGATATAAAAGCTCTTGTGAATGAAACACAACAGATTTATTAAGCTTAAAACAGCTTTGCGTTGGTATTGAAGCACTGAATCTTTCAATAATATGTCACATTAAATTAGCAGATGTTTCAAAGCTTATGCTTCCATTTACTTCATGCTAATCGAAAAAAAAAAAAAAAAAATAGCAGAAATAATCTTATATCTTGCTTCCTTGTAAATAGAAGTCAAAGTCAAAATCTGGTTGCTATGTGAATGAAGTTCCTTTTTACTTTCTCTATACGTACTATGTACATAGCGTATAAAGAATGTATTGCACTCCACCAAAAAATTCGATACCGAAATTTCACCGGAAATATATGTTTTAGGGTCCCCCCTGTATCCAAAAAAAGTATTTTCAGAAAAAGGTCCGTGTGTCCCTGTCTCCGTGAGTCTGTGAACACGATACCCCAAAAACGAAAAGTCGGTAAAATACCAAACTTGGTATTTAAGTTTAGTATGTTCCAGAAATACGACACGAAGATTTTGAGAAAAATACCCCCACCCCAAACTACCCTTTACATGGAACTTTTTTAAAAAAATTTGATTTCCGCAAAAATGGCGCTTACGATTTTGTTTAAAATACCATATATTAAAGATATTTACCTGACAAACAAAGTGTATATCTGGAATTTTCTGGGAATAGCCTCAGAAGACTACTTTATTCTGGACGAATTTTACGGAATTTTGCATAACTGCTAAACCATAAGACTTAGATAAAAACTTACTGCATAAGAAATGTAGAACACGTTGAAACACACAATTTATGTTATATAAATTTTTTTCGTGGAGTTGATCGTTTTTGAGATATTCCTTGTTTTTATTTCAGCTATGAAAAACTTGTTTTTCTCATATAGGAATTTGCCAACTCCTATCCATACAAACAAAGGAACTTCAGTCACATAGCAACCAGCTTTTGACTATCACTTTAACCTATGGTACTCCCTTACTTCGGTTCTACTTACAAGGAAGCAAGTAAAAAGCCTATTTTTGCTAATTTTTTCTCGATTAAAATAAAGTAAATAGAGGCTTTTTAACAATAATTTGTTGCAGAATGTAGAGAAAGTCATGTGAATGGAACACATCAGATTTTTTTGTATGGACAGGAGTTGACAAATTCCTGTATGGGAAAAGTATAAGCTTTTCAAAGCTATAAAACCAAACACAAGGAATATCTCAAAAAGGATCAACTCCACGAAAAAACCTATATAATGTAAATTGTGTGTTTTAATGTGCTCTACATGTTATGTGTGGTAAGTTTTTTTCCAAGCAGTTATGCAAAATTCCATAAAATTCATCCAGAATAAAGTAATCTTCAGAGGCTATTCCCAGAAAATTCAAGATATACATTTTATTTGGCAAGTAAATATATTTAACATAAGAGAATTCAATCAAAATCGTTAGAGCCATTTTTAATAAAATCAACATTTTCGAAGCCCTCCTGAGCTTGTCTGCCTCACATTCAAAAGGTCCTGAGCTCGAATCTCGCTAAGGGTAAGTTACCCGGATAATTTTTTTTTTGGGGGGGGGTTCCCTTATCCTGTGCAGACGAATGTCGAGCAACTTTAAGCTCCATGGACACCGAGATCATTTGAGCATCATTTCACCAATTTCATCCATCGTCTGATATGACCAACCAGGTTAAAGGACGTTAAAACTACCAAAAAAAAAAAAAATCCAAAAAAGTTCCATGTAAAGGGTAGTTTGGGGTGATATTTCTCAAAATCTTCGTGTCGCATCCCTGGAAGATATCAAACTTAAATACTAAGTTTGGTATTTTACCAACTTTTCGTTTTTGAGCTATGCTGTCCACAGACACACACACACAGATGGACAGACAAACAGACACAAACACGGACATTTTTCTAAAAATGCTTTTTTTGGATTTTTTTATCAGATTTTCTTTTTGGTATACTGAAACTTATTCATATCTTCATAGAAAAGATAACCGAGTGGTTACAGTTTTTTTTTATTATTCAAGGAATAATGGAATTTTGAAATTATTTATACTGGTGGAGAAGAATGGGCATTGTTTTTTTTAAATTTCTTTTTGTATTTATTCTTTTTTATTTAGTTTGTAATGGCATGGCACCCCCTTTGTGAATTAGGAAATTTATTTATTTCAGGAGAAGCAGGAGCTCTACATCACAACAGGCCAGCATAAAGAGGAATAATGCATGATATTGCATCCAAGATCATTCCGGATCGATATAGAATCAATTAGGTGCTCATATCCTGTATATCCAGGGTTTAAAGGGGTTGATTCTGTTGTCTCGAATCATCCACCACCTCTCTGCATACAAAAAACTTCGTAAAGCTGGAACCACAAAGTCAGCTGGCGTGTCCAAGGTACTAAGCCAAGCATAGGTACCCATTACTGTCCAAATAAGAGCTCTCCACAATGCAGGACGCGTCCAGGGAAAATTCAGCTGCAAAATATCCGTTGCTGAAGGCTGCCAGGTGTCACCAGTCCAACCCCGACATCGGCTCAAGCGCCATGTCCATATCAATCCTTTACCTGAGCATTCCAAGAGTCGATGTGCGAGCGAATCCGGAGCTTGGCACAATGGACAAGCGGGAAGAATTACCAGATGATGTCTATGTAATTTATCTGCAGTTGGTGGGATTTCATTGACAATCTCATATGCCACCGAGACCCATTCCGTGTTGATTTCTGGTATAGCAAAGCCACGCCAAATTTGCCTCCAGGGCAATTGTGGATACTTAACTTGTATATGTGGAGTAGTAGGTTCCCTCCGTTGAAAAAGGGCAGAGACTTCCCTAGCCGTCCGAAAACGGCCATTAGGCACTTCTGCTGAAGGTAGTGTGCTCAAGTCACGTAGGAGATCACGTAACATTTTAGGAATCTTTTGGAGTTCTCTCCGCTCCCAAAACAACTGATAATGCCGTTGTACTAACACCTCTACACTATCACCCTGTCCATCCAGTGCTTGCATAATCATTTTTAAGGAAAGTGCTTTACATTGCATCGCCACATCCACAACCCCCAGCCACCCTGGCCTTTTGGAAGACGTAACTGAGTACGGGAAATACGATATAATTTTCCTGTCCATATGAAGTATCCGATTATTTGCTCAATTCTTTGGCTGTGCCGTTTTGTTGGAGGCAGCACGTGTGCTAAGTACCATATACGACTCAACGCAAAGGCATTACAAAACCACACACGTTGTATCAAGTTCAGCTTCCTCGACTTTTGACCGTATAGTACACCACGTAAAGTATTAATGCATGACGTCCAATTATAGTCTCGCAGGTCTTCATCGTCTCCACTGAAGTATATCCCAAGAATTTTTGTGCGTTGCACAGTGGGTATTCCTAACACCGTGGTATCCGGAGGATGCGGCCCAATGGGAAGACTTTCAGATTTCCTCAAATTAAACGTCATCCCCGCACATTGGGCATATTTCTGTAAACATCTTCGTAGATATGTGACATCCTGCTCGTCGGTAACCATCACCGTAAGATCATCGGCATATGCCCTAACGGCTGGTTCCTTTCCATAGACCTCCACACCCGTTATCGTAGATTGCAGCTGTCGGAGCAAAGGATCGATGTATACAGCAAATAACAACATTGATAGGGGACAACCTTGGCGGACGGATCTGTTGACCGGTATGGCGGCAGTCAGAAACCCATTGCATTGAATCCTTGATAACGCAGTGCCATATAGTGCCCGAAGGAGGTGATACAACTTGTTCGGCACTTGCAATGACTCCAAACGTGCCCAAAGACCCAGTTGAACCACATTATCAAATGCTTTCTCAAGGTCCAGGTTTACCAGAGCAGCAGAGCGGGTTTCTTGGCGACAATGAAGAATACAGTCTCGCAAAGCTGCCACGGTATGGTGCATAGCCGTACCTCCGCGCACCACAGCCTGCTGCTCACTAAGCAAGGGTACTAGCCATGCTTGCAGCCTACGGGCGATTATTTTTGCAAACAGCTTATAGTCGCAATTGAGTAAGGTGATGGGCCGATAATCTGCGGGCCGGCTGGGCGTGGCGGTCTTTGGGAGTTGTAGAACTACCCCATCTCCAAATGCAGGTGGCGGGCTTTCATCCCTCCAAATTTCTTGAAACACTAGAAGAACTTCTTTCTTAATAAACCGCCAACAATGTTTATAGAACTCATACGGCAGCCCATCTGGTCCGGGCGCTGTATGAGGTTTGGCTGTCTGAATCGCAGTGAGCAACTCCGTTTCCTTCAGCGTGGGAGTAGGCGACCGTTGTAAACCTCCCTGCACAACTGGCACATATTTGGACATATACGACTGGATTGAATCCACCATATCCACCGGCCTGGCAAAGCGCTGGGTGTAATAAGAATGCAATACACGAAGAATCCCTGTCGTGGTCGTAACCTCTTGACCATCATCTATCAATTTGGTAACAAACGCTCTGCGACCTTGCCTACGCTCCTTCGCCAGGAAGAAGAAACTCATTTTTTCACCATAAACCATTTCTGCTGTACGTATTCTGGCTAAGGTTCCCTGGAGCTCTTGCGTTTTACGGTGCTGGATATGAGCCTTGACTTCCCAGAGCTGACAGTGTAGGTCCTCCCCATGTTGTTGGCGCAGGTGTAAATCTTGTAGCACTGCAAGATAAAAATCTAAAGTTTCTCTCCGAGCTAACGCTCTACGACAGGCTGCGGCTTTAAAAAAGGAGCGTATCGCTGGCTTCGCCTTATAGACCCACCATGCTGCCTTATTGGGAGAGCGCTGAAAAGACTTCTGCAATTTGGACCAACATTCTTGGAATTCTTTCAGGACCTCGCCATCTGTAAGTAAGGAGCAATTAAGCTTCCACAACCCTGGACCACTACGACGTATCTCCGCACGACCTACAACGGCATGTAGCACTGCATTGTGATCACTAAAAGCTGCTGGCACTATCTCTGTGCGATGTATCCGGGATGCCGTCTCCGGTAGAACATACATCCGGTCCAGTCGAGAGGCCGACTGGCCTCGCACGAAGGTGTACATCACATCATTACCGTGCTTGAATTCCCAGCTATCCACCAATTGAAACTGGTCCACTAACTGCTGCAATGCTATACAACCATTAAAGGCGCCTCTTTGGTCCTTGGCTGCTAGCGTACAGTTAAAATCCCCAACCAATAAGAATGGGGAACTCCGAGGAATATGGGTTAAAAACTCCTGGCGAAAAAAATCCTCGCGTTGTTTCCTCTTGTTGCTTCCCGCCGGGGCATAGATATTCACGAAGGTAACACCATCATACTCCGCGGAGAGGATTCTACCTGAAGGATGATAGGCAAAGCCGTGTAGGGGCAATCCCTGGCGGTATACAATAGCCGTCCCAGTACCACCCGGGCCTAAATTAGTCTCATAGTCATATCCATATAAAAAGTCCATATTATAAACATTCACCTCTTGAAGAAAGCAAACATCAACATCATTACTACTCAAAAAATCTCGAAGCAGCTGTTGCTTAACTGGTTGCCGCAACCCATTCACATTAAGTGACGCCCAAATTTGAAGTCCAACTGGCATGCAGGGCAAAGAAAGGTACTCACAATCTCAGGACCAATGTCGTGATACCAAACAGGAATTAGGGCACGTGTCAGTTCAATCCGGGGAGTACAACCATTAATTGTCCGCACCCTCGTGAGGATCGTCCTTAGTATGCTTGTAGCAACGCCGTAGGTCCTCATCGGCGTCATTGGCATCTTCAGCCGGCCTCTTACCGGAATCAGTGGCCTTCACTACGCGACCGTCAGGAAGATCGTGAAGAAATCGTTGCATTCCCGCGCCACCAGCTGGCGAAGACGGTAACAAACAGGCATCAATATGGCGGTCTAGCGGTTGGAACTGGAGGCGAGGGTCGCGAGCAGATACAGAAACTCTGGACGGCGCACCCAAGTTGCGGGTCGCGTCTTCAGACGCTTCAGGTACGTCGCTATCATTTACCCTGCGGTCAGTATCCTGTTGTACGGTGTCCTGTACATGCTGGACATCATCAACAAACTCCGGCGTCTCCGGCATCACCATGCCGTCCCCCTCATCCAACTGTCGTTGTACAGGCATTACCTCCACTTGGGTCTCCATTGATGACCCGGGCGTGTGCATAACACCCTGCTGGTCATCCGCCAGTAAGTTAGCCGGAGCACCCACTGCCTCGCTGAAGGTTGCCGGACGATTTCTAGGTTGCAGAGACAACCGAGTAGCTCTAAAGGGACAATCCGCTTTTAAATGCGTCGTCTCACGGCACAAATGACACGCTTGCTGCTGTCCGGTATAGGCAATAGATATCACATAAGTATCAATAACCAAGGTAGCCGGTATATTGCACTTAATACCCATTTTCACGGTACACACGTCATTGTTAGCCGGAAGCAGATAATTTCTCACGTCGTGTATCAAATACCTTACCGTATTTAGACAATTCTTGTGTCAAAATTGCGCTGGGCACCTCCGGTGGGAGGTTGAAAACCCGCACATTAACAATTTCACCTGGCGTGATTTTCACTTTGGAGATTTCCCCAGATTCATATGTAAAGTTTTGTTCTTCGGTGTAACGTGACATAAGTTTATCATATAATAACGTGGAGACTAACTTGACATAAATAGCACGTTCACGACTATTGAGCTGAAGCGTGTCCACTTGATCCGGTTTTAAAGCCAGAAAATGTACCAACCATTGATGTATTTCTAGTGCAGACGATCTCGTTGCTGCGTTGTTAAACTGAATTTTAATAGTATTTACCCCCTTATACACGGCCATTTTAATGCGTTACCACCTTCTCGGAAGAAGATTGAAGTGCCCAATTAAGTAAAACGCCTGCCCGCTTTCACAACCCGCAGAGACGCCGCAACAAACAAACAACTCACCGCAGTGAAGACTGGTTCCGCTCGCTCTACACAAACAACCTCACGGTACGCCGTCCAGCGAGGTCTCAAAACATTTTCCGGTGAATTCTCGGTATCGATTTTTTCGGTACATTACAAAAGGGTTGATAATGACAGTAACCATGAACGGAATCTGAGTTGTTGCAGAGGTGGTAGGGGTTGTTTTGGCGACAGCGTCGACACTCAAGGAAAGTTCAGTCGTTTTCAAACTTCTGTTACTCAGAATGAATTACAGCAGAAAGGTCCGCTAGAGACGAGGTTTATGTTCAGCAAAATGGTTATTGCTCTGCCAGAAATGAGAGCTGTTTTAGATAATGAGGAGAGCGCTGGACGTTCCTGCACTGCAAGCAGTTGCTTTAGTAATAATCAATAAAGCTTTGTAGACGAAACACTTTTCAGGGTTAATGTTTATATTCCAAGGCCGCTTCAGATGTCTCCTCGGCAGCAAAAAGAACACAAAAAAGTCTGATGTGTTCCATTCACATGACTCTCTACATATCTACAATAAATTATTGTTATAAAGTTTATTCATCTATTTACTTAATGCCAATCGAGAAAAAAATTGCATATGATTGAAGTTCCTTTATTTGTATGGACAGAAGTTGACAAATTCCTGTATGAGAAAAGTATACGTTTTTCAAAGCTGAAAATATAAACAATGAGTATTTCAAAAACGATCAACTCCACGAAAAGTGTATACAACATAAAATATGTGTTTTAATGTGCTATACATTTTTTGTGTGGTAAGCTTTTGTCTCTCTCTTACGGTTTAGAACTTATGCAAAATTTTGTAAAATTCACTCAGAATAAAGTAGTCTTCAGAGACTATTCCCAGAATATTCAAAATATACATTTTATTTGTCAGGTAAATATCTTTAGTATACGATATTTTAATCAAAATCGTTAGAGCCATTTTTTAGAAAATCAACATTTTCGAAAAAAGTTCCATGTAAAGGGTAGTTTGGAGTGGGGGGATTTTTCTCAAAATTTTCGTGTCGCATCCCCGAAACATACTAAACTTAAATACCAAGTTTGGTAATTTACCGACTTTTCGTTTTTGAGTTATCGTGTTCACAGACACACGGACCTTTTTCTGAAAATACATTTTTTGGATACAGGGGACCGTAAAACATATATTTCCGGGGAAATATTGGTATCGAACTTTTTGCTGGAGTGCAATACATTCTCTATACACTATGTACATAGTGTGTATAGAGAAAGTAAACATTAGCAGAAATCGTTTTATTTCTTGATTCCTTGCAAGTTGAAGTGAAATAAGGGAGTACCATAGGTTAAAGTGATAGTCGAAAGCTGGTTGCTATGTGTCTGAAATTTCTTTATTTGTATGGACAGAAGTTGACAAATTCCTGTATGAGAAAAGTTAAATTTTTCAGAGCTGAAACCAAAAACAATAATATCTCAAAAACGTACAGCTCCACGAAAAAAATGTGTATAACATAAATTGTGTGTTTTAATGTGCTCTACATTTTTTGTGTGGTAAGTTTTTGTCCATTTCTTACGATTTAGCAGTTATTCAAAATTCTGTAAAATTCACCCAGAATAAAGTAGTCTTCAGAGGCTATTACCAGAAAATTCAAGATATACATTTTATTTGTAACGTAAATATTTTTATTATACGACATTTTAATCAAAAGCGTTAGAGCCAATTTAGTTCCATAAGTTTAGGCCTTCTCTTTTAAATCTCCATATAGCTCCGCAGCCTTATCTTCGTGCTCAATAAGGGAAATAAGTTTCCATTCGTTGTCCAGATCCTTCACTCCTTTCAAATGGCATATATAATGAAGATAAAAATATTTACAAGGCAATTTCTTCAAACGCTTCATATAATCTTTTTCTTATCTCTCTCAGATATCTTTTGCATCTGATCCGAGCTCCAATCTCTAATCATTGGATAGGGTTTGAGTTCCAGACTTTGGATATACAAACAAAAGGATATTGCACAAATAATGAGTGTCTTCCAGCCATTATCGCCTCTTTCGTGCTCAACTTGTTCAACCAAATGGTAGTGTGAAACACAACTGGTAAGGCGATTCTCCCAATATTAAATGAAGAACACTTTAGGAAAACAGAAGCTACGGCAGTTTGTTTTATTGCTCTCGACTGTGCGTACATATGGCTTTAGATTCTCTTTGATTTTAATTTAGACAACGGTCATTTATTCACAATTTTCCGCATAGAATTTCAGGAATGTACCCAGACAATGAATTTTAGAATGTATGGGTTTGAATACGTTTCAGTTGCTCATAAAACACATTCGTCGCATGTTTTTGGGAGAAGGATCCATTATCACTAAATTAATGAGATACACATATTCTCTTCGGTCTGCTTTAAAATACAAAATTACAGCCGTTCATCGTCACCACAGCCGCTAGTGTGTTTTGCCTGACTATTCCGTTGCATGGACATCAATGGCTTCGGGTAATGCTCCTTTGTGTACACTTAAATATGCGTTGAAAGTAAAAACCATACCAGAATCACAAAAAAAAAGACTTATGTGTTACACTCACATGACTTTCTCTAGCTCTTCTACAAACTTCTTACATAACATTATTCTTCTTTCTGCACCTTGCTAATCGAGGTACTCATTAGCACAATGTTCTTATTACTTATTTCCGTATAAGTAGGAAGAAAATAAGGGAATACACTACACTAAACCAATAGTCAACTGTTTTAAAAGCTATCGTTAGGCGATTGTCATTACAAATCGCTTCTTTTCTTGGCCAGGAGTAGAACAAAAGAAAAACGGACACTCTCGTCTGAGAAAAGTATAAGTACTTCACAACTGAAACTAATAACAACGAGTACCTCGAAAACGGTAAGCTCCACGAGAAATATGTATATGGCATAACTTGTGTATTTTAAAAACACCTACATTTTTTGTATTGTAAGTTTTTGTCCATCTCTTACGGTTTAACAGTTATACAAAAATCCGTAAAATTCATCCAGAATAAACTAGTATTTAGAGGCTATTCCCAGAAAAGTCAAGATAAACATTTTATTTGTCAGGTAAATATCTTTAATATACGATATGTTAATCAAAATCGTTAGAGCCATTTTTAAGAAAATCAAAATTTTCGAAAAACGTTCCATGTAAAGGGTAGTTTGGGGTGGGGGGATTTTTCTCAAAATCTTCGTGTCGCATCCCTGGAAGGTACTAAACTTAAATACCAAGTTTGGTATTTTAGCTACTATTCGTTTTTGAGTAATCGTGTTCACAGACACACGGACACACACGGACCTTTTTCCCAAAATGCTTTTTTTGGATACAGGGGAACCTAAAACATATATTTCCGGTGAAATCTCGGTATCGAATTGTTTGGTGGAGTGCAATACATTCTCTATACACTATGTACATAGTGAGTATAGAGAAAGTAAAAAATTATCGCTCAAATCCGCGATGGCACTATTCAACACAAAAATAGTACCCATATTTGCGTACGGACTAGCCTTAACATGGGACAAACTCCGCACGAAAGACTACCATAACCTAGAGAACGTTAAAGCCCGTTTCCTTAAGGCTACACCTGGAGTGTCGAAGCACAAGATTGGTCGAGAAGCCTTCTTAATAGGAGAACTTAAGACTTGGACTTCCCCGGACCCCCAACTGGAAGAAGGCGCTCGACAAAAGAACAATGAAGAGGAAGGATATCTGGCCAGAATTCTATTCAACGGAAGCCATGGTAAACCGGAACTGGACTGCCACGAACCAAAAGCTCCGTCACTTCACGACATCGATGGCACCACATGGATACGATCACAAAGCATGCAGGAACAAGGCATTCCACGTCCCGGACGACACCTGTGTATGTGACAAAATATGAGACAGATACCATGTCCTACATGCTCAAAGCGGATCAAGTCAGTGATAAACTTTTGCACAAAGTAACTCCAAACATATGTACAACTTGTATGCGATATTATTATTATTATTATGATTATTATTATGATTATTATTATGATTATCATGATTATCATGATGATCATGATTATGATTATTATTATGATTATTATTATGATTATTATTATGATTATCATGATTATCATGATGATCATGATTATGATTATTATTATGATTATTATTATTATGATCATTATGATTATGATTATGATTATGATGATGATTATGATGATTATGATGATGATGATTATGATTATTATTATGATTATTATTATGATTATTATTATGATTATTATGATTATGATTATTATGATTATGATTATTATGATTATTATGATTATGATGATTATTATGGTTATGATTGTGATTATTATGATTATGATTATTATTATGATTATTATTATGATTATTATGATGGTTATTATGATGATTATGATGATTATGATTATGATGATTATGATTATGATGATTATGATTATGATGATTATGATGATGATTATGATTATTATTATGATTATTATTATGATTATTATGATGGTTATTATGATGGTTATGATTATGATTATGATGATTATGGTGATAATTATGATGATGATGATTATTATTATTATTATTATGATTATTATTATGATTATTATTATGATTATTATGATGGTTATTATTATGATTATTATGATGGTTATTATTATGATGATTATGATGGTTATTATTATGATTATTATGATGGTTATTATTATGATGATTATGATGATGATTATGATTATTATTATGATTATTATTATGATTATTATTATGATTATTATTATGATTATTATGATGGTTATTATTATGATTATGATTATGATGATTATGATTATGATTATGATGATTATGATGGTTATTATTATGATGATTATGATGATTATGATTATGATGATTATTATGATGATGATTATGATGATTATGATTATTATTATGATTATTATTATGATTATTATTATGATGATTATTATGATCATTATGATTATGAATATTATGATGATTATGATTATGATGATTATGATGATTATGATGATTATGATGAGTATGATGATGATTATGATTATTATGATTATTATGATTATGATTATTATGATTATTATGATTATTATGATTATTATTATTATGATTGTGATTATTATGATTATTATTATTATGATTGTGATTATTATGATTATGATTATTATTATGATTATTATGATTATTATTATTATTATTATTATTATTATAAAGTAATAGTCAAAAGCTGGTTGCTATGTGACTGAAGTTGCCTTGTTTGTATGGACAGGAGTATATGAGTTCCTTATGAGAAAAGTATGTTTTTCAAAGCTGAAACCAAAAACAAGGAATATTTAAACAAACGATCAACTCTACGAAAAAAATCATACATATATAACATACATTGTGTGTTTTAACGTACTCTACATGTTTTGTGTGGTAAGTTTTCGTCCATTTCTTACGGTTTAGCAGTTATGCAAAATTCCGTAAAATGATCCAGGATGAAATACTCTTCAGAGGCTATTCCCAGAAAATTCAAGATATACATTTTATTTGTCAGGTAAATATTTTTAATATACGATATCTTAATCGAAATCGTTAGAGCCATTTTTAAGAAAATAAACTTTTTCGAAAAAAAGTCCATGTAAAGGGTAGTTGGTAGTGGGGGGATTTTCTTGAAAATCTTCGTGTCGCATCCTTGAAAGATACCAAACTTAAATACCAAGTTTGGTATTCATAGGTCTTTTCGTTTTTGAGCTATGCTGCCCACAGACACACAAACACACACATACATACACGCACCTTTTTCCAAAAATGCCTTTTCTGAATTAAGGGGTCTCAAAACATGTATTTCCGGTGAAATCTCGGTATCGAATTTTTGGATGCATTACAGTACCTTCTGTGTACACGTGTAGAGAAAGTAAAAAGTAATACGGACAATTTCTGTTATTTTTCTCGATTATCATGAAGTACATAATATAATACGCTTTTTAACAATAATTGGTTACAGAGAGGTAAAGAAAGTGATCTGAATGAAACATATACGATTTTTTTTCTTTCTATATATGTGCTATGTACATAGTGTATAGAGATGGTATTGCACTCCACCCAAAATTTCGATACCGAGATTTCACCGGAAGTATATGTTTTAGGGTCCCCTGTATCCAAAAAAACTAATTTTCAGAAAAAGGTCCGTGTGTGTGTCCATGTGTCTGTGAACATGTCAACTCAAAAACGAAAAGTCGGTAAAATACCAAGATTATTATCTTCCAGGGTTGCGACGCAAAGATCTTAAGAAAAATTCCCTCCACCCCTTATGACCCTTTACATGAAACCTTTTTGAAAAAAATTTTGATTTTCATAAAAATGGCTCTAACGATTTTGATTAAAATACGGTATATTAAAGATATTTACCTTACAAATAAAATGTTTATCTTGAATTTTCTGGAAATAGCCTCTGAAGACTACTTTATTCTGGATGAATTTTACGAAACTTTGTATAACTGCTAAACCGTAAGAGTTGGCTCAAAAACTTACCATACAAAAAATGTAGAGCACGTTAAAACACACAATTTATGTTACATATATTTTTTTCGTAGAATTCATAATCTTTTAGATATTCCTTAATTTTGGTTTCATCGTTAAAAACTTACGCTTTTCTCATACAGGAATTTTCCAACTCGTGTCCATACAAACAAAGGAACTTCAGTCACATAGCAACCAGCTTTTGACTTTCACTTTAACCTATGGTACTCCCTTATTTGGTTTCTACATTAGCATGAAGTGAATAGAAGTATAAACTTTTTAACAATAATTTGTTGCAGAGATGTAGAGAAAGTCATGTGAATGTATCACATCAGATTTTTGTAGCTCTGAACTTCCTAAACTTCGCAAATGCAGTAGATCCTGATAAAGCTAGCCATAAATATTTCGTAATGGAATACAGTGTCCACTATGATTTAATGTGACTATAGAAGGGGAACCTCTTTTGAACTCGTAATCCGATTTAAGCTAATTGTGGTTTATCTTGGCTCGTACAGAATTGTTTAATGAATGGATTGAAATAATGGATTTTGACGTTGTATGACTTCATGTGATGACGGAGAACTAATTAAGATCCCAATTATGTTTGGTTCAATAGGAAAGCTATCTGTCCGTCCGTTTGTGTACAGGATAATGATCGGCTTTACACTTGTCCACGTGTTTGACGCGTATTGTATTCATTTGTTTGTTTGTCGCCTGTTTCTAACGCCCTGCAATGGACGTTCAAACAGCCTGATACGAATCCATTCAATGCAGAATCTCTTTTATCCTATTATTACTTTCTCTACGTCGTATAACTAGCAGGAGAAATGTTGTATTCCACCCAAAATTCGATACCGAGGTTTCATCGTAAATACATGTTTATAGACCTCCTGAATATAAGAAAAAACATTTAGTTTCTCTAGCACGTATTTACATACAATGTACGTAGTACATAGAGAATGTATTATATTCTACTAAAAATTCAATGAACCCTGAGTCCCAAAAAGGTTTTAGAAAAAGGTCCGTATGTGTGCGCGTATTTCTGGACAGCATAGCTTAAAAACAAAACGACAATTAACTGTGAACTTGATATTTATTTTTAGTATTTTCTAAGGATGTGACATGAAGATTTTTAAAAAAAGCCTTCTCCTCAAATTACCCTTAACATGGAGACATGTTTTAAAATTTTGATTTTATCAAAAATGACTCGAACGATTTTGTATATTACAAATATTTCTCCATAAATAAAATATATATTTTGTATTTTCTGGGAATAGCCTTCGAAGAGCTCTCTATTTTGAATGAGTTTTGCAAATTTTGCATAACGGTTAAAGCGTATCTCGTTGAAACACATCATTTATGTCATTTAGGTTTTTCGTGAAGAATTACCCATTTCCGAGGTATTCCTTTTTATTGACTTCAATATTAACCTACCTAATCTTTCTCAACTGGGACATGCAAACCGAAATGCACCTCAATTGTTTAACATATCGAGCAGCTTTTGTAGGATTTGACTATCGCTTTAGCCTAGTATACCCCCTTATTTCCTTTATACATACAAGGAAGCATAAATAAGAGCAATTCTGGTTATGTTTTTATCGGTTAGCATGATGAAGATACAAGTAGAATGTTTTGTAAGAATAGTTTATACATAACAGCTAGAAAAAGCTATGTGAATGGAACACACCGAATTTTTAGAAAAAGGTCTGCGTTTGTTTGTCTTTGTCTGTGTAAGAGAGAAAGAAAAAAAAAATATATATATATATATATATATATATATATATATATATACATATATACTGTCTGTGTACAGCAAAACTCAAAAACGAAAAGTCTAGAAATTATCAATTAAACAATTATAAATTTAAAAAATGCCCACAGTGTTACAGAGTCAATAGTTATATTAGAAAATCACTTGTATGGACAAACTAATTTATTCTTATAAAATAGTCATACATTTGTTTTATATAATATATATAAATAATTATCAGGTAGTGTTACATATTGATGCAATTTTGTTAACAATTAATTATTTGAATGTTTAGAATTTCAGTTATGAATTATATCCATTTGTTGCTTAATATGCTTTGCTTACGATAGCTTGCAATTGGAGGATGCCAAATTTAGTAATTATTTCTCAGTATTCCCCCTCTGGGCTAATGTCCATCCATCTTTACTTCACCGGCAATGTAAACAAAAGCAACACGTTGCAACGGCTCTGATTGGTTGCTGAACGTTTTACCCCTTTTCTCTAACACAAAATAGTTCCTCTTAAATTGTCGAGAGAGGTACAGAAATATACTAAACTATGGTGTTGTGTAAATAATATGGTAAGAAGGTAATTATGCGTTGCGCAGTTCGGCTGTAACAGCTGTGAGTCGTCCAGAGTTGCCAGGTTTCACGATTTTTATCATTCTTGGCTATCTTTGTCCCTCTCTACATACATTTCACCGTAAATACATGTTTTGAGACCCCCTGAATAACTCTCTACGAGTGAACACTATTTTCTACAGATGACACGTTCCAAACGTAAAGGCCCCCGACTTGACCATTGCAATTAAGGGGCAAGGTACTCTGAAATGGTAAAAAGTGTCATTTTTCCTTTCTCTATACGTACTAGTGTATAGAGAAGGTATTACACTCTACCAAAAATTTCGATACAGAGATTTCACCGGAAATATATGATCAAGGTCCCCTGTATCCAAAAAAAGGATTTTCACAAAAAGGTCCGTGTGTGCCTGTGCCTGTAAACATGATGACTCAACAACGAAAAGTCGGTAAAATACCAAATTTGGTATTTAAGTTTAGTATCCTCTAGGGATGCGAACGAATATTTTGAAAAAAATCCCGCCATCCAAACTACCCTTTACATGGAACTTTTTACAAAATTTTGATTTTCTGAAAAATGGCACTAACGATTTTGATTAAAACATCGTATATTAAAGATATTTACCTGACAAATAAAATGTATATCTTTAATTTTCTGGGAATAGCCTCTGAAGAGTACTTTATTCTGGATGCATTTTATGGAATTTTACATAGCTGCTAAACCGAGCCGGTCCCCATGGCCACGCTCGCTAAAGCGTCTCGCTTTGGTGCTTCGTGGGCAGGGGATCGTGGGTTCGAGTCCCGCCTTGGGCATGGATGTTATATGTTTGTGCAATGTGTATATGTTTGTAAAAGAAACAGTAAACCAGTAATCAGTAAAACCTACGGGGGGAAATGTAAATAGGGATACAGTACCGGAGTCCTGATCAGACTCCGTTACTGTTTTTAAAAAAAAAAAAAAAAAAAAAAAAAAAAAAAAAAGCCGTAAGAGATGGAGAAAAGCTTACCTCGCAAAATATGTAGAGTACTTTAAAACACACAATTTATGTTATATATTTTTTTTTCGTGGATTTGATCGTTTTGTAGATATTCTTTGTTTTTGGTTTCAGCTTTAAAACACTTAAACTTTTCTGACTCAGGACTTTTTGACTGTCACTTTAACCTATGGTACTCCCTTCTGCTTAAAGGAAGAAAGTGATAAGACTATTTCTGCTAATTTTGTCTCGATTAGCATGAAGTAAATAGAAGCATAAGCTTTTCAACAATAATTTGTTGCAGAGATATAGAGAAAGTCATATGAATGGAACACATCAGATTTTCTATTCTAGACACTAATAAATATAACTTTAAAACTGTTATGCAATGCCCCTTTCCAGAACCTTTGTATCTTTAAATGCTGTTTTAAGAAAACAGAAACTATGGGAGCTGGAAAACAGAAATTTTCAGCACATATATAAAACACATGGTTGAACTTTCTGAACCACATTCGTGATGTTATAGTATATATTGATCATATTAAAAAGCAACAACATTGTACATTTTCCACATTTTACTTTTTTGAATTTGCAAATATATTTATTTTTAACCTCTATTGAAATCGCATCATAGCTAAATAATTGAGGTTCAGAAGATAGCTGATTATATTAAAAACAAACATGCAAAAGTGTGATTATGTATTGGAAGCAGTATTAGAGAAAAAGGTACATGAATTCATATATTTTAAGACTAAGTTTTATTACCTTTCTGATGAATGGAATACTTTTAATGGACTCAGGCACATAAGATATTAATGAAAACAATCACTTGAAATAATTGTCATGCTTTATAGAATAATTCATAGAAATTTCTGGTAAAAATAATTGAATACTTTAAAAGCAGTGGTAATTCAACTCATTTAAGGTGTAATTTCTGTAATTCCTGCATTAGTATACCACTTTCCTTTAATTCAAGTTTAAAAGCGTAGTTCTAGTAAAAATGTATGGGAATTCACATGACTTTCTCTACATCTCCCCAACAAATTCTTTTTAAAAGCCTATACTTCCATTTACCTCACGCTAATCAGTAATAAAAATAGCAGAAATAGCCATATTACTCGCTTCCTTGTAAGTAGAAGCGAAATAAGGGAGTACCATAGGTTAAAGTGATAGTCCAAAGCTGGGTGCTATGAGACTGAAGTTCCTTTGTTTGTATGGACAGGAGTTACAAATTCATGTATGAGAAAATTATAAATCTTTCAAATCTGAAACTGAAAACAAGGAATGTCTCAAAAACGACTAACTCAACGAAAAAAATGTGTATAAAATAAATTGTGTGTTTTAACGTGTTCTACATTTTTTGTGCAGTAAGTTTTTGTCCATCTCTTACGGTTTAGCTGTTATTCAAAGTTTAGTAAAATTCATCCAGAATAAACTACTCTTCAGAGGCTATTCCGAGAAAATTCAAGATATACATTTTATTTGTCAGGTAAAATATCTTTAATACATGACATTTTTGAGAAAATCAAAATTTTCAAAAAAAGTTCCATGTAAAAGGTAGTTTGGGTTGGGGGGAGATACTAAACTTAAATACCAAGTTTGATATTTACCGACTTTTCATTTTTGAGTTATCTTGTTCACAGACACACGGACACACTGACACACGGACACACACACACGGAACTTTTTGTGAAAATGCCTTTTTTTGGATACAGGGGACCCTAAAACATATATTTCCGGTGAAATCTCGGTATCGAATTTTTGGGTGGAGTGCAATACCTTCTCTATACACTATGTACATAGTGGTATAGAGAAAGTAAAAATAGGTTCAAATGGCCATGAGTGTTTGCTGATAGGTAATGGACTGGCCATCCATTCAAAGCCAAATGTGGCAAGTTCAAATCCCAATGACTGTGGAAAAGGACGGGGAGGGCCCAAGTAAAATAATTGGTGTGATGCTTGGAAGTTAATGGGGTTACATTTGCGTGTTCTTATGTGGGTTTTACTCTTTTATTTATTTTTTAAAATCAAGTAATTTTGAGGTAGAAGGTTAGTATAACATGAAATTAGTCCTAGAGTACAATACTATTCGTATAGCTACGCTTAAAACAAGATAACCTTATAGGTACCGACAAGCAATAAAAGGTTAAAGACGGGGTATGAATAAATATCTATTGCTTTAAGTGTAAGGGCATTTTCTAGGAAAGAAAAGGATTAAATAATATTGCAATTAGTTTGTGTATACACCATCAGGAATGCTATAGTATTCCAGCATATTTTACTATCGTTTTTAGACAAGTCATATTTCACGTGCATTTCTACTCGTATTTTTTTTTTTCTAACTGCTACACAGTATGCAAAGTAGAGCAACAAACTACAATGGTTATAAATGAAATTTGAATTTCAAAACATAACGGCGCTGTCGTTTAACAAAAGCAAAACTTCAGTGTTTATTGCAGAGTCGGACTTTTATATATTAGTTTTTAAATTAGAATTGTATGCAGATTTTAAATCGACTTTGTAGTTGTAAAATATTTTTATTGCAAATGTTACGCTTTCACGGTAAATAATATACAAGGGTATATATGAGTATGTTATCAATAATAACAATGCGGGGAAGTATGCTGTAAGTTTAATAGCTAACAAAATGTTTTATTAAATAAAATCAATTATATATTATTAAAACTGACTTTATATCAATAGTGAATTTCTATATATCCGTTGAATTCCATACAGAGGCAGTTTTTACTTTCTCTATACGTATTATGTACATAGTGTATAGAGAAGTTATTGTATTGCGCCCAAAAATTCCATACCGAAATTTCACCGGAAATACATGTTTTGATCCCTTTGAATCAAAAAAAAAATTTTGGAAAAAGGCCCGTGTGTGTGCGTGCGTGTGTGTGTGTCTTTGGACAGCATAGCTCAAAAACGAAAAGACCGTTATATACCAAACTTGGTATTTAAGTTTGGTATCTTCCAAGGATGATGCACGAAGATTTTCAAGAAAATCCCCCCACCGCCAACTACCCTTTACATGGAACTTTTTTCGAAATTTGTTATTTTCTTAAAAATGGCTGTAACGATTTTGACTAAAATATCACATATTAAAGGAATTTCTATCACAAATAAAATGTATATCTTTAATTTTCTGGGAATAGCTTCTAAAGACCTGTTTATTCTGGATGAATTAGTAAACCGTAAGAGATAGAAAAAAAAACTTACTATATAAAAATATAGATCTTGTTAAAATACACAAGTTATGTAATATGCATTATTTTCGCAGAACTTACCGTTTTAGAGGTATTCCTTGTTATTAATGAATGAATGAATAATTGTATTTATTAACATAGCAATATCATACATAGAATTTCAACAGTCGCACGGGTCCACAGACCGTACGTGCTTTTGTAATACACATTACAAGCAATATTAAAACAACGACCACAACAAAGAATTAGAAGAGTAAACACGAAAATAAAAAGATAAAGGAAATACAGTCAAAAGCAATATTAAACAATAATAAAATTAAGAGTGAATCCGAAAATAAAGATACAAAGAAATTAAAATATAGCAATTTAAATTTACAGCACAGAGTAAACCTTCATAAATGCACCCTCTTATAATAGATAATTACACTTAAAAGACATATATACACATAATATATACAACCCTAGCACAACAGTGACCTAAGTATGACATAATATATATGTATCTAGAACATTGTAGTCACTTTTGTTTAGTTGATCTTATTCCCCCCCCCTTCTCTATTGGCAGCCTCCTCAGATCTCAGCTGTCTTGCCTTAAGTATAAATTTACCTAGCCCGTCCATGTTTTCCGTGCCTGCCAGTAGCGTCCAACATGCTTCTATCCCTACATTCGCAGTGGTAAAAAATCGCGGCAAATATTTTTCCCGCCATTCCTCCTTACCCCTACATCTTGCCAAAGATGTGAGTCCACGACTCTTCCTCCTCGCAAATGGGACAGATTCTCGTACCATTCTCGTCAGAATAGAATAAATTGTTCCTTGTTATTAGTTTCAGTAATGAAGTACTTATACTTTTCACAGACGGAAGTGTTCATTTTTCTTTTGTTTTACACCTAGCCAAGCAAAGAGGCGACTTGCAATGACAAATGCATAACGAAAGTTTTTAAAACATTGCCTAGTGCATTCCCTTAGTTCCAGTCTACTTATAAGGAACTAAGTAACAAAATTCTGCTAATGTTTGTCTGGATTAGCGTGGCGTTGAAAGAAGAATTATCTTTTGTAAGACGTTTGTTTGTAGAGTAGCTAGAGAAAGTCATGTGAGTGTAACACATCAGATTTTTATCCTATGGCATGTGAAGTGATTGCTACCTTATCACCTTGAGCCGCAGAGCTTTAATTAGCTTCTTTGAAAAGGCCGATGGGTTTGTCCCTCTACAGAAAACAAGACATAATTACGTTGGAGCGAATCTCATCGGCGAAGCTGCTCTCAAAGTGGACATGCTTTAAACTGAGTTGGAATTAATTATTATCACTTTCAAGTTTATTATACACTACTCTCTCGATTTAAACTTCACTATTCCTGCAGGCGAAGTTGTAATTTAATTGCGCCTTCTAGATGTAACAAATTGGCTTAATGAGGTGCTAGAAGGTGGAAAAATGCTTGTTTTGATTGAGGTATTGTAATTCCGATACCGGTGGCAAAAGGAGGGGGCCAGCCCTCCCTCTGTTGTTCTCTCCCTTGAGCTACACCCAGAGCGCAAGCGCGTGTTTCAATTTGCCGGCGGGTAATTTAATTAATTTACTGAAACATGCCATGGTGGCCTTTTGGGCGGCATGTGCCGCACAGAGACTGTGAGGAATATTGTGGTCCATCAATGATGACAGATGTCACCAGAAAGGTACAGAGAGAATTATTTTAATTATTGCTCTGCTTCCAATCAGACATGCATCTCAGCTCACAATTCTGTCCCAGGGGAGCCAACACAACTCAACTGAATGTATTCAAGGTCAGAATAAATTGCCAACATTTTGATTTTCATACAAATAATTTAATTTTATATGTGCACTGTCGTTGTATGCAGTCCTCCTTGGGTATATAGTACTCCACGAAGGGCGTCTCTAGTTCGTGAGTTCGCTCTTATGCGCCATGGTGATCACAGATGGCACTGCAGTACGAAATCACGAGCTACGGACGCGAAATGGAGGATTTTTTTCCCGGAAACCTTTTTCTTTCAAGGTATGGGGTTCTTTTACATGCAAATAAACATTACATGGGAGCATCGGTTTTATTTCTCTTCCGAAGGAAGCCATAAGGATTTATGCGTCCAAAAAAAATCATCACCCTCCAATCTTGGGTTTTAGAGGCTAGCATGGTAACCACTATACCACGGAGGACAATAGATTATTGTTACGTCACTCTCAAGTCTTGGTATCATACCCAGGATATTGCTTGCATAATCCTTCTCATATTAACAAAATATTGAACCACATTTTTGGGTAGACTTAACATTAAAACTTTAAAGGAAAAGAGAGGAACGTACTGTCCGGAATAAACTTTAATAGAAAGACAAGGATACATATAATATTTGCGAAAGACGAAATACAACTTACGTTACAATTTTAATTACTAAATATAAGGTGTGACAAAAACTATATGTTTCAGAATAAACCTTTAATATGCTGATGAAATATCGAAAATCACTTTGAGTTTATAAACTTGCATTTTTATGTACAGGCTGTTAATGAACTACACCGAAATAATTTGCGAGATTGTGCACGTGACTGATATAAGTAATTTGAGATCGGCGATGCATGGTCCCCGGATAAACATAACGCAACTACATAGCGTTAAACGTGTGCGTATCAGGTGCTGATAAGTCGCTGTTAAAGCAAAGCAGGTTGAAAAAGTGGCTTAGAATGTCTTTAAAACTGCTGCCCGGGTATAGAAATATCGATTTTTAGCAGCTCGTTACTAGCGTTCTCAAGATTTAATGTCGCAAAAATCTAGAAAATTTCGAACTACACTTGACAGTGCGACACTGAGCATTCATTAACTAAGTTCTTGAGTTATGTAGCCTACTTTGGAGGCGTTTTTTCAACTGCTCTGGTGGCATAATGCGTAACGCGGGAAGCTGTTATATCGATTTCTGTCATGGAGTAAATATTTATTATTATTATTTTTCTCATTCCAGACAAAGTGCCACGATACGTGGCGTACTGGCATTTCAGAAACTTATAGTCCTTACTTTGAAATTTCAATAAACAGGTCATAAGTCTCCTATCTCAATTACTTATTTAAGTAATCTACATATTCTGTGAAAATATTTCGGTAAATTCATTAACACTGTATATACACATTATATCTTAAATACCCATATGTTTAAAATCGATGTGGTGCAATCCCTTCATATTCTCCACAAAACTATTTTTTTAAAACAGTAATTGTTCTTCTATCTAATTATAGTAATAAATTACATTTGTAGAAATGGTTTAGTTTTAGATACAAGGGGAATAAGACAAAACATTGGTCAACTCTTTAAGAACTGGGCTTATGTGCAGGTTTAGAAATTCTGTTTTCTTTGTATGAACACGAGAAAGGATTATAAGACAACATTATAATTGTATATACAGGATGTTTTATAACGACGCCAAACGAAGATGTGGACCTTGTCGGTCATACCATACGTGATACGTGAATACTTTTCAGCTCTAAATTCGGCCATACAAAAATTTCCATAAAATGGATTAGGCAGTCGTAATAACCAAATAGCACGTGCCTGGCCCACTCCAAGAGAGATGCCGGTTGGTAGCGAAGGTTCCAGTCGCGTGGTATAGGCTTGGTTTTTATAGGTCATCTTAGGAATGAAAAACGTAGTAACTGGGTTTTGTTATGTGTTTCGTATAGCACATTCTGAGGTTGTTTACGTGGCGTCGGACAACGGTTGTTCCTTCGCTGCCTAATCCCAAATATGTGCTATTTTTAAACACATAAAATTTGAAAGTTGTGACATCAAGTTTCGGACGGTTCAAAATGTAAGCTAATTGACTGCTATCTTCGTTTTTGTCGTTTTGAAACAGCCTGTATATATGATTATAAATTAGTTCAGAAAATTATAAGCGCTTGACAGTTCAAGCCTATAAAAAAGATCTTGCAAATAGTTAACGCCAAACTTGGTAACTAATCGACTGCCCACTGACACACACACACATAGACACACACAAATACACGGACAGGCTTCTATTTTTACTTTCTCTATACTCACTATGTATATAGTGTATAGAGAAGGTATTGCACTCCACCCAAAAATTCGATAACGAGATTTCACCGGAAATTTATGTTTTAGGGTCCCCTTTATATATAAAGCATTTTCGGAAAAAGGTCCGTGTGTGTGTCCGTATGTCTGTGAACACGATAACTCAAAAACGAAAAGTAGCTAAAATATCAAACTTGTTATTTAAGTTTAGTATCTTCCAGGGATGCGACACGAAGCTTATGAGAAAAATCCCCCCACCTCCAACTAACCTTTATATGGGACTTTTTTCGAAAATTTTGATTTCCTCAAAAATGGCTCTAACGATTTTGATTAAAATTTCGTATATTAAAGTATTTACACCACAAATAAAATATATATCTTAAATTTTCTGGGAGTAGCCTCTGAAGACTACTTTATTCTGGATGAATTTTATGGATTATTGCATAGCTGCTAAACCGTAAAAGATAGAGAAAAACTTACAACACAAAAACTGTAGAGCACCTAAAAACGCAGAATTTATCTTATATACACTTTTTTCGTGGAGTTGATCGTTTTTTAAATATTCCTTGTTTTTGTTTTCAGCTATGAAAAACATACTTTTCTCATACAGGAATTTGTCGACTTGTCCATACAAACAAAGAAGCTTCAGTCTCATAGCAACCAGCTTTTGATTATTAGTTTAGCCTATAGTACTCCCTTATTTCCCTTCTGCTAACAAGGAAGTGAGTAATAAGACTGTGCTAATTTTTGGTTGGAACACAATATTTTCTCTATCTACTAAGTACATTATACACACGCTAGAGAAAGTAGAAACATGTAGGGGATTTAGATGACATTCTTTTACATCGTGTAAAGATTTTTAGCTGTTATGTTAAAGAATTTCTGACATAGGTAGGTCAGAAATTTAGCAAGTTTAAAATTTGTGGGAAAGAACTTTTAGTGCTTACTGAGTAATTCGAGATGTGCAGTCGAGTGCACGTATTATTCGGTTCAATTTCATCAAATTGCTATACCCTAAGTGTTCGGTCCTTCTGGATTCATCACAGTAAAGAACTACAATTGATTAGGTTCACCTAGATGATTTCGTACCATCCTTTAATTTTAGTTTTTCTTCTACGTACGAATTAGACGAAGTAATGCTAAAAATGCTGTTGAGTTATCACCAGAAATATACATTTTTAGGACACTCAATAAAAGAAAAGCATTCTCATAAAATACTTTGCGTGTGTGAGTGTCTGTCCGTTTGAACGCATGATCCTGCAAAACGAAATTTTTTAAGAAAATGTCCTCAAATTAAACTATACCTTATACAGGGTTACTACAAAAGAAATAGACAACTTCAACTGCCTGTAAAACAAAAACCATTAAAGATACCAACCTAATTATTTTGGAGGTATGTTGAGAAACTCTCAAAGTTTCTTTTGTTACTATTGGTAACGCTGTAGTGTTTTGTTTGTTGTTGCAGAAGCTGAAATGGCGGAAAATCCTGTGGAAAAGGCATATTGCGTGTTGGAATTTGCTAGAACACAATCAGCAACTGTTGTCCAACGACATTTTAGAACACGTTACCACAAAAATGAAATGATGCGCTCACAAAAACCAGCATCGTCGCAACATGTCGATGCAAAAGTCACGCCGTATGACCTTATCTTCTTCACTCAGAAACTGCAACATCTGTAATCTGTAAGGCATCATGTGCAGTCGCTTCCGCAAGATTTTCCATACAGTTTGCTGTGGAATTTGTAATTGCATGCTTGCCCTAGATGTCGATTTCTGTGGGCTTCTTATGTAGGCAGAACGAACACGTTCAACGTTTTCTTCCGAAACTCTTGGTCTTCCCGAGCTCTTCCCTTTGCACAAACATCCCGTTGTCTCGAATTTTCTATACCAGTCGTAGATTGACTGTCTAGTCGGTGGCGTTTTGTGGTAACGTGTTCTAAAATGTCGTTGGACAGCAGTTGCTGATTGCGTTCTAGCAAATTCCAACACGCAATATGCCTTTTCCACAGGATTTTCCGCCTTTTCAGCTTCTGCAACAACAAACAAAACACTACAGCGTTACCAATAGTAGCAAACAAAACTTTGAGAGTTTCTCAACATACCTCCAAAATAATTAGGTTGCTATGTCTAATAGTTTTTGTTTTACAGGCAGTTGAAGTTGTCTATTTCTTTTGTAGTAACACTATATTACATTTGTCCAAAATAATTTTTTTCTAAAACTGTTCCTAACGATTTTAATTAAAATCCCTCAGATTTAAGACAGTTTAGTTTGCATTTTGTAGCAATAACTTGTGAATCGTCCTATCGAGATAATACATGTAATTTGTTTCAATTTTATAATACTTTTCTCAAATAGGAAATCGTTTGTATTTGTTTTGTTTTACCCCTGGTCATGCAAAGAAGCGAATTTCAATGTCAATTGCATAGCGACAGGTTTTAAACATTTGACTATCGCTTTAGCATAGTGTATTCCCTTATTTACGTTTTACTTATAAGGTACTATGTAATCAGAACTAAGAAATGTGTTTGCAGAACAGGTAGAGAAAGTCCTGTGAATAGAACACTTCAGTTTCCTCTTTCCTAATTGTACTTAAAATGAATGTATGTAGTTGTTTCTGTACATGTTTACATCGATTGACATAAGTTATAGTAAGGATAAGGTTTTTTCGGGGTTTTCCCTTATCCTGTGAAGACGAATGTCGAGTAACTTTAAGCTCCATGGACCTCAAATCATCTGAGCATCATTTCACCAATTTCATTCATCGTCCGATATGACCAACCAGGTTAAAGAACGTTAAAGTACCAAAAACAAAGAAAAAAAAACTGATGTGTTCCATTCATATGACTTTCTCTACATCTCTACAACAAGTTATTGTTAAAAAGTTTATCCTTCTATTTACTTCATGGTAATCGAGAAAAAATTAGTAGCAATAGACTTATTACCTGCTTCCTTGTAATTAGAAGCGAAATAAGGTAGTACCATAGCTTAAAGTGGGTTGCTATGTGATTGAAGTTCCTTTGTTTGTATGGACAGGAGTTGACAAATTCCTGTATGAGAAAAGTATATTTTTTCACAGCTAAAACCAAAAACAAGAAACATCTCAAAAACATTCAATTCCACTAAAAAATATATACAACATAAATTGTGTGTTTTAACCTGCTCTACATTTTTTTGTGTTGTAAGTTTTTGTCCATCTCTTATAGTTTAGCAGTTATATATAAAATTTCGTAAAATTCATCAAGAATAAAGTAAACTTCAGGAGCTATTCCCAGAAAATTCAAGATATACATTTTATTTGTCAGGTAAATATCTTTAATATACGATATTTTAATCAAAATCTTTGTGTCGCATCCCTGGAAGGTACTAAACTTAAATATTAAGTTTGGAATTTAACGGTCTTTTCAGCTATGCTGTTCGTAGACACACACAGACAGACATACACGGACCTTTTTCTGAAAATGCCTTTTTCGGATTCAGGAGGACCCGAAACATTTGCGGTGAAATCTTGGTATCGAATTTTTGGGTGCAATACAATACCTTCTCTATACATTATGTATATAGTACGTGTAGAGAAAGTAAAAAAAATGTGTGTTACACTCGCATTACTTTCTCTAGCTACTCTACAAACGAACGTCTTACAAAAGATAACTCTTCTTCCAACACCATGCTAATCGAGATAAGCATTAGCAGAATTTTATTACTTAGTTCCTTATAAGTAGACTGGAACTAAGGGAATGCACAAGGCCAAAATGATAGTCAAATGTTTTAAAAGCTGTCTATATGCGATTGTCATTGCAAATCGCTTCTTTGCTTGACCAGGAGTAGAACAAAAGAAACACACACACACACACACACACTTCCGTCTGAGAAAAGTAGAAGTACCTCACAATTGAAACTAATAATAAGGAATACCTCGAAAACGTTAAGCTCCACGAAAAAAATATATATAACATAACTTGTGTATTTTAACAAGATCTACATTTGTTGTATTGTAAGATTTTTTCTACCTCTTACGGTTTACTAGTTGTGCCAAATTAAGGAAAATTCATTCAGAATAAACAGGTCTTTAGAAACTATTCCTAGAAAATGCAATATATACATTTTATTTGTAATAAAAATGGCTTTAATATGTGGTATTTTAATCAAAATCGTTAGAGCCATTTTTAAGAAAAACAAAATTTTCGAAAATTTTTCCATGTAAAGGGTGGTTAGGGGTGGGGGAATTTTCTTGAAAATCTTCTTGTCGCATCTTTGGAAGATACCAATGGTTTGGTATTTCCGCTGAAATCTCGGTATCGAATTTCTGGGTGGAATCCATTAACTTCTCTATACACTATGTACATACTACGTGTGGAGGAAGTAAAAAGGAATATTAAGTAGGTTTATATAAAATAGTAAGCGTGAGAGTAAATCATGTGAATGTAACAAACTGTTGAACTATTTTACAGAACAGTTTTATTTAAAGAGATATTGGGATATAAATATTTTCAAGAGACAGAAAGCGTTAAAGTGATTATTTACGATTAAATATCTTGTGAAATGATAGATGCACTGGGTGGACAAATATTACCTTTTATCGCTCTAATATTTTATTTGGTGCTGGAGAGAAGGAGGAAAGGATCTTATAACCGTCCCTAAGGGCCTGTGTCCGCCTCAGCTTTTCTCATCTTCATATTGGAATCTCTATTACACAGCCCTCCGCGCTTCTCTCGAGCTATTGAGCTTCCACAAAACATTCGCTTTCCTCACCTTTTCTCACACTTCAAGTACCAAAGTTGGGGAAACTTACGACGCAAGCTCTAACAACGCCTGTATGGAGGAGGAGATGGAAAATCGATACGGCTTCCTCAAGTAAATATCTTATTTTGTTTTGTTCATTAGTGTATTTAGTAAAATGAATGTAATATGATTCGTTCAGCACACGGTTTGTGTGGAAAAACTTATTATAGTTAACTATGATTGACTAAATAGTTGGTTGAACTATGAATTCTGAAACTTTAATGGCCAAGCCTGGGCACATACTTAATGGAAGTTCGTACACTAAAAGATAAAATATTTGTGAAATATTGTACCTATAGACTTATTTGGTTAATCTATATGTATGAATACGTGGTATAGTTGTGTGTGCAAGTGTGTGTGTGTGATATCAGACTGTTCTTTCTTGTTCTATGGTTCTGTGGTAGCGCGCGAGCATGTGTATGTGTCTAAGTGTGTACATAGTGTACAGAGAAGGTATTGCACTCCACTAAAAATTCGATACCGAGATTTCAACGAAAATATATGTTTTAGGGTCCCCTGTATCCAAAAATAGCATTTTCACAAAAAGGACCGCGCGCGCGTGTGTGTGTGTGTGTGTGTGTGTGTGTGTGTGTATGTGTCTGTGAACACGATAACTCAAAAACGAAAGGTCGGTAAAATACCAAACTTGGTATTTAAATTTAGTATCTTCCAGGGATGCGACACGAAGATTTTAAAACAAATCCCCCCACCGCAAACTACCCTTTATATGGACATTTTTCAAAAATGTTGATTTTATTGAAAATGGCCCTAACGATTTTTATTAAAATTTCGTATATAAAATGCATATGCATATCTTGAATTTTCTGGGAATAGCCTCTGAAGATTACTTTATCCTGGATGAATTTTACGGAATTTTTAATAAATGCTAAACCGTAAGAGATTGATAAAAACTTACTACACAAAAAATGTAGAGCACGTTAAAACACACACTTTATGCTATATACATTTTTTTCGTAGAGTCATCGTTTTTGTGTCATTCCTTGTTTTTGGTTTCTGCTATCAAAGCTTACACTTTTCTCATATAGGAATTTGTCAACTGCTTCCGTACAAATAAAGGAACTTCAGTGACATAAAAACCAGCAAGGAACAAAGCAAACATAGCAACAGGGTACCAAGTAATAAGACTATTTCTGCTATTTTAGTCTGATTAACATGAAGTAAATATAAGTATACGCTTTTTAAGAGTAATTTGTTACAGAGATGTAGAAAAAGTCATGTGAATGGTACACATCAGATTTTTTTTTTATTGTTTAACATCCTTTAACCTGGAGATGAATGGAATTGGTGAAATGATGCTCAAATGATCTCGGGGTCCATTGAACTTAAAGTTACTCGACATTCGTCTTCTCAGGATAAGGGAAAACCCCGAAAAAAAACCTTATCCGGGTGAATATACCTAAGCGAAATTCGAACTTGCGACCTGTTGCATGCGAGGCAGACACGCTATCATCACTCTACACAGATGAGCTAAATAAAGTATTAAACAATTTATAAAACAAAATTCAAAACCAAGATTTGTCCAGAAATATATACGAGATTTTGAGTTTTACTGAAGTTCCTCCAAAAAAGTTCTTAGAGGTACGCAAGATGTGTCTATCTGCGAACAGCTCATCAACAAAATATCTAATAAATACAAAATTTAGTACTTCGTTCAGACACTATTTAAGTATTCCAAGATAAAATTTAAAATAATATTCCCTCACACAAATTACACTTTAAAGGAAAAATACATTAACATGATATTCTCCATTCACTATGATTTATGTTTATAAATCTTCTTTTTATTAGTAGATTAATTTTTCAAGCTTACCTTTATGTATACGTCAAGTTAATTCGGTTAAAATTTTCCATAAATAGCTTTATTATAAAATATATTTTCTTTAGATACAGTTGAGTTTATTAAATCATGCCGATATGAGCAGCGGTTTATGTTGGTAAGGAAATGTAAAACTCTGCCACTCCCAGCTCCCATTCCTTGCCTGATTCCAGCAATCCACTTAATGCTCTGAAATATTAGTAGTTTTAGAGTGAGACAAGTGATTTGTTACTGCAGTCAAGTGCATGATAAGTTGCTGTAGAGTTTTGTATCTTTAAGGAGATATTAAACTGTTTTTGTAGCGTCCCTCCTTACCTGGTTCTTGCACTTCTTCAAATGTTTGTTTTACTCCGCCCCTTTTATTCACTCCTGAGCCACCGATCTGTGGTCGTAGCTTAATGTTTGCGTGCCAGACTTTTGACATCAAACCAATACGAGACTTACTCATATAGAGCTGGTGTATTCTATCGTTTCAACATCCAGTCACTCAGGGTGGCCTTCTGATCCTGGGTTGAAACCCAGGACGGACTGATGTGTTTAAGTGTGCTTAAAAGCGACAAGCCCGTGTCAGTATATTTTCTGGCATATAAAGACCCACGGAACAAAATTCCGGCACATTGGCGACACTGTTATGGTCCTGGTATTTGACAGTGTCGTTAACAAAAGAAATATAAAACATATTATATATACACTCCTTCCCTTTCGCCGCTCTCCTGTGTGTAATCTTAGCTAATGTATGTGCTGTGAGACTTGAATTCAAACCAATAAGAGATTGGATCGCCAGGGCTAGTGAGGAGCACATATGTTAAGTAACTAAATATATAAATAAATACGTGTATTAATTAATAAAAAAAGTTATTGGAAAGCTAAAAAGTCCTCAAATTCCATGTGTTCACTGTACAAACTGAATAGCGATACTTAAATGCTTAAAAAGTGTCGTTTAAAAGTATTAAAAAGTGTTTCCTGGCCTTAAAATTCCATATTCCTTCCATATAATACATAAAACAACTGAATGATAGGAGTACTAAAATGACACTGTATTGAGAAATTAGAACCGATAATGGATATTCAGCGTGCAAATGAATGTTTTGTGACAAATGCCATAACTTCTCCTTGGATGATATTGAGAAAATGTTTATTATTTACCGTGAAGATTAAACGGCAATGATGTTTAACCTTAAACTGCTATAAATGTGAGAGATTGTGTCCATTATGAAATATATTTGCTTTGTTTTAAAGTCAACCTTTTACAGTTACTTTAAACCATATTAAGACCATTAAATTCCGTGCATCACTCTAGCACGCATGTATAATGTACATAGTACTTAGAGAAGGTATTGTTTTTCAGCTAAAAAATTTATTATCCGAGATTTCACCGGATATACATGTTATGAGGACCACAGAGTCCAATAAAGGCAATTTTAGAAGAATGCGAGAGAGTATGTATGTGTGTGTCTGTGGACAGAACAACTCATTATCGAAAGGTCTGTTACATAATAAACTAGATACGTATTTACTTTTAGTACCCTCCAAGGACGCGACTCGAGGATTTCAGAAAAATTACCCACTTCAAACTACTCTTTATATAGGAAACATTTTGAACAGTTTGTTTTTCTCAAGAACGGCTCCAGCGATTTTGATTAAAGTGTATATTAAATACGAGGGTTGGGGCAAAAGTCATGGCAACTATTTATTTTCTTGAAGACAGCAGTCCGGTTGGAAAATGTGACACATAAAGACGAAAAGACAAAGTGTTAATTACATGTGTGGACAACGAATATCACTGCATATCATAGCACACTAATTTATCATGGTAGTATACAGGGCAATATGGCCTTCACGCTGCAAAATAATGACAACACAGTACACATACAGTTGACATGAAAAACCTGGGCCTAAAGACCCTCAAAGTAGTCCCCTATTACTGTCAACATACGCTGCCAACGATATGGGATGCACTGAATACCAAGTGCCGCAGCATTTGCCGCAGCATGTATGAATCGGGTCATCTGTTTGCGCACAGCATTATCAATGTCCTCTCGTGTTCCAAACCGCCTACCACGTAGTGGTTATTTAATCCTTCGAATGAGATCAAAGTCACAGGGCGAAATGTCGGGAGAGTACGGTGGGTGCTCTAATTTTATATGGCTTTGCATTGTCGTGCAGGATTATTGCACAAGATCCGGACGTTTCTCCCGAACGCCACGTGGTACCTGTCGCATCAGCAAGTCCCTGTAGTACTGTGCGGTCACTGTTCTGCCAGGTGGAACAAAGTGGCAAACAATGACACCCCTGACGTCATACGCGACGATCACCGTCAATTTGTCTGGGGAAGGATTCTGACGGAACTTCTGTCTCCTTGGTGATCCAGCATGTCGCCACTCCGTGGGCTGACGTTTCAGTTCTCATTCGTATGCCCTGGCCCAAAATTCATCGATGCAGATTATTCGTGACAAGAATTGATCGCCGTGCTGTTGCTAGTGTGCAAGGAACTTTGCTTTGAACTTCCGTCAGTGAGTGCTGTACCCACCCGATGCGATTTTGCGTAGTTGCAGCTCATTACGCAATATCCTGTGGACGGTGCGTTTCTCGATGCCACTTGCCCTCTAGAGTTATAACTACAGTAGCGTCCATCGTCTGTCTTCATCCAGGAGCTGCTCGATGACGGCACGTGCCACGTCGGTCCGCACACTGACAGGTCGTCCCGAACGTTGACAAAAGTCCTTGCTGAAACTTTCCTACCCACCGTGCTAATGTACAGAACGTTAGGGTATTATTCCCAAGGGCTTCCACTAATTCAGTGTGACATGACAAACCTGGTCGCATTTCTCCCTTGGAGAAAGGCTATTTTAAAGTAAGCGCGCTGCTCCATACGGATAACTTCCATCTCGCACGTCACTCACCAAAAGACTGACTTCACAGCCCTCGCTGCGCTACTACCAGCTATCACAGAGCCATCTGTTGTTCTGCATACACACTATGCCTGCAAAACTTCCACACCATACATATATATTTGTGATCCGTTCACATATATACAAGAAAAAATCTGATGTGTACCATTCACATGACTTTCTCTACATCTCTGCAACAAATTACTCTTAAAATGCTTATACATCTATTTACTTCATGTTAATCAGACTAAAATAGCAGAAATAGTCTTATTAGTTGGTTTTGTTGCTATATCACTGAAGTTCCTTTGTATGGAAGCAGTTGACAAATTCCTCTATGAGAAAAGTATGTCTTCATAGCAGAAACCAAAAACAAGGAATGACTCAAAAACGACGAACTCAGGAAAAAGATGTATATAACGTAAATTGTGTGTTTTAACGTGCTCTACATTTTTTGTGTAGTAAGTTTTTGTCCATCTCTTACGGTTTAGCAGTTATTCAAAATTCAGTAAAATTCATCCAGAATAAACTACTCTTCAAAGGCTATTCCCAGAAAATTCAAGATATACCTTTATTTGTCTGGCACATATTTTTATTATACGAAATTTTAATCAAAATTATTAGAGCCATTGTTGAGAAAATCAACATTTTCGAAAAAAGTTCCATGTAAAGGTTAGTTTGGGGTGGGGGGATTTTTCTCAAAATCTTCGTGTCGCATCCCTGGAAGATACTAAACTTAAATACCAAGTTTGGTATTTTACCGACTTTTCATTTTTGAGTTATCGTGTTCACAGACAGACGGACACGCTGACACACTGACAAACGGACACACACTCACACACACACACACACACACACACACACACACGGACCTTTTTGAGAAAATGCTTTTTTTGGATATTGGGGACCCTAAAACATATATTTCCGGTGAAATCTCGGTATCGAATTTTTCTGTGGAGTGCAATACCTTCTCTATACACTATGTACATAGTGCGTATAGAGAAAGTAAAAAACTAGTTTTGCACCAGCCGTCGTATATTTACATGACAAATAAAATGGATACCTCGTCAACCTTAAGAGATATACGAAAACTTAAATCACATAAAATGTAGATTTCATTTAAACACAGATACTATTTTGTATTACTGAATTTTTTCTAAAACGGGAAGTCATGCTTTGTTTCAGCTCTCTTTTGATTTACTCCTGACTTTTGCAAAAAGAACCGAATTTCAATTGTTTCACACAGCAACGGCTTTAAAAGGATTTGACTATGTCTTTAGTATATTCCCTTATTGACCTTACTTATAAGGAACTAACTAATAAGGTCATTTCTGCAAATATTTATCTTAATTAGTATGAGGTGGATAGAACAATAAGCTTTTATGGGAATAGTTTGCTACAGTATACATAGAAAAAGTCATGTGAATGTAACACATTCACAATGTTTTAATATCTCTATATTAAAGCCTGAGTATTTTGGGCTTCATAATGTCTAAATACGCCTACTTTGAGCACCTAAAATTTAGCTTTTAGTGCTAAACTTCCTAATTTTTATTTTAGGAGACTTAAAACTCACCTTTTTAACCTCCCTTTAAATGCTGGCTGAAGGTTAATTATGCAGTTGAAAATCAAAAGCAAATTAAATGCTGATTACTCAGTTTCGTTTAGTAGTCGGTTTATCCTCCCTGTATGTAGGACTGACACTTCCCTAGGACTGAGAAGCGAAAGCCTGTCAGCGAGTCAACGGCACAAAACCACAGAATGGGGAACCTGGAACGAGTGGTCGGCCCTTAGCAAGTAGATGATATAAAATGCTAGAGAAATGGATGATACGAAAGTTAATGTTGGAGTAATTGGTGGAATGAGTGGCGGGGGAAACCGGATGACCCGGAGAAAACCCACCTAGATAGAAGGCCAGTGCTGAAAACACTCGTTGTGGTATTTGCAGTCTACCTCTCTAATTCAGCAGAAGTAGAGCTTTAAAAGAAACAAAATCACTGTGCCACATTGGTTGCCCGCATGCAGGGGCTAAGAACGTTAACAGCTTATGTAAATAAGTGCAGCGACGGGGTTTTATTCCATGGAAGCAAGAAGTTATTTAGCGGGGAAATGTGCGCCGTAAGGCTAGTACAGACCGGGAATAAAGGTCAGTGAAGGAGAGGAGATGGTGGCAGCACTGGAATCTCGGGAATTCGAAAATGTGTGGCGCTAATGGGCCCAACGTGAGGTGCATTCCTTGTCTGGGGCGGCAATCATGTCGTGCTCCCCGCCAGGTTTATCGCGAATACCCCCTGCGGGAACAATCGGCATAGGGAGATAGCCCGCCTTACTTAAACCTGGATTTAGGGGTCTTTCAAGCTGGAAAAATACCCGGGCGTGAGTACTCCTGCTGCTCTCGGCTAATAGAATACCTTTCACTATAATAATCCTTTTTTACTTTCTCTAGCCCCATATGTACAATGTACATAGGGATAGAGAAGGTATTGTAATGTACCCAAAAATTCGATTTCGAAATTTCACCGGAAATATATGTTTTGGGGTCCCCTGAGTCCGAAGAAAGCATCTTTAAAAAAAGGTCCACGTGTGTGTGTCTGTCTGTGTGTGTGTGTCTGTCTGTGTGTGCGTGTCTGCAGACAGCATAGCCCCAAAACGAAAAGACCGTTAAGTACCAAACTTGCTATTTAGGTTTAGTGTCTTCCGAGGATAAGACACGTAAATTTTAAAAAAAAATCCCCCCCACCACAAACTAATCTTTACATGGAAAACGTTTCGAAAATTTTGATTTTCTTAAAAATGGCTCTAACGATTTTGATAAAAATCCCGTGTATTAAACCTATTTATATCCGAAATAAAATGTATATCTCAAGTTTTTTGGGAATAGCCTCTGAAGACCTTTCTATTCTGGATGAATTTTGCTGAATTTTGCTTAGCTGCTAAACCGTAAAAATGGAAAAAATCTCACTTAAAAAAAAATGTACATCACGACAAAACACACACTTTATGTCGTTCATGTTTTTGTTGTGGAGGGAACCGTCTTAGGAGTATTCCTTGTTATTGGTTTCAATTGTTAAGTACTTAAACTTTTCTTACACAGGAAGTGTCTGTTTTTCTTTTGTTCTACTCCTAACCAAGCAAAGAAGTGATTTGCAATGACAATCGCATAACGATAGCTTTTAAAACATTTGACAATCACTTTAGCATAGCGCATTCCCTTATTCCCTTCTTCTTATAAGGAACTAAGTAATAACATTCTGCTAACATTTATATTGACTAGCATTGTGTACAAAGAAGAATAATCTTTTATAGGAATTTTGTACAGCAACAAGAGAAAGTCATGTGAGTGTAACACATCAGATATTTTTCTATCTCAAATTTACACACACACACACACACACACATACACATATATAACGGTTTAAAGTTTTGAAGTGGCTTTTGAATCACCCTGTACATTGCATACGTTTTTATTACTTTCTCCATACGCACTATGTACATAGTGTATAGAGAAAGTATTGCACTCCACCAAAAATTCGATACCGAGATTTCACCGGAAATATATGTTTTAGGGTCCCCAATATCCAAAAAAAGCATTTTCACAAAAAGGTCCGTGTGTGTGTGTGTGTCTGTGAATACGATAACTCAAAAACGAAAAGTCGGTAAAATACCAAACTTGGTATTTAAGTTTAGTAACTTGCAGGGATGCGACCCGAAGATTTTGAGAAAAATCCCCCCACCCTCAACTATCCTTTACATGGAACTTTTTTCGAAAATTTTGATGTTCTCAAAAATGGCTGTAACGATTTTGATTAAAATTTCGGATATTAAACATATTTACCTGACAAATGAGATGTATATCTTGAATTTTCTGGGAATAGCCTCTGAAGACTACTTTATTCTGGATGAATTTTACTAAATTTTGAATAACTGCTAAACCGTAAGAGATGGACAAACACTTACTACACAAAAATGTAGAGCACATTAAAACACACAATTTATGTTATATACATTTTTTTCGTGGAGTTCGTCGTTTTTGTGACATTCCTTATTTTTGGTTTCTGCTATGAAAAACGTATACCGTTCTCATACTGGAACTTGTCAACTCCTATCCTTATAAACAATGGAACTGCATTGACATAGGAACCAGCTTTTGACTATCACTTTAACCTACGGTTGTCCCTTATTTTGCTTCTACTTACAAAGATGCGAGTAATAAGACTATTTCTGCTAATTTTTTCTGATTAGCATAAAGTAAATAGAAGTATAAGCTTTTTAAGAATAATTTGTTGCAGGGATATGGAGAAAGTCATGTGAATGGTACACATCAGATTTTTTATGTTTTTTTTTGGGTAACATTTTAAATTAAGCTTCCTTTTCAGATATTAAATCATTTTGAACAAACTGGTTAATTTAAAAATAAAGTTAAATTCCATAAATTTTTCTCCTACATATTTAAATTTGTTTTTACCGTTAATCTGTATAAACTTCCATTATGCAACAGATTTTTACTTTCTCTATACTCACTATGTACACAGTGAATAGAGAATGTATTGCACTCCACCAAAAAATTCGATACCGAGATTTCACCGGAAATATGTTTTTTTTTGTCCCCTGTATTCAAAAAAAGTATTTTCAAAAAAAGTATTTTCAAAAAAAGGTCCGTGTGTGTGTCCGTGTGTCTGTGTGTCTTTGAACACGATAACGCAAAAACGAAAAGTCGGTGAATTACCAAACTTGGTATTTAAGTTTAGTAGCTTCCAGGGATGCGACACGAAGATTTTGAGAAAAATCCCCCCACCCCCAACTACCCTTTACATGGAACTTTTTTCGAAAATTCTGATTTTCTAAAAAATGGCTCTAACGATATTGAATAAAATATCGTATATTAAAGTTATTTCCCTGACAAATAAAATGTATATTCTGAAATTTCTGGGAATAGCCTCTGAAGACTACTTAACTCTGGAAGAATTTTTTATAAATACTAAACCGTAAGAGATGGACAAAAACTTAACACACAAAAAATATAGAGCACGTTAAAACACACAATTTATGTTATATACATTTTTTTCGTGGAGTTGATCGTTTTTGAGATATTCCTTTTTCTTGGTTTCAGCTTTGAAAAACATACTTTTCTCATACAGGAATTTGTCAACTCCTGTCCACACAAACAAAGGAACATCAGTCACATAGCAACCAGCTTTTGGCTTTCACTTTAACCTATGGTACTCCCTTATTCCGCTTTTACTTACAATAAAGCAAGAAATAAAACTATTTCTGCTAATTTTTCTCGATTAGCATGAAATAAATAAAAGAAGTGCTTATTAACGATAATAATTTACACAGATGTAGAGAAAGATTTTTAAGATACGTGTGTTGGTAATAGCTTTCTCCAAAATGAGACGAGAAAGGAAAAACGTAATCCAAAAGTAGAAAAGCACTTAAACATTTATAATTATTTATGGTTTTACTTTAAGAAAATAATATTTACTTCTTTCAGTATGTATAATGAAGAAAAACTTCTAACCTTGACGAAAACTTGTTAGGAAATATAAAAGAGTAAAATGTTTCTTATTTTTAAAATACATTAAAATATACATTATTCAGCCAAAGCATCCATTAACTCGTTATTTAATTAAGCAAGCCTAATCCATAACAAAAGAGTTTTCCTAACTTTGTTTCGTAATAATGTAAGAAAAAAGTGAGCGTTAATGGAATTGATATTCTAATTACTTTTTGCTCTTCCTTTCCGTACACATTTGTCTCGCAGTGCTCTTGCAAACAGCATAAATCTTCATTACCGCGAGAACAGCAAAAAATGAAGCCACTATAAAATGATGGAAAAAAAAAAAATGCTTTCATCTGGACTGAACCCAATATCGCATTTTTCTCTTCAGCCCTATGATTTGTCACTATAGAGAGACGAAAAATCGCATTGTGTCGGGGATGGTTAAGTTTATTAAGCAGGTAGCTGCTTTACGCTTTCTGGTGAACATTGGTGAGCAAAAACAACTGACAGGCGCTACATTTTAGAGTAATTAGCGCTATTAATGATAAAAGCACAAACGAACAAAAGAATTCAATGATTATAACCAAAGAAATACCTCTGAAGGGTGCCAGTTAATTAATCTAACAGTTTCTCTTTCTAGAAATAAAGTAACCACACTGCTATGTGTCTTGTTATAGTTCCTTTGTATTTCAGGGCTTTTCTGCACTCTTAAAACAAACAAATGTTGCTGAAATTAACAGGACACAAAATTTTTTTTCTCCCTTTTTAGCCATTTTATATTTGCTATATACGCACTATGTACATAGTGTATAGAGAAGGTATTGCACTCCACCAAAAAATTCGATACCGAGATTTCACCGGAAATATATGTTTTAGGGTCCCCTGTATCGAAAAAAAGTATTTTCAGAAAAAGTTCCGTGTGTCAGTGTGTCTTTGAACACGATAACTCAAAAACGAAAAGCCGGTAAAATACCAAGCTTGGCATTTAAGTTTAGTATCTTCCAGGGATGCGACACGAAGATTTTGAGAAAAATCCTCCCACCCCAAACTACCCTTTACATGGAACATTTTTTGGAAATTTTGATTTTCTAAAAAATGGCTCTAACGATTTTGATTAAAATATCCTATATTAAAGATATTTACCTGAAAAATAAAATGTATATTTTAAATTTTCTGGGAATATCCTCTGAAGACTACTTTATTCTGGGTGAATTCTACGGAATTTTGCATAACTGCTAAACCGTAAGAGATGGAAAAAAAAAAAACAACAAATGTAAAGCACTTTAAAACACACAATTTATGTTATATACGAGTTTTTCGTTTTTGAGATATTCCTTGTTTTTGGCTTCAGCTATAAAAAGCATACTTTTCTCATACAGAACTTTGTGAACTCCTGTCCATACAAACAAAGGAACTTCAGTCACATAGCAACCAGCTTTTGACTGTCACTTTAACCTATGGTACTCCCACATTTCGGTTCTACTTACCAGGAAGTAAGTTATAAGACTATTTCTGTTAATTTTTCCTCGATTAGCATGAAGTAAATAGAAGCATAACTTTCTAACAATAATCTGTTGTAGAGAAAGTCATGTGAATGGAATACATAAATTTTTTTTAGTTATGTTGTCCACAGACACATCAGCCTCACACACACACACACACACACACACGCACGGACCTTTTTCTCAAAATGATTTTTTTGGATACAGGGGGGTCCTAAAACATGTATTTCCGGTGAAATGTCGGTTCGAATTTTTGGGTGGAATACAATACTTCTCTATTCCTATTTACATTGTACATATGGGGCTAGAGAAAGTAAAAATACTAGGTACTGACCTTTTTCTAGCCATACCGTTTATGGATTAAGTTAGTCAATTAGCTATTAGTTTAGTTATTCCTGAAAATCCTAGGTGGAGCATAGGGCATCGTTACGATGTTTCCTTGATCAGATTTGAATTTCTAGTTCGTGAGTTCGCTACTATGCGCCATGATGTCGAGGATTCACCTCGTCGCTCACAGATGGCACTGTAGGACGAAATCACGACTTGTGGACGCGAAATGGCGGAAACATTTGCCCAGGATCCTTCTTCTTCCAATGTATGGGGCTCTTTTACGTGAAAATATACATTACATGCGGCCACCGGGTTTACTTCTTCCAAAGGAAGCCATGCTAAGGATTTTTACCTCCAAAAAAATCCATCAAACTCCGCCAGGCGACATTTATTGTTTCAAAAAATGTATTTACGATGAAATATGGGTATGGCATTTTAGGTGGAATACAATACCTACATTGTAGGATGCATAAATGCGCTAGAGAAAGTAAAAAGCTAGAATTAGTCCGAGAATCAGTCGGAGAATCCATCGATCGGTTTATGGGTTGACGGAAAATAAGGGTTGTACTATATATTTATGAGCTAAATATCCGAAAGTTGATAGAAACATTTCGGTTAGTTTTAGTACCCCAATTATCCACGGTATTCTGAAGAGAGGAGAAAACCTGAGTGAAAATAATGACATTGGAAATTCTATAACATATTTGTAAATATGTATTGTAATTTGTTGACATTTATGAAGAGCACATAATACAATAATCATATTTTAGTTTTGTATAATTACTAGTAGTAACTATTATGTCAATAATTATAAAACTATCATCTGACATTACATCAGTGTTACATAATGAAATTATATTTATTTATTCATTTTAACACTAATTTTTGACAAAAAAAAAAAAAAAAAAAAAAAAGTGCATATGCTTTTATAGTGCAGTTGCGTACAGACCTCAAAAACAAATGGTGTGATTATATGTCTATTCTTTTGTTTCTGTAACCCATGCTTTTAGCACTAGAGCCTTATACATTGCTTTTTTTACTTTCTCTAGCCCCATATGTGCAATGTACATAGGGATAGAATATTGAAATGCACCCAAAAATTCGATACCGAGATTTCACCGGAAATATATGTTTTGGGGTCCCCCGAGTCCGAAAAATTCATTTTTAAAAAAAGGTCCATGTGTGTGTGTGTCTGTGGACAACAATGCCCCAAAACGAAAAGACCGTTAAATACCAAACTATCTTCCAAGGATGCGACATGAAGATTTAAAAAAAAAAAAAAAATCCCCCTCCACAAACTGCCCTTTACATGGAAAAAATTTCGAAAATTTTGATTTTCTTAAGAATGGCTCTAACGATTTTGATTAAAATCCCGTACGTTAAAACTATTTATGTCCGAAATAAAACGTATATCTCGAATTTTTTGGGAATAACCTCTGAAGACCTCTTTATTCCTGATGAATTTTGCCGAATTTTGACTTAACTGCTAAACCGTAAGAGATAGAAAAAAAAAAACTCACTACACAAGAAAATTACATCACGACAAAACACACAATTTATGTCCTTTAAGTTTATGTTGAAGAAGTAACCGTTTTCGAGATATTCCTTGTTATTTGTTTCAATTGTGAAGTACTTTTCTCACACAGGAAGTGTCCGTTTTTCTTTTGTTGTACTCCTGGCCAAGCAAAGAAGTGATTTGCAATGACAATCGCATAACGATAGTTTTTAAAACATCACTTTAGCATAGTGCATTCCCTTATTCCCTTCTGCTTATAAGGAACTAAGTAATAACATTCTGCTAATATTTATCTCGATTAGCATTGTGTATAAGGAAGAAGAATCTTTTGTAAGGGGTTTGTAGAGCAGCTAGAAAGAGTCATGTGAGTGTAATACATAAGATTTTTTTGCTATTGTATATAAACATCTAACCAAATCTAACTGTACATATTGGTTCTGACTAGCGGTGTTGTACCCCTCAAATACATGCGGAGATGTATAAGTAATTCGTGCACGAATTTCAGAGGTTTTGAATAGTTCCCAGCAAATTATTGCAGTAGTAATCAGAGGTTTCAGTTTGCATTACGCTCTGCGTAGATGGGGCAGTTGTGTGAATCATAATGGAGACTATGAATACGTTGGAGATTTTGGAATTTCGACCATGTCGACTGTCTGTTTATATTAGAACATCGCACACGTGGATGGACCGAGAGGCACGTATATCCTGAACTGCGTATCTTGTTTATTCTAATTTCTATTCAGTTCCAACATTAATTTCTATTGCTTTTGGAACATGATTTTGAATTTGCGTCATAATCCACTGAGAGAACAATAAACGCTGCCTGGTATGTGGGGGGTCCTGGTTTCGATTCCGGCTGGAGGTGGGATTATTTTTACTTTCTCTATATGTACTACGTACATACTGTATAGAGAAGGTATTGAAATGAACCCAAAAATTCGATAACGAGATTTCACCGGAAATACATGTTTTGAGACTCCCTGAATCCAAAAAAAGTATTTTTTGAAAAATGTCCTTGTGTGTGTGTGTCTGTGTGTGTGTCTTGGTGCTTAAGTTGGGTATCTTCCAACGATGCGACACGAAGATTTTCAAGGAAATCACCCCACCCCAAACTACCCTTATCATGGAACTTTTTTCGAAAACTTTGATTTTCTTAAAAATGACTCGAATGATTTTGATTAAAATATCGTATAGTAAATATATTTACCTGACAAATAAAATGTATATCTTGAATTTTCTGGGAATAGCTTCTAAAGATTACTTTCTTCTGGATGAATTTTACGGAATTTTGTATAGCTGGTAAACCATAAGAGATTGACATAAACTTACCAACTAAAAATGTTGAGCATATTAAAACACGATTTATGTCATATGCATTTTTTTCGTTGACTTGGTCGTTATTGAGATATACCTTGTTTTTGGTTTCAGCTTTGAAAAACTTATGCTTTTCTCATACATGAAGATATCAACTACTGTCCATACAAACAAAGGAATTTCAGTCACACAGCAACCAGCTTTTGACCATCGCTTTAAACTATGGTACTCTCTTATTTCGCTTCTACTTACAAGGAAGCTAGTAATACGTCTATTTCTGCTCATTTTTTTCTTGATTAGGATGAAGTAAATAGAAGCGAAACTTTTTAACAACAATTTGTTGCAGAGATGTAGAGAAAGTCATGTGAATGGCACAAGTAAGATTTTTTTAAACGAAAAGTATTTCCTCACATCATCAGAGTCTGAAAGAATGAATCTATCTCTTTAACAAATTACTGTCAAACAGCTTTATCTTCTATATATCTTTAAATTATATAACATAAATTGTGTGTTTTAAAGTGCTCTACATTTTTTGTGGTAAGTTTTTGTCCACCTCTTACGGTTGAGCAGTTCCGTAAAATTGATCCAGAATACAGAGGTCTTCAGAGGGTATTCCCAGAAAATTCAAGATATACATTTTATTTGTCAGATAAATATGTGTAATATACTTATTTTAATCAAAATCATTAGTCATTTTTATGAAAATAAAAAAAAAAATTGAATAAAGTTCCATGTAAACGGTATTTTGTTGTGGGGGATTTTTTTCTAAGTATTCGTGACGCATCCCTGTAAGATACTAAACTTAAATACCAAGTTTGATATTTTACCGACTTTTCGTTTTTGAGTTATCGTATTCAGTCACACGGACACACTGACACATGGAACTTTTTGTAAAAATATGCGATCCATTCACATGACTTTCTCTACCTCTGTGTAACAAATTATTGTTAATAAGCTTATTCTTCTATTTACTTAATGCTAATCGAGAAAAAATTAGCAGAAATAATCTTATTGGTTTCTTCCTTGTAAGTAGAAGCGAAATATGGGAGTATCATAGGTTAAACTGAAGTCAAAAGCTGGTTACTGGGTGACTGAAGTTCCTTTGTTTGTATGGACACGAGTTGACAAATTTGTATGAGAAAAGTACAAGTTTTTCAAAGCTGAAACCAAAAAACAAGGAATATGTCAAAAACGATCAAATCCTCGAAAAAATGTATATAACATACATTGTGTGTTTTAATGTGCTCTACATTTTTTGTATTGTAAGTTTTTGTCCATTTCCTACAGTTTAGCAGTTATGCAAAATATTGTGAATTTCATTCAGAATAAAGTAGTCTTCAGAGGCTATTCCCAGAAAATTCAAGATACACATTTTATTTGTCAGGTAAATATCTGTAATATACGATATTTTAATGAAAACCGTTAGAGCCATTTTTAAGAAAATAAAAAAATTGCGAAAAAATTTCCATGTAAAGGGTAGTTGGGAGTGGGTAGATTTTTCTCAAAATCTTCGTGTCGTATCCCTGGAAGATACTAAACTTAAATACTAAGTTTGGTAATTTACCGACTTTTCGTTTTTGAGTTATCGTGTTCACAGGAACAGGGACACACACACGGATGTTTTTGTGAAAATGCTTTTTTTGGATACAGGGAACTCTAAAACATATATTTCTGGTGAAATCTCGGTATCGAATTTTTGGGTGGAGTGGAATACCTTCTCTATACACTATGTATACATAGTACGTGTAGAGGAAGTAAAAACGAATGAGTTTAACTTGTGCTTTGCCTAATATGTTGTTTGTACGATTTGGCTTTCTCTATGTAACTAACTGGATTGCTAAACTGCTGGTAACATATGCTAGAAGCTTAGCAGAATAATTGAGAAGTAGATACATTAGCACGAGATGGTTGCATAGGAAGCCTCTCGTCTCTAAATCGGATCAATATCTGTTTCGACGTGCTGTACATGTTAAGATAATGCTGAGCTAATGCGTCCCTGGGGACATCTTAGGCTGCTATGCATTGAAATTCTAATATGAAATGTTCGTCGCTTAGAAGCACTTCCAATCTCCATTCCACTCACGTAGGTACCTCTGTGAATCATGTCTGTAAAGAGAAAGCCATACATTTTGCTCTCTCTACTACTTAGTACTATTGCATTACATCCAAAACATCTGAGAAGAGCTACATTATCTGTCTATCGTCTACGATTTTCCGGTTATGCAAAAGTTATTTACAATGTGGAGGTTTTAAGAGGTATTATTAACAAATTTAAGATACACGTTTGATTTGTAGTGTAAATATCATTAATAATACCTATTTTAATCAAAACTATTAGAGGCATTTTTCAGAAAATGAAAAATTTCGAAAAATATTTCAGAGATGGTTAGGGCTGTTCCATTCACACGACTTTCTCTAGTTCTTCCAAAAACAAACATTTTATACAAAAGATTAATTTTTAACTTCATAACAATCAAGGTAAATATAAGCAAAATTAGTATTTTTTTACTTGTTTTCTTGTAAGTAGAAGAAAAACAAGAAAATGTGCAGGTTAAAGTGACAGTCAAGTCCTTTAAAAACCGGTCGCTAATGTGAAACAATTGAAATTCCAGTATTTTTCTTGCCAGGAGTAAACAAACGAAAAACTAGAAGAAAGATATCTTCCCTACATCCTCCAAGATTCGACACGAAAATTTTCAACTACCCAGTGCCACCTACCCCTTACATGGAACATTTTTCGGAAATATTGATTTTCTTAAAAATGGCTCTAGCGATTTTGGTTAAAGTACTTCATGTTTAAGATATGTTATGACCAATGCTATCTATATCTTGAATTTTCTAGGAATATCTTCTTCATTCTGAATGACTTTTGTATAGCTGCCAAACCCAAGAGATAAACAAAAACTTCCTACGTTAAGAATGTAATCTCAGTAAATGTTTATACAAAACACAATTAATGTTTTATACAATTATTTGTAGCGTTAACCGTTTTCGAGATATTCCAGGTTAATGATATTAATTTTAAGGCACATAAACTTTTCTCGAATCGAATTAATATTTATAGAATTAATAATTATTGAATATATAGTAATTATACTTACAAGAACTTATACTTTCTCAAAAAAGGAGAATAAATATAAGAAATGCAACAAATGAGATTATTGATCCTATATTGTTAGTGATTGTTCAAAATGTTTTGGACAACTTTTGATCCCGCCGACAGCTAAGTGCGTTCCGTAATGCAGATTTTGAAGGCAAGGAATGTTAAGCCAGCTGTAAATAATTATCAACTTATAGACATTTACGATGAAAAGCTAATGGACGGTAGAATAGTGAGAAAGTGGGTTAGGTAATTCAAACATGGACGATCCAACGTTCACGACGCACAGATGGGCGGCCTTCTGTTGTCACTGATGCTTTCGTTGAACAAGTGGATGCGCCAATTTGAGAAAACAGATAGTCGACAGTAAGAAAGATTTGTGATGTGTTTCCACAAACACTTTGTTCAGCAATGGTGGCACTTTTTTGAAGAGGGTATACAAAAGTTGATTCCTCACTATGACAAATGCCTGAACAGTGATGGTAACTATGCCGAAAAATCTGATGTGTTCCATTCACATGACTTTCTCTATATCTCTGCAACAAATTATTGTTGAAAAGCTTATGCTTCTATTTACTTCGTGCTAATCAAGAAAAATTACCAGAAATAGTTTCATTACTTGCTTCCTTGTAAGTAGAAGCGAAATAAGGGAGTGCCATAGGTTAAAGTCATAGTCCAAAGCTGGTTCCTAAGTGACTGAAGTTTCTTTGTTCGTACAAACAGGAGTTCACAAATTCCTGTATGAAAAAGTATGTTTTTCGCAGCTGAAACCGAAAACAAGGAATATCTAAAAAACAATCAACTCCACGAAAAAGATGTATATAACATAAATTGCGTTTTAAAGTGCATGTGGTGTACACCATCAGATTATTTTATTCACGGGACCCTAAAACGTCTATTTGCAGGGAAGTCTTGGTATAGAATTTTTGGAAGGAATGCAATAACTTCTCTACCTATGTACTACGCACCAAGTAGAGAAGGTAACAATGTGAAAACCCAACAATTGTTATTTGTATTTAATATACGTATAAACTCTTAAGCTACCCGTAGATTAAAAAAATCTTATGTGTTCCATTCACATGACTTTCTCTACATCTCTGCAACAAATTACTCTTATAAAAGCTTATACATCTATTTACTTTATGTTAATCAAGACTAAAATAGCAGAAATAGTTTATTACTTCGTTCCTTGTTGCTATGTTTCGTTGTTCCTTGCTGGTTGCTATGGCACTGAAGTTCGTTTATTTGTATGGAAGCAGTTGACAAATTCCTATATGAGAAAAGTAGGTCTTCATAGCAGAAACCAGAAACAAAAAATGACTCAAAAACTATGACTCCACGAAAAAAATGTATATTACATAAAGTGTGTGCTTCAACGTGCTCTACATTTTTCGTGTAGTAAGATTTTGTCCATTTCTTACGGTTTAGCAGTTATTCAAAATTCCGTAAAATTCATCCAGAATAAAGTAGTCTTCAGAGGCTATTCCCAGAAAATTCAAGATATATATTTTATTTGCCAGGTAAATATCTTTAATATACGAAATTTTAATCAAAATCGTTAAAGCCACTTTTAGGAAAATCAACATTTTGGAAAAAAGTTCCATATAAAGGGTAGTTTGGGGTGGGGGGATTTTTCTCAAAATCTTCCCTGAAAGATATTAAACTTAAATACCAAGTATGGTGTTTTACCGAATTTTCGTTTTTGAGTTATCGTGTTCACAGACACACACGGAACTTTTTGTGAAAATGCTTTTTACTTTCTCTATACTCACTATGTAGATAGTGTGTAGAGAATGTATTGCACTCCACCAAAAAATTCGATACCGAGATTTCACCGGAAATATATGTTTTAGAGTCCCCTGTAACAAAAAAAAAAGCATTTTCACAAAAAGCTCCGTGTGTGTGTGTGTGTGTGTGTGTGTGTGTGTGTGTGTGTGTGTGTGTCCGTGTGTCTGTGAACAGGATAACTCAAAAACGAAAAGTAGGTAAAATACCAAACTTGGTATTTAAGTTTAGTATCTTCCAGGGATGCGACAAGAAGATTTTGAGCAAAATCCCCCCACCCCCAACTACCCTTTACATGGAATTTTTTCAACATTTTTTATTTTCTCAAAACTGGCTCTAACAATTTTGATTAAAATTTCGTATATTAAAGATATTTATCTGACAAATGAAATGTATCTCTTGAATTTTCTGGGAATAGCCTCTGAAGACTACTTTATTCTGGATGAATTTTCATAACTACAAAACCGTAAGAGATGGACGAAAGCTTAACCCACAAAAAATGTAGAGCACGTTAAAACACACAATTTATGTTATATACATTTTTTTCGTGGAGTTGATCGTTTTTGAGTTATTCCTTTTTCTTGGTGTCAATTTTGAAAAACTTATACCTTTCTCATACAGGAATTTGTCAACTCCTGTCAATGCAAACAAAGGAACATCAGTCACATAGCAACCAGCTTTTGGCTTTCACTTTAACCTATGGTACTCCCTTATTTCGCTTGTACTTATAATAAAGCAAGAAATAAAACTATTTCTGCTAATGTTTTCTGATTAGCATAAAGTAAATAGGAAAATAAGCTTTTTAAGAATAACTTGTTGCAGGGATACAGAGAAAGTCATGTGAATGGTACACATCAGATTTTTTTGGATACAGGGGACTCTAAAATATATATTTCCGTTGAAATCTCGGTATCAAATTTTTGGGTGGAGTGCAATACCTTCTCTATACACTATGTACATATTGCGTATAGAGAAAGTAAAAATATTGCTGTGGGAGCGTATCGTTTTGGTAAATATAGACACCATTGTTCTAAAGAGAGCGAAGCTTCTACACAAATGAAGTTAATTTACACGGTAACGAAATTAATAACGTTATGAATTTGAGGATTCAGACGGTGGAAATGAAATGGAAAGGAAACATTTATTCTCTCGTTTGATTTTGTAACGCTTGCCTCGCTTTTGATCTTGGCCACACCAGCAGAAAATTAATTGGTGTTCTTTTGTGCTGCAGTTTGGTTTGCCGGCATTTGGTTTCGGCGTTTAGTCCACTAGGAATGGCACAGAGAATGTTGTTAGCACGAGAACTGCCGTTGGTATGCTCACATATTTGAAAATGGCTAAACCGAATGAGCCAGCGAGACCATTCCTTTGATCTTGCCGATATCCTAATGTGAAACCGAATCTGTACCGGCTCCACACACACGGACAGAAGAAGTTACATTTGGTTATGGTTGGGCGCACCCTTCGAATCAAGCATATTCAGAAATATACACGCGACCATTCCCACACAACACAGTCGTGCAGTATTGCATAATGTGCTTCACCAAGAGAGAGGGACATAAAATCATTGCAAAATGTGTCATTTTTATATTCCCTAGCCTGATATACAATGTACATAGAGAATAGAGAAAGTACTTTATTCTACTCATAAATTCTACACCCAGATTTCACCGGAAAAATATGCTTTAGGGTCTCCTGTATCCAAAAAAAGATTTTCAGAAAAAGGTCCGCGTGCCTGTGAACACGATAACTCAAAAATGAAAAGTCGGTAAAATACCAAACATGGTATTTAAGTTTAGTATCTTCCAGGGATGCGACACGAAGATTTTGAGAAAAATCCCCCCACCCCAAACTACCCTTCAAACGGAACTTTTTTCGAAAATTATGATTTTCTAAGAAATGACTATCGATTTTGATTAAAATATCGTATATTAAAGATATTTATATGACAAATAAAATGAATATTTTGAATTTTCTGGGAATAGCCTCTGAATAATACCTTAATCTGGGTCAATTTTATGCAATTATGCATAACCGCTAAACCGTAGGAGATAGACAAAAGCTTACCACACAACAAATGTAGAGCACCTTAAAACACACAATTTGTTATGTACATTTTTTTCGTGGAGTTGATTGTTTTTGAGATACTCTGTTTTTTTTTCAGCTATAAAAACTTATACTTTTCTCATACAGGACTTTGTGAACTCGTGTCCATACATACAAACAAAGGAACTTCAGTCGCAGAGCAACCAGCTTTTGACTATCACTTTAACTTATGGTACCCCCTTATTTCGCTTCTACTAACAAGGAAGCACCTAATAAAACTATTTCTGCTAATTTCTGCTCCATTAGATGAAGTAAATAGAATAATTTGTTGCAGTGATATAGAGAAAGTCATGTGAATGGAACACATCAGATTTTTACTTTCTCTAGCCCCATATGTATCATGTACATAGGGATAGAGAAGTATTGTATTCCACACAAAAATTCAATACCGATATTTCACCGGAAATATATGTTATAGGACCCCCTATATCCAAAAAAAGCATTTTCAGAAAAAGGTCCGTGTGTATGTGTGTCCGTGTGCCTGTGAACACGATAACTCAAAAACATAAAGTAGCTAAAATACTAAACTTGGTATTTAAGTTTATTATCTTCCAAAGATGCGACACGAAGATTTTGAGAAAATTCCCGCCACCCCAAACTACCCCTTACATGAAACTTTTTTACGAAAATTTTGATTTCTTGAAAATGGCTCTAACGGTTTTGATTAAAATATCGTATATTAAAAATATTTACCTGACAAATAAAATGTATATCTTGAATTGTTTGGGAACAGCTTTTAAAGACCTGTTTATTCCGGATGAATTTTGCTGAATTTGGCATAACCGCAAGAGATAGACAAAAACTTACTTTACAAAAACTGTAGGTTTTGTTAAAATACACAACTTATGCCATATACATTTTTTTCGTGGAGCTTACCATTTTCGTGGTATTCATTGTTATTAGTTTCAGTTGTGAAGTACGTATACTTTTCTCAGATGGGAGTGTCCGTTTTTCTTTTCTTCTACTCCTCGCAAAGAAAAGAGGCGATTTGTAATGACCATTGCATAACGACAGCTTTTAAAACATTTGACTATTGGTTTAGCCTAGTGTATTCCCTTATTTTCTTCCTACTTATACGGAACTAAATAATATAACATTGTGCTAATGAGTACCTCGATTAGCAAGGTGAGAAAGAAGAATAATCTTATGTAAGAAGTTTATAGAACAGCTAGAGAAAGTCATATAAGAGTAACAGATCAGATTTTTATATTATCTAGCCTGATATACAATGTACATAGTGAATATACAAATTATTGTATTCTACTCATAAATTCGATACCCAGATTTCACCGGAAATACATGTTTTGAGACCCCCTGAATAAAGATGTCCTCGGGTGTATCCCTATGTTTATGTCTCTATGTGATCTGTGGGCAGCATAACTCAAAAACGAAATGTGGTTAACTACCAAACTTGGATTTTAAGGCAACGCAACTGTGAAATTCCTAAATCGTACAGTTTTCAAATTATCAGCCTGACATTTTTAACATGAATTTACGTTGTACATTTGTTACGTGATTACAAATTTGGTTAATCTACCATAAGTACTTTTTGAGTTATTAATTTTTACATTAAAATCTGGTACCAAAGCGATGAAAATAATGAAAAATTTAATGTTTTTACTTTCCAAAATATGCATTTAAGTATCAGGTACAGAAATATCATATGAGTTTATTGTACCACAATTAGTTAAAGAGGTAAAAATATTAAAGCAAGAAGCAGACAAAAATTCAAGGAATTTTATAATACAATTGCCTTTAAAAATCAATATCTACAACAATATTAGGAATTTTAAAAAATCAGATGACACAAACCCTTATTTGCTTGTTAAGAACCTATTCTAAAAATCTGATCTGTTCCATTCACATGACTTTCTCTACAACTCTACAATAAATTATTGTTAGAAAGCTTATGCTTCTATTTACTTCCTGCTAATCGAGAAAAAATTAGCAGAAATAGTCTTATTTCTTGCTTCCTTGTAAGTAGACACGAAATAAGGGAGTACCATAGGTTAAAGTGATGGTCCAAAGCTGGTTGCTATGTGACTGATGTTCCTTTGTTTGTATGGACACGAGTTCACAAAGTCCTGTATGAGAAAAGTATGTCTTTTATAACTGAAACCAAAAACAAGGAATATCTCAAAAACAATCAACTCCACGAAAAAAATTGTATGTTACATAAATTGTGTTTTAAAGTGCTCTACATTTTTTGTGTGGTAAGTTTTTGTCCATCTCTTACGGTTTAGCAGTTATGCAATATTCCGTAAAATTGACCCAGAATAAAGTAGTCTTCAGAGGCTATTCTCAGAAAATTCAAAATATAAATTTTATTTGTCAGGTAAATATCTTAAATATACGATATTTTAATTAAAATCGTTACAGCCATTTTTTAGAAAATCAAAATTTTCGAAAATAAGTTCCATGTAAATGGTAGTTGGGGTGAAATCTCGCTATGGAATTTTGGGTGCATTACAATACTTTCTCTATACACTATGTACATAGTACGTGTAGAGAAAGTAAAAATTTAAGAGAGCTTGAATCTGTACCGGCTGCACACACACACACACACACACACACACACACACACACACACACACAGAAGAATTTACATTTGGTTATGGTTAAGCGCTCCCTTCGAGTCAAACATATTCAGAAATATACACACAACCATTCCCACAAAACACAGTCGTGCAGTATTGCATAATGTGCCTCATTAAGATAGGGGCAACAAACCATTGCAAAATGTGTCATTTTTACAATCTCTTGCCTGTATGTACAATGTACATAGTGGATAGAGAAAGTATTGTCTTCTACTCATAAATTCGACACCCAGGTTTCACCGGAAATACATGTTTTGAGACCCCCTGATACAAAAAACTGTATTTTTAGAAAAATGTCCTTGCGTATATGTCTTTATTTATCTCTCTGAATGACCTCATACCTCAAAAATGAAAAGATCGTTAAATACCAAACTTGGTATTTGAGTTTAGTATCGACCAAGGATGGGAAACGAACATTTTCAAAAAAATCTCCCCACCCCAAACTGCTTTTTACATAGAAAAAATTTTAAAGATTTTGATTTTATTAAAAATGGCTCTAACGATTTTGATTAAAATATCGTATTTACCTGAGAAACAAAATGTGTACCTTGAATTTTCAGAGGCTATTCCCAGAGTGAATTCTACGGAATTTTGAACAACTGCTAAACCGTAAGAGATGGACAAAAACTTATCACACCAAAAATGTAGAGCACTTTAAAACACACAAATTATGTTATATATATTTTTTCGTGGCGTTCATCGTTTTTGGGGCATTTTTTGTTTCTGCTTTGAACAATTTATACTTTTCTCATACAGGAATTTGTCAACTGCTGCCCATACAAACAAAGTTCAGTGACATAGCAAACAGTTTTTGACTATCACTCTAACCTATGGTACTTCCTTTTTTCCCTTCTACTTACAAGGAAGCAAGAGCATGAAGCAAATAGAAGCATAAGCTTTCTAACAATACTTTGTTGCAGAGATACAGAGAAAGTCATGTGAATGGAATACATCAGATTTTTAGAAAAATGTCCTTTTGAGCAGCATAGCTCAAAAAAGTAACTTCGGTTAAATACCAAACTTGATATTCAATTTCAGTATCATCTAAGGATACGACACGAATAATTTAAAGAACCCCCCCAACCCCAACTACCCTTTTGATAGAAAAAATTTCAAATTAGTAACCCCTCCTGCAATATGAAACAATTTGTATATTGTACATAATTATCTAAATAGGTGTGCATTTACTATGTCGTGTAGATCATTTTTGTTCTCTGGAAACAGTGTTGTTTACTTGACAACTGGTTTGTGTACCTCTCCACGGTGCGTTCTTATCTAAAACTCGTTTTGATGCGGCCAGACGGGCGGTCGCAACCTGTATGAACGGTACGAACTTCCTAGCTCTGGTTATCATTAAGTTTCTGTAGATTACACAGTGATTTCTGCTGTTGAGCTTAAGTGAATAAGCGAGAACGCCTTTAACTTATTATACTGCCAGTTTGGGAGCAGTTGGTCAGTATTTTCATTGTTTGTTTAAGGTAAGAACTGCAGCCACTTTCCCGTCGACTCTCGGATCTCTCACGCAGTGGAGAGAGGTCGCGAGAGAGGTTACCTCATAATTTTATAACCCTATATGCGCTAAGTAGAGAAAGTAAAAGTTAAAAGATCATTATTTCTATTAGTGACCTTCAATAAACTCAGTTTATGTTTTAATTAAGTTTACTTTAATACATTATTTGCATCACAACGTCGCATGGGTCGGGTGACCATACACGCTGTCTAAAAATACTTGAATTTAAAATATTACCTACATATATATTTTATATATCTTAAAAACATTGGAAATACACACACACTCACAACTACACCATGTAGATTACTCAAATACCATAAAGTCTATACACTATTTACACAAATATTTTATCTCTTTGTGTGCGTACTTCCATTAAGTATATGCCCAGGCTTGGCCAGTTTTGGCTGTTTAGAATCAAGTCCTAGAATGCTGTTCTTCGTCTGTTTGAAGCTAAATATTTTTTCCTAGCATACTCCATCTGCACGCAATCTGCCAAAATATCCGCCTAGCAGCTTCATCAACTACCTTACGGGTTTTCCACACTCCTAACAGGAGCCACGCTATTCCCTATCTTTGTTTTATACCCAATTTTAAAATATATTTTTCTTTACCCCACCCAATTTTTATTTCGTTTTGTAACTGCAATGACGATTTTTACTTTCTCTATACGTACTATGTACATAGTGTATAGAGAATGTATTGCACTCCACCAAAAAATTCGATACCGAGATTTCACCGGAAATATATGTTTTAGGCTCCCCTGTATCCAAAAAAAGTATTTTCAAAAAAAGATCCGTGTGTCTGTGAACACGATAACTCAAAAACGAAAAGTCGGTAAAATACCAAACTTGATATTTAAGTTTAGTATCTTCCAAGGATGCGACACGAAGATTTTGAGAAAAATCCCCCCACCCCAAACTACCCTTTACATGGAACTTTTTTCGAAAATTTTGATTTAAAAAATGGCTCTAACGATTTTGATTAAAATATCGTATATTAAAGTTATTTACCTGAAAAATAAAACGTATATTTTGAATTTTCTGGGAATAGTCTCTGAAGACTACTTTATTCTGGATGAATTTTTCATAACTACTAAACCGTAAGAGATGGACAAAAACTTAACCCACAAAAAATGTAGAGCACGTTAAACCACACAAGTTATGTTACATACGTTTTTTTCGTGGAGTTGATCGTTTTTGAGATATTCCTTTTTCTTGGTTTCAGCTTTGAAAAACTTATACTTTTCTCATACAGGAATTTGTCAACTCCTGTCAATGCAAACAAAGGAACATCAATCACATAGCAACCAGCTTTTGACTTTCACTTTAACCTATGGTACTCCCTTATTTCGCTTCTACTTACAATAAAGCAAGAAATAAGACTATTTCTGCTAATTTTTCTCGATTAGCATGAAATAAATAAAACATAAGCTTACTAACAATAATAATTTATATAGATATAGTGAAAGTCATGTGAATGGAACACATCAGATTTTTTTTCTACATTTCCTGTCTGTTTATATCGCATCGTCTTAATGGTAAGAGAGGGTATTAAAGGCCATACGGAGAGCTTAAAGGAGACAGACTGATACTGAAACATAGTGGAGCCTAGCAACATAATTTGAAAGCAATATCGCACGTAAGGTCCATTTGTGTGTATGTTTAATGGCAGAGCATCCAAGCAGGAAGGTAGCAGTGTTCAGTGGGGTGCATCGAACCGGTAATCTGTCACCTACAAGTGGTGGTCAAACAGGGGCCCGCGGCCCGCCCTTTGAGCAGGTAAACAGTGCAGGTCAGCAGCTTCAATTAATATGTTAACGTCAAGCTCTTGTGTTTAATTCATGCGACTCTCACACAGTTCGTGATGGAGCCACGAACAAACGTGTCATCCCCGCTGCGATTTACACGTTACGCGCAGGCACCACTAATCCCGGTACACTGTTCAAAATCTCTGCGGGATTTCCTCGTCGTAATCAAGTGTGGGATTTCAGTTTAATGTGCCAGCTTTGATGGATTTGTGGGGCCATGGTCAGCGCACAAAATACTGCAACAGTTGTTTAGACCTTTTTAGAAAAAAAATACACATCATTTTGCATTTCATTTTGGGAAACTCAATTTAACAATTATAATAATTAACTATTAATACATTTTTTTTGCTTTCTTTACGGAAAGAATTTATCTGTGTGGCATATACCTTTTTTCCGCAGACTTAACGCTTTCGGAGATATTCCTTGTTATCGATTCATTTTTAACTACTTAAAACATTCTCAAACATAGTATCGTCTTTCGTTCCATCTCTCTTTTGTTTTGCTTCTGACCGTGAAGAGAGAAACGTATACCAATTGTTTCACATAGTACTTAGGTTTTAAAACATTTGACTATCACTTTAGCGTAGTGCATTTGTTTATTTCCCTTGTACTTACAAGGAAACAAATAACAACACCTTTATTGGTGGTAACGTTTATCTGGTAGGATAAAGCAGATAAAAGAACAATATTTTGTAAGAATACTTTGATTTGAGAACAGATAGAGAAAAGAACCAACCAGATTTTTACTTTCTCTATACGAAATATGTTCAGAGAAGGCATTGTATTTCCCTAAAAATTCGATACCAAGATTTCACCGGAAAGCCACGTTTTAGGGTTCCCTGTACCCCCCCCCCAAAAATTAGAAAACGTCTCATGTGTGTGTCGACTCAAAAACCAACAGTCGGTAAAAAACCAAACTTGAATTTAAATTTAGTATTGTCCAAGGATCCGACACGAATATATTAAGAAAAATACCCTTCACCCTAAATTACTCTTTACATGGGAAAAATTAGATTTTCTCTAAAATGACTAATGATTTTTTTATTAAATACTGTATATTGAAGATATTTACTTGGAAAATGATATGTATATGCTGAATCTTCTGGAAATAGCCTTTGAAGATCTCTTTATTCTGGATGAGTTTTGCTGAACTTGGCATAACTGGTAAACTGTAAGAGATAGACAAAACCTTGCTAAACAAAAAATGTAGATCTCATTAAAACACACAATTTAAATCATATACATTTTTTTGTGTAGTTGACCATTTGTGAGATATTCCTCGTTATTGGTGTCAGTTATGTCAACTCCCAGCAATTCATAGAAACGAATTTCAACCACATGGCAGCTAGCTTTTAAAAGATTTGACTGTCGTTTCAACGTAGTGCATTCCCTTATTTCCCTTTTACTTACAAACAAGCAAGTAATAAGACCATTTCTGCTAATGTTCATCTCGATTAGCATGAAGCAAATAGAAGAATAACCTTTTTAACAATAATGTGTTACAGAGATGTAGAGAAAGTCATGTGAATGGAGCAGAAATTTTGAGATAAAGAAAAATAAGCAGATTTACCTTGCAAGAATGCGACACGCCCAACTACCCTTTACATGGAACTTTTTTTTCGAAATTTTTGATTTTCTCAAAAATGGCTCTTAACGATTTTGAATAAAATATCGTATACTAAAGATATTTACCTGACAAATAAAATGTATATATTGAATTTTCTGGGAACAGCCTCTGAAAACTACTTTATTCTGGATGAATTTTGTTTAATTGGCAAACCGTAAGAGATAGACAAAAACTTACTACACAAAAAATGTAAATCTCATTAAAACACACATACATATGCATTTTTACTTTCTCTATACGTACTGTGTACATAGTGTATAGAGAAGGTATTGCACTCCACCAAAAAGTCGATACCGAGATTTCACCGGATATATATGTTTTAGGGTCCGCTGTATCCAAAAAGAGTATTTTCAGAAAAATGTCCGTGTGTGTGTGTGTGTACGTGTGTCCCTGTGTGTGTGAACACGATAACTCAAAAACGAAAAGTCGGTATATAATACCAAACTTGGTATTTAATTTTAGTATCTTCCAGGGATGCGAGACGAAGATTTTGAGAAAAATTCTACTACCCCAAAATATCCTTTACATGGAACTTTTTTTTCGAAAATTTTGATTTTCTAAAAAATGGCTCTAACGATTTTGATTAAAATATCGTATATTAAAGATATTTAGCTGACAAATAAAATGTATATTTTGAATTTCTGGGAATAGCCTCTGAAGGCCAATTTATTCTGGGTCAATTTTACGGAATTTTCCATAACTGCTAAACCGTAAGAGATGGACAAAAACTTACCACACAACAAATGTACATCACGTTAAAACACACAATTTATGTTATATACATTTTTTTTTCTTTTGAGTTAATTCTTTTTTAGATAGTCTTTGTTTTTGGTATCACCTATAAAAAACTTCTAGTTTTTCTCATACAGGACTTTGTGAACGTTGCAACCAGTTTTTGACTATCATTTTAACCTATGGTACTCTCTTATTTTGCTTCTACTTACAAGGAAGTTAAAAGACTATTTCTGCTAATTTGTTCTCGATTACATGAAGTAAATAGAAGCATAAGCTTCTTAAAAATGATTTCTTTGGGAGATGTAGAGAAAGTCATGTGAATGGAACACATCACATTTTTTGGTACAGTAACCGCTTTCAATATTTAAGCCACTTGAGCTTTTTCTTCTCGTTTTGGCAAGAAAAGAGATTGTAATTTCAATTGCATCCCATAACGATCGACTTTTAAAGAACGAGCTATCGCTTTAGCCTGTGCATTTTCTTATTTCCCTTCTCCTCACAAGGAGCAAGTAATAAGACTAATTATACTTATGTTTGTCTTGATTATCATGAAGTAAATAGAAGTACAAGCTTTTTAATAATAATTTGTTGCAGAGATGTAGAGAAGGTCATGCAAATGGAACACATATGTTTGTGATAAAGAATAACATGAAACTAAAAGAAGCATCATTATGAAAGAAATCTCTCTGTGCTTTAAAACATAGATTTTTTTTCCCTTACTTTTACGAGATGTTGTGTACCTTAAAGGTCAGAAAAGGTGTTTGGAGACACAGTATAATTATATCTGCAGACAGCAGTAGCCTTCATAAATGGATATATAGATGGATATAAAGATTTTATAGATAGGAAAATTTCATAAAATATCCACGAGTTTTTTAACACGTACTAAGTACATAGTGTATAGAGAAGGTATTGTAATGCACCCAAAAGTTTGATACCGAGATTTCACCGGGAATACAAGGCAGTTGGTCCCCCTAAATCCTAAAAAAAATATTTCTGGAAAAAGGTCTTTGTGTGTGTGTCTGTGTGTGGACAGCACAGCTCAAAAACGAAAAGACCGTCAAATACCAAACTTGGCATTTAAGTTTGGTATCTTGCAAGGCTAAGACACCCCAACTACCCTTTACATGGAACTTTTTTCGAAAATGTTTATTTTCTTATAAATGACAAACGATTTTGATTTAAATATTGCATATTAAAGATAATTACCTGACAAATAATATGTATTCCTTGAATTTTCTGGGAATAGCCTCTGAAGACCACTTCATTCTGGATGAATTTTACATTAACTGCTAAACCGTAAGAGATAGGCAAAAACTTACCACACACAAATGTAAAGCACTTTAAAAAATACAATTTATGTTATATAATTTATTTTCCTGGAGTTGATCGGTTTTGAGATATTCCTTGTTTTTGGTTTCAGCTTTAAAAAAACTTATACTGTTCTCATACAGGAATTTGTCAATTCCTATCCATACAACCAAAGGAAATTCAGTCACATAGCAAACAGCTTTTGACTATCACTTTTACCTATGGTACTCCCTTATTTCGCTTCTACTTATAAGGAAACAAACAGTGTTACTGTTTACGCTAGTTTTTTCTCGATTAGCATTAATTAAACAAAAGCATTATCTTTTTAAAAATAATTTGTTGCAGAGATGTAGAGAAAGTCATGTGAATAGAGCAAATCACATTTGAAATATGAAATATAATCTACTAGATTATGTAACTAACAGGAAACTAAAAGAAGAACTATTACGAAAGAAATCTGTCTGTGCTTTAAAACGTAGATTTCCTTTTTATTCCTTTAACAATACGAGCTCCTGTGTACGTCAAATGTCAGAAAAGAGGATTGGAGAAATGACAGTTGACTGCAGCGGGGAAGCTGGAACGCGTTTTGACAGATCCATATTTGTAGGCATAGCAGATCTGGAAAGCACGAGAGATTTCTCAAACGTGATTTTAGACAGCACTTCATTCAATTATTATAAAATTGTGCCTCAAAATGAAAGGCATTAATGAACTTCGCTTCTCATCTTCTAAATTCGCTTGCTATCCTTGTCTTCAAAAATAATTATTTGTACAGACTGTGTAAGTGCAGAGTGACTTATGTAGAACTGACATATTTCTTTCTTTAATTATTCCGTTAGAAATTCATTTAATGACCCAATTTTAGCAACAAATTAAGCAGAATGTTCTGGAGTTTCGATTCCTTGTCATTAGATGCACAGATGTTTATGTTTTATTCCTACTTACACTGTCGGCAGCTGTTTCGACATTTTGTTCTTGTAGTCAAGGTGAAAATGCAGTACGATGTAGAGCTGAGTCAAAGTTATTTACAGCAAGATGGTGCGACATGCCATACATCAAATGAATCCATTAACCTAATTGCAAGTTTCTTTGACGACCGGATAATTTCCAGCAACCTGTGGCCACCGAGATTTCCGGATTTGACATCGCCGGACTTCTTCCTTGGGGTTACTTAAAATACATGGTTTACGCCACTCGTCCCCAGACATTGGACGATCTGAAGCACATCACAAAGGAGATTCAAGCTATTGACAACAGAGTCCTCCAACGAGTGGCCAGTACGACGTGTTGAGTTGTGTCTTATGCAGGATGGAGGACATTTTCAACATTTGCTATAGAGGTAAATAATCTCCCAAAATTCCTCTACAATTTAGATATAATAAGTTGTCGCTAGCATAACGCGTTTTGAAACAATTAATAAAAGAAATGTGTTAGCTCTATATAAATCACCCTGCATAATTGAGGGGAGGATCAAAGTTCACGGTTTTCATAATTTCTTTACATGCAACATAACGTTGGGGTCGAACAGGAAATTATCTTTAAATAGAATAATTCCCTATCCACCGAGAAAAAAACTATTGGAGTGGAAATGAATACGTTTGTATTTAATAATAAAAAATCTGATGTGTTCCATTCACACAACTTTCTCTACATCTCTGTAAAAATTATTCTTAAAATGCTTAGGCTTCTATATACTTCATGCTAATCGAGAACAAATTAGCAGAAATTCTCTTATTACCTGCTTCCTTGTAAGTAGAAGCGAAATAACGGAGTATCAAAGGTTAAAGTGAGCTGGTTGCAATGTGACTGAAGTTCCTTTGTTTCTATGGACAGGTGCTCACAAAGTCCTGTGTGAGAAAAGTATAAGTTTTTTAAAGCTGAAACCAAAAACAAGGAATATATCAAAAACGATCAAGTCCACGAAAAAAATGCATATAACATAAATTGTGTGTTTTAAAGTGCTCTATATATTTTGTGCGGTAGATTTTTCTCTATCTCTTACGGTTTAGATGTTATGTAAAATTCCGTAAAATTCACCCAGAATAAAGTAGTACTCAGAGGCTATTTTCAGAAAATTCAAGATAAACATTTTATTTGTCAGGTAAATATATTTAATATACGATATTTTAGTCAAAATCGTTAGAGCCATTTTTAAGAAAATCAAAGCTTTCGAAAAAAGTTCCATGTAAAGGGTAGTAGGGTGTGGGGGGATTTTTTTTGAAAATCTTCGTTTAGCATCTTTTTAAGATACTAATTGTTTTTGAGCTATGCTGTCCACAGACACACACACAGACCTTTTTCTGAAAATGCTTTTCTTGGATTCAAGGGGAGCCAAAATATGGATTTCCGGTGAAATATCTTTATCGTATTTTGGGTGCAATAAAATACCTTCTCTTTACACTATGTGTATAGTACGTGTAGAGAAAGTAATATAAACGCTTTATTCTTTGTGTAATTTTGTACATGGTAATATATTAACTCATTACATTTTAGCGGTACATTTGAGAGAGAATTATGATTAGAATTATTAATAAACATGAAGAGAAATTGAATTACATCTGCTAGAAGTAGGAAGGTATTTGCGTACGCTTCCGGTAATGGAGTATAATTTCGCTTGGGATGAGATCACGTGTCTTGTATATGACTTCAAAGAAAAGGCCTGATGAAGCTAAAATGCTTATACTTGCTCCCTGTCCCTATCACACACCATCTTTCCTATTCATCCCTTTTGGCCGCCGCTTTCAAATTTTAATGAAATGCGTTGCTTGTAGTCTTCTATCTAATCGGCTTACAGTTAATTAATCCGGAAAGACATTTAAACTGGAATCTAAATATTGCATGGCCCCCTGTAATAAGGTGGCGACTGAAAGGGGAAACTCTCGCCTCTAGCTCTGCGGAATTTAATGAAGACGGAATCCGACGTACCAAGGTGCACGACTCAAAAGAAAATCCTCACCTTCATACAACTTTCAAAAGAGATTCTTCTGAAGAGAAACCGAGATAATGGAAATTATTAGAGAACGAAAAGCATCAGAAGCATTTAGCTTTCCGAACCAAAAGTTACATCTCAAATCTCTCGCTGCTTTTAGTCTACTTAAATGCCTGAAACACGCTGTCGGATCCTGTTAGTTCATTCATTGCGGAGAAGTATATGATATCCTGTACCAAAGTCCCAGAAGCATACATTAAATTAAATTACTCCACATCTAAATCTTCGTTACCTTAAAATTATATACAGGGTGGTCCTTTTGGATATGGGTAAAATTAAAAGGTATTATAAAACCTAAATTAAATGTAACAAGTCTTGCTGGTTATAATATTATACTTAAAAAAATCTGTAGTGTTCCATTCACATGACTTTCTCTATATCTCTGTAGCAAATTATTGTTAATAAGCTTATCTTTTATTTATTTCATGCTAAATGAGTAAAATTAGCAGAAATAGTCTTATTTCTTGCTTTATTGCAAGTAAAAGCGAAATAAGGGAGTACCATAGATTAAAATGAAAGTCACAAGCTGGTTGCTATGTGACTGCTCTTCTTTTGTCTGTATGTATAAGAGTTGACAAATTCCTGTATGAAAAAAGTATAATTTTTCAAAGCTGAAACCAAGAAAAAGGAATATCTCAAAAACGATTAACTCCAAGAAAAAAATGTATATAATATAAATTGTGTGATTTAACGTGCTCTACATTTTTTGTGTGGGAAGTTTTTGTCCATCTCTTACGGTTTAGTAATTATGCAAAATTCATCCAGAATAAAGTAGTCTTCAGAGGCTATTCCCAGAAAATTCAAAATATACATTCTATTTGTGAGATAAATATCTTTAATATATTATATTTTAATCAAAATCGTCAGAGCCATTTTTTAGAAAATCAAACTTTTCGAAAAAAGTTCCATGGAAAGAATAGTTTGGGGTGGGGGGATTTTTCTCAAAATCTTTGTGTCGCATCCCTGGAAGATACTAAACTTAAATACCAAGTTTGGTATTTTACTGAAAAACACACGGACACACACACTTACGGACCTTTTTCTGAAAATACTTTTTTTGCAAACAGGGGACCCTAAAGCATACTTTTCCGATGAAATCTCGGTATCGAATTTTTTGGTGGAGTGCAATATCTTCTCTATACACATACGTAGTACGTATAGAGAAAGTAAAAAAATCATCCAGAATAAAGAAGTCTTCAGAGACTATCCCCAGAAAAGTCATGACATACATTTTATTTGTCATGTAAATATATTTTTATATGTCCTCCCACACCTAACTGCCCTTTACATCGAAAAAAATTCGAAAATTTTGATTATCTTAAGAATGGTCTTAACGATTTTGATTAAAATCTCGTATATTTAAGATATATTCTAACACATAAAATGTATATCTTGAATTTGCTGGGAATAGCCTCTGAAGACTACTTTATTCTGGATGAATTTTACGCCATTTTGCATAACTGCTAAACAGTTTATAACACATAATTTATGTCATATGCATTTTTTTCGTTAAGTTGATCGTTTTTGAGGTATGCCTTGTTTTCTTGTTTCAGCTATAAAAAAACATACTTTTCTCACACAGGAATTTGTCAATTCCTGTCCATACAAACAAAGAAACTTCAATCAAATAGCAACCAGCTTTTGACTATTACTTTAACCTATAGTACTGCCTTATTTCGTTTCTACTTACAAGGAAGCAAGTAATAAGACTCTTTCTGGTATTTTTTTCTCGATTAGTATGAAGCAAATAGAAGCATAAGCTTTTTAACAATAATTTGTTGCAGAGATGTAGAGAAAGTCATGTGAATGGAACATATAAGATTTTTGTTTTGTAATTTTGCATTTTATTTCATTCAGCACTAAAGTATCACAAATCTCTTAAGCTGGGTTAAAACAAACAGTTAATTCCCCGAGTGTAAGAATGATATTTCAAGCCTGGTTTAGCACATGAAGCATATTTGCAGTTATCAGCTTGTCAAATTTCAGCAGATATTGGACAGCTGGTAAGTTCGTATGTCACTTCAGCGGTTTCTGCGGGCAAGGTTGGCAGTGGAGCACCCCCCCCTCCCAGGAGACACACTACTGATTCAGATTCGAAGCAGATTTGTGTGATGTGCCCGTCATAGGTGCTACACTTAAGGGAAGATTAGATGACGAAAATGACATGTTTATACATGATCATATAGTCAATCTGTTTTTTATTTATAACACGTGATATCCTATGGGCAACTAAGAATCATTTGAATGGTTTTAACGATTCGCAATATTTAAAAGCACACAAATGTATTTAAAGCACCCATGCTTTTTATTTATGTTTAATGTCTCTATTTGTACTATGTACATAGCGTATTGCACCCAAAAATTCAATACCGAGATTTAACCCGAAATATATGTTTTGAGACCCCCTCAATCATAAAAAGCATTTTTAGAAAAATGTCCGTGCGTCTGTCTGTATGTATGTATGTATGTCTGTGTGTCTGTGGGCAGCATAGCTCAAAAATGAAAATACCGTTAAAAACCAAACTTGGTATTTAAGTTTGATATCTACCAAGGATGCGATACTAAGATTTTCAAGAAAATTCCTGCACTTGAAACTACCCTTTACATGGAAAAAATTTCGAAATTTTTGATTTTCTTAAAAATCGGTTTAACGATTTTGATTAAAATGTCGTATATTAAAGGGTTCAAACCCGGCGAAGGAAGATGGATTTTTTAGGCTTAAAAATTCATAGCATGCCTTCATTCGGAAGGGAAGTAAAGCTGTGGGTCCCGTGTCGTAGATTTAAGGCATGTAAAAGAACCTCAAGCCTGATAGAGAGGCCTCTGAGCAAAATTAAGAGGTCTTTCACGCCCAGTATATAATAATGGGACGCTGAGAGCCACAGCAGGAAAGAGCGTCCATAAATAAAATGCTATTTCATTTTCGTGTATTAAAAATATTTATCTGACAAATAAAGTGTATATCTTGAATTTTCTGGAAATATCCTCTGAAGGCTACTTTATTCTGGATGAATTTTACAGTAATGTGCATAACTGCCAAACCGTAAAAGATGGACAAAAATTTACCACACAAAAATGTAGAGCACGCTAAATTACACAATATATGTTATATACATTTTTTTCGTTTAGTTGATCATTTTTTTAGATATTCCTTTTTATTGGTTTCAGCTTTAAAATACTTAGTTTTCTTATACAGGAATTTGTCAACTCCTGTTCTACAAACAAAGGAACTTCAGTCACATTGTAACCAGCTTTTGACTATCACTTTAACCTATGGTACTTCCTTATTTCGCTTCTACTTACAAGGAAATAATAAGAGCATTTCTGCCATTTCTTCTCGATTAGCATGAAGTATATAGAAGCATAAGCTTTATAATAATATGTTTTTGCAGAGAAAGTGATGTGAATGGAACACATCAGAGTTTTTTTAGCGTAACGCAGATTAAGCACTTGTGCACATGTTACAATATTTTGTGTGTTTGCTCAACTGCAGATTCATCTAAATCATATTTTTAGCAGAGGAACTATCCCATATTCGGTTCTCTAAAAGGTGCCCGTTATGTGGTTATGAATTAATATAGTTATTTATTCTGCTAAAATAGTAAGGTATTTTAAATAATTACAGAATCACTGTTCAGAATACAACATTAGATTAAAAATCATGACAAAACAAATTATTGTTAAAAAGCTTATTCTTCCATTTACTTAATGCTGCGGCGGATTTATTGTCCCTTGTGATGGTTGCCAAGAATGAAGCTGACCCAACACACACGTTGTTTATACCCAGTATATAGCTTATTTAACATCCTGTTGAAGAGTCGAGCAAGAAGTTGGTGTTGCTCTTGCAGTGACGGGTGCTCTAGACTCACTCCACTACCAAAAGAGTAGATCTCCACGTACCTTGTTCAGAAGATCCACTACCGATGGTTTGCCTTTGCCTCAGCTCAGTCTGCGTGTAGATTTGTCTCACTCGGGTGGAAGCAATGAGGGTAGTTTGGGAGTGATCTTTCGAAATAGTTAACACACACAAATATTTTACTTATTCGTTTATTTCTGACTAGAAGACATGTCGACAAGTCCTTTGCTTTACAATCTAACTGCAATTATTTCTAGAAGCTTTCCTTCTAGTACATAACGACTGAGTGTATTAGAACGCCTTGATGAATATAATTGCAGGTGTCTTGATGTACGTAACTGACTGCCTAAATGACCATAGCTGACTGCCCTGAGATCCTACAATCTCCTACTTATACTACTGTGCCAACAAAGTTCCGGGAATTTGCCAACAAAACACAAAAAATGAATTATTCATCCAATTTTATTTTATCGCCTTCAAAGTAGGCCTCTCCTAAAATTATACATTTATGCCAACGAATAATCCAATCATCAAAACATTTTTTGTAGGCACTTTTAGGAATCGATATCAATTGTGACCGCAAATTTTCCTTTATGTCCTCTGTCGTCTGAAAACGGGTGCCTTGAGGTGGTAACTTGAGTTTTAGAAAGAGAAAGAAACTAGCAGGAGACAGACCAGGTAAATACGGTGGTTGTTCGATGAAATTTGTTGAGTTTTTGGTCAGAAATTCTTCAAAATAATAGCCTTGTGAGCTAGTGCGTTATCGTAGTGCATAATCCATGAGTTGTCGTTTCACAAATCTGGCCTTTTTCGCCGTATTTGTTCTCTCAAACGCCACATAACGCTCAGATAATTGTCTTTAATTGCCATCTGATCTTCTGGCAAGAACTCTGAGTGCACGACACCACAATAATCGATAAAAGCTGTCAACATGACCTTCAGTTTTGATCGAGTTTGACGTGCCCTTTTAAGTTTCGGTTCAGTTGGAAGGCGCCATTCGGAAGCTTGTTGACTGGTTTGAGTGTCAAACTCGTAAACCCACGTCTCATCACCAGTTACAATGCGTTTCAAGGATGTGGGGTCGGAACTGGCTCGTTCTAACATGTCTTCTGCAATCCTTACGTGATTGAATTTTTGTAGAAAATTCAAGTATTTCGGAACTAACCGAGCTGCAAGGCGTGTCATGCCCAAACAATCGTTTAAAATAGAACGAATCGATTCGTGAGATACAAACAGTTCAGCGGCAATCACTGTCAGACCTAAATGACGATTTTCAGACACCATTTTCTTCACTTTAGCGTTGTTCAGTTCAGTTGAAACCATTGATGGCCGACCAGAGGGAGGCAAATCTTCCACCACATCTCGACCACTTTTGAATGCACTGTACCACTCATATGCACGTGTTTTTGATTAAGTCGATTCACCGTAAGCCCTCAGTAACATTTTCAGCGATTCGGCACACGAAATAGTATTTGACAAAATTTGTGACAGATTCTTTGTTCAATATTTGTATCCATCGTAAAATCGCAAATCACCTTTGAGATGAACTAACAAAATGGCGTACTGTAAGCAAACTAGATGACAGATGACGATCAAACTCCGCGTGGGTATAGAGGAAAGTTGTACCAACTTAGCGGCAACAAAAATTTCGAATCCCCTTTTAAACAGAATTTTTAAATGATAAATTCCCTGTACTTTCTTGACAGAATGTGTAGTATATTTACTGTCATGACTGCATCTTTCTGATTGGTAAGAAATACCACGAGCTTGACGTTGATGTTGCCCATCATGCATTATTTTCTACCTAGAATACATTATAACACCCACCTGACCAACATCACACAATGGAAAAAACTCATTTCACTACAATTTGGGTCTTCACCATCACTTATTTCTCTATTGCTCGCACATGCACCATGTACGTGACTGACAATAGAGACATTTCTTACAAAAAGCCTTCCCCTTTCCAATAGGCAAGTTTGGGTAAACAACTCTGAGCAGTGCTTACAAGAAGCTATATTTGATCTTCTAAATATATGTAATAATTGATTATTATACTCTTAAATGCATTAGCTAATTAACAATCGATGAAAATAACAATAATCATAGTAGCGAGGCCGACTAACGATCTCGATACTAATCGAGAAAAAATTAGCAAAAATTGTCTTATTACTTTCTAGACAGGAAATAAGGGAGTACTATAGGCTAAATCGATAATCAAATGTTTTAAAAGCTGGTTTCTATGTAATTGAAATACCTTTGTTTGTATGGACAGGAGTTGTCAAATTCCCGTATGAGGAAGGTATAGTATTTTAAAGCTGAAACAAATAACAAGGAATATCTAGAAAACAGTCAACTCCACGAGAAAACAAAAAAAAACAAAAAACAAAAAAAAAACAAAAACGTATATGACATAAAGTGTGTTTAAACGTAATCTACATTTTTTGTGTGGCAAGTATTTTCAATCTCTTACGGTTTACCAGTTACGCAATATTCAGCAAAATTCATTCAGCATAAACAGGTTTTTAGAGCCTATTCCCAGAAAATTCAAGATATATGTTTTATTTTTCATATAAATATCTTAAATATCCGTATTTTAATCAAACTCATTAGTGCCAATTTAGAGAAAATAACTTTTTTTCGAAAAATGCTACATGTAAAGGGTAGTTGAAGATGGGTGGGATTTTCTTCAAAATCTTCGATCCGCATCCTTGGAAGATAACAAACTTAAATACCAAATTTTGTGTTTACCGGTCTTTTCGTTTTAGAGCTATGGTGCCCAGAGACCCACACGGACATTTTTCTAATTTTTTTTTCTTTTTTTTTAAGATTCAGAGGCCTCAAAATGTGTATTATGAGTGAACTCTCGGTATCGATTTTTGGATGTATTACAATACCTTCTCTACGCTTTATGTGCATAGTACGTGTAGAGAAAGTAGAAGTCAGTATAGTAATATGTTTCAAAGATTTAGAAAGATTTCACACTGGGTGCCTCTACTTACTCCATCATTATCCAGGCATGCTATACCACCGATTATTTAACCTGGATCCTCCCCATCCTAAACCAAAGGGGCACCCAGTAGGCCTAGTCAAGCCCACCAACAAGCACACGAGTATTTCCGGTCGTGAAAATAGAGGGCTATTTTAACGGCAAGAGAGATTCGACTCACTCTCACCTAAGGACTTGCACTTTTTACCCAGTTTTTACTCGGTTTGTGAGAAAAGCAAATTAAAAGTAAACACCCTTAAAATTAAAAGAAGTTAGGAAACTAAGTCCTAGTGCCTCTTAACATACATAAACGATAGGAATAATAGAAGTGACTTCCTCGAAATGATTGCCAAAATATGGGATATGGTTTTGTGTGGTCGACGAATCAAAGTTTGCGAAATATTAGAGGCCATAGGAAAATCACATGGTAAGCGTTCTCAATTTTGTACCAAAATAAGGTCTGACAAAGGTTTCGGCAAAATGAGTGCCGCGTTTTCTCTCAATGGAGAATAAACGTAATCATGTGATTGATTCGGGAGCTGGTTTGGCACTTTTCCGTCGCAATCCTGACGAGTTTCTGCGTCGATACATAACTGTAGATAAATCATTCATAACTACTACACTCCAGGGATAAAAGTATAGTCGGAACAGTGGGCGTTTAAAGGCTAACCGGCTCCAAAGAAGGCAAAGTTGGTGAAACTTGCAAACAAGTGATGGTCTTGGTTTTTTTTGGGATGCTTGCGGAATCATCTACATTGATTACCTGCAGAAAGGAATAACGATAAATTGAGAGTATTATGCATTGTTATTGCACCGGTTGGACGTATAAGTAAAGACAAAATCTGATGTGTACCATTCACATGACTTTCTCCATATCCCTGCAACAAATACTTCTTAAAAAGCTTATACTTCTATATACTTTATGCTAATCAGAAAAAATTAGCAGAAATAGTCTTATTACTCGCTTCCTTGAAAGTAGAAGCGAAATAAGGGACAACCGTAGGTTAAAGTGATAGTCAAAAGCTGGTTGCTATGTCAATGAAGTTCCTTTGTTTATATGGATAGGAGTTGACAAGTTCCTATATGACGAACTCTACGAAAAAAAATGTATATAACATAAATTGTGTGTTTTAAAGTGCTGTACATTTTTTGTGTAGTAAGTTTTTGTCCATCTCTTACGGTTTAGCAGTCATTCAAAATTTAGTAAAATTCATCCAGAATAAACTACTCTTCAGAGGCTATTCCCAGAAAATTCAAGATATACATTTCATTTGTCAGGTAAATATGTTTAATATCCGAAATTTTAATCAAAATCATTGGAGCTATTTTTGAGAAAATAAAAATTTTCGAAAAATGTTCCATGTAAAGGGTAGTTGGGGGTGGGGGGATTTTTCTCAAAATCTTCGTGTCGTATCCCTGGAAGATACTAAACTTAAATACCAAGTTTGGTATTTTACCGACTTTTCGTTTTTGAGTTATCGTGTTCACAGACACACGGACACACACACGGACCTTTTTGTGAAAATGCTTTTTTTGGATATTGGGGACCTTAAAACATATATTTCCGGTGAAATCTCGGTATCGAATTTTTGGTGGAGTGCTATACCTTCTATACACTATGTACATAGTGCATATGGAAAAAGTATAAACGCCTTCATCTGGTAAAGAAGAAATTCTCTTGCGATGCAAGACAATGCAAGGGTTCACACCTGCGCAGTTTCGGTGATGAAAATTGTGGAATTAAGGTTAGAAATACTACAACATCCACCCTATTTGGCCCCCAGGGACTTTTTTTATTTCCAAACCTGAAAATGTGGCTCGGCGGAAAGCAATTCATGTCTAACGAAGAGGTTATCTCCCAAACAGATGCTTATCTTGAGGACCTTCCGAAATCCTACCTTTTGGGAGGCTTAAAACGGTTGGAGAAACGCTGGGAGAATGTAGCGAACTAAAATTACATAATGTTGAATGTTTTAAAAAATCTACCAAAAATAATTTGTTTTTCCATCTTTTTCTAAAGGCTTATTAAACGTCCCTCGTATTTCGAGTATTATAAATTCGTAAACATAGAGACTCTATTAATAAAATGATGTGTTCCGTTCACATGACTTCCTCTACATCTCTGCAAAAAAGTATTGTTAAAAAGCTTATACTTCAATTTACTTCATGATAACCGAGAAAAAATATTAGTAGAAATACTCTTATTGCTTGTTTCCTTGTAAGTAGAAGCGAAATAAGGAGTTCTATAGATTAAAGTGATAGTCAAAATCTGGTTGCTATGTGACAAACTCCTGTATGAGAAAAGTATGTTTTACAAAGGTGAAACCAAGAATAAGGAATATCTTAAAAATGATCAACTACACGAAAAAAATGTCCATTACATAAATTGTTTGTTTTAACGTGCTCTACATTTTCTGTGTGGTAACTTTTTGTTCGTCTCTTACGGTTTAGCAGTTAAGCAAAATTCGGCAAAGTTCATCCCGAATAAATAGGTCTTTAGAGGATATTCGCAGAAAATTAAGATATGCATTTTATTTCGGATATAAATATACGGGATTTTAATCAAAATCGTTGGAGCCATTTTTAAGAAAATCAAAATTTTATAAATAGTTTTGAAAATCTTCGTGTCGCATCCTTGGAGGATATAAACCTAAATACCAAGTTTAGTATTTAACGGTCTTTTCGTTTTGGGGCTATGCTGTCCACAGACACACACACACACACACACACACACACACACACACACACACACACACACACACACACACAACACAGATCTTTTTGTAAAAATGCTTTTTTTGGATTCAGGGGAACCCAAAGCATGTTATTTCAGTGTAATCTCGGTATCGAATTTTTGGGTGGAATACAATACTTCCTCTATACACTGTGTACATAGTACGTGTAGAGAAAGTAAAAATTTCTTAGATATACTATCAATGCTAATATTTCCGATGAGAATTTTAATGGAACCAGCTGTTGAACTTTATATTGAAGCGGTAGTGTGTACACATGTTCATTCAGAACACAGAGAATTCTTTCATTTGGGGTAGAGAAAGTCCGGTGGGTGAATCTAACAGCTGCTGTTCTTGCTCCAGCTGCAATACCTCTCTCTCTATTTCCCGCTCCACTTGGAATATATTATTGGCAATTTCGGAGCGAAGTAACTCCGAGAAAAGTTTTCTATTATCATCGAACATAACTCGCAGCTTACCCCAGTCTCCTCCTCAGCTCCACTTTGCATGTTTGATTTCTCATGCTTTCTATTACGGAACTTTTCACCAACAACCTTAAGTTCACATATATAAATATGTTATGGAGTTTGAAATATACCAACAGAATGAAATGTTATTTTTTTCACTGTGGCTTGAGAGAGAGAGGGAGAGAGAGAGAAAAATCATAGCTATGCATAAGAACAAACATACACGTGCCACTATAATTAGTTTCTCTTCCATGTACCTAGAGGCAGAGGAAGTATTGCATTCCTACCAAAAATTCGATTTTGAGAAGTGTATCTTTTAACGTGGTGGTGGTGGGTGGTGGGTGATGGGAGGTGGGTGGTGGGGGGTGGTGGGTGGTGGTGGGTGGTGGGCGATGGGTGGTGGGTGGTGGGTGGCGGTGGGTGGTGGTGGGTGGTGGGTGGTGGGCGATGGGTGTTGGTGGTGGGTGGTGGTGGGCGATGGGTGGTGGGTGGTGGGTGGTGGGCTATGGGTGGTAGTGGGCGATGGGTGGTGGGTGGTGGTGGGTGGTGGGTGGGTGGTGGTGGGCTATGGGTGGTGGTGGGCGATGGGTGGTGGGTGGTGGTGGGTGGTGGGTGGGTGGTGGTGGGCGATGGGTGGTGGGTGGTTGTGGGTGATGGCGGGTGGTGGTGGGTGGTAGTGGTGGCGGCGGCGGCGGCGGTGGTGGTGGTGGTAATAGTAGTAGTAGTAGTAGTAGTCGAGGTGATGGTGGTGGTGGTGGTGTTATTTCCTGTATCTCCTAAATGGAGAATTGGGCATCGTTACGTTGTTCCCATGATCGGATTTGAATTTCTGGTTCGTGAGTTCGCCGCTATGCGCCACGGTGACGGGGGATCAGCTCGTCGCCCGCATATGACAGTGAAGGACAAAATCACGGGCTGCGGGCGCAAATGGCGGAAAATTATGCCCAGAAACCTTTTCCTTTCGAGGTATAAGATTTTTGTTTTAAATTTATTTATTGAAGGTCACTTTATAACAACAAAGGTCATCAGTGACCACATTATTCTTACAAGATCAATGTATATACAAAATTTAATACAGATATATTACAACTGTGCCCATAAACTTAACTATTTGAACTTTGGTAACAGTAAAACATAGTACATGTGAATTAGTAAACGATTATAATAATATCAAAGGCTGGTTATAACAATTAAAGTACATTATATAAAAGACAATATTTCCATTAACTTGATAACTTCGGTGGTGTTAAAGATGGAATACAGATCACTCTTGAGGTTTAAGTGCCTTGTGTCGTTCAGTAAAACAGGATCCTCGAAGATAAGCTGAGATGTTGATACGACTTAAATAAATAAAATCAAATCTGTATATTAAACCCTGATAACTAATTTCTTAAACCAGGGTCAAATATCCCAAACTTTATATATTTATTACTACTTATACCAATTACAAATTTAATTATACAACTTAAATTTACAGTAATAACTTAGCCTAAAAATGTTTATAAATACCAATTAAAGCCATAATTATTATCAATTAAAATATGTTAATTAATTTGTATTTAATTTTAATGTATAATTTTACTATTACTATTATTATTAATAAAACGTATTTTATATTATTTATTTATATTATACACATATTTTATTTTAAAAACCATTTTATTATTTTAATAATTATTCTATTAAGTAATTTAATTATATTACTCTTACTATTATTATATTATTACTTAAAATATCATACATATAATTACTATTTTATTTATAAAATTTAAAATAAAAAAATATATTACTTCATAAACTTTACCAAAAAATACGAAATTATAATTATTTTAGCTTTATATTTATTTAAATTTTCTAAAACTTAATATTTTAATTATTTCCAATTATTTCAAAATCCCACAATTTTAAACTTAAATATATTATTTAAAATTTTAAAAACCATACATATTCAATGTAAATTTATATTCTATTTAAATTTACCTTAAATCCAAAATTCAAAACATAATTTAAACATTTAAAATTTAATTATAATAATTTTAAATTACTGGTTTTAATTAAAATAACTGGTATCCAGTTAATTATTATAAGTTAATATTCAAATACACTACTGTACTTATAGCCACCGGTAACCGGTGGCACATGTATTGGTAACAAATACTATTTATAATTTCTATCTTTTAATTGTCAACATTCAATATTCATCATAATTCTATAAAAGTCACTTATTGTATTCTTCAATAACTATAACTTTTTATTTCACTACACTCCTATACAAATTTGGGTATCATTTTAATACTAGACTTTCTACACTATTCCTCTCATATCACACTTAATTACATCTTCTCACTTCGCCCCCATTGATACTACTTCTCGGGCTGAACATTTCGGGCAAGGATCCTTGATTGTTTTCTTCATCAGATAACCATGGCTGAGGTTGACGTGGCCGATGCCCAACCTGGTAAGAAGGACTTTTTGTTTTCTTCGGAAGTTAAGGTGTGATATTGCTGGTTCTGTAATAGATTTCCTAAAAAGTTGTAGTTCTTAAGCCGTAGATTTACACTGTTTGTTCCAGTGCTTCGCGATATAGCCTTTAAACATGTTTTTTTACATCCTGAAGTGTACAACTTAATCCAACTTCAATTTGTTGCGGCCTCGTAGCATATTTAGCTGCCACGTCTGCCTTTTCATTTCCGGTAATGCCTTTATGTGATGCAAGCCACAACAATGAAGCCGTTATTGTAGTGATAGTATAATAGTTCTTGTAAACTTTGAATGACAGAGAATCTATTATGAACAGCAGTAAGTGTTGACATGGAGTCAGAGAAAATCACTAGTGGTAGATTTTTACTTTCTCTATACGCACTATGTATAGTGTATAGAGAAAGTATTGCACTCCACCCAAAAATTCGATACCGAGATTTCACCGGAAATATATGTTTTAGGGTCCCCTGTATCCAAAAAAAGGATTTTCAGAAAAAGGTCCATGTTTGTGTGTGTCCGTGAACACGATAACTCAAAAACGAAAAGTCTGTAAAATACCAAACTTGATATTTAAGTTTAGTATCTTCCAGGGATGCGACAGGAAGATTTTGAGAAATATCCCCCCACCCCCAACTACCCTTTACATGGAGCTTTCTTCAAACATTTTGACTTTCTCAAAAATGGCTCTAACGATTTTGATTAAAATGTCGAATTTTAAAGATATTTACCTAACAAATGAAATGTATATCTTGAATTTTCTGGGAATAGCCTCTGAAGAGTTCGTTATCCTAGATGAAATTTACGGAATTTTGCATAACTGCTAAAACTTAAGAGATAGATAAACACTTACTACACAAAAAATGTAGAGCACGGTAAAACACACCATTTATGTTATATACACTTTTTTCATGGAGTTGATCGTTTTTTAGATATTCATTATTTTTGGTTTCAGCTTCAAAAAACTAACTTTATTCATACTGGAATTTGTCAACTCCTGTTCATACAAACAAAGGAACTACAGTCACACAGCAATCAGCTTTTGACTAACACTTTAACTTCTGATATTCCCTTATTTCGCTTCTACTTACAAGGAAGGAAGTAATAAGACTATTACTGCTAATTTTTTCTCGTTTAGCATTAAGTAAATAGAAGCATATGCCTTCTAACAATAATTTGTTGCAGAGATATAGAGAAAGTCATGTGAATGGAACACATAAGATTTTTGTGTTTTTCTATGCATATTTCAAATGCTTTGAGGACGGCCAGGGTTTCACATGAGAAGATGGAGAAGTAATTTCGTAAACGATAAGAGTTGGTTTCGTTTAGATCCATCGGTTTACGCTTTGTAATGTTTGTGGTATTTCTGGTGAAGCAAAGAGATCATTGGCAGCATTACTGATCTGAGAATTGTTGATCTACAAATCAATGGATGGGGTAAAAGATTTCCATGGAGGGATAGGATGAATTTTTCTCAAAAGAACAGAAGGTTTTCCAATTTAGAATTTGGAGTCTTTCTCGCAGTGGTTTTGGACAACAAGAACGAGAATACATTTCTGAGTTTAAAGCATTAAAAAGACATTTGTTTTGTCGGGTTACTTGGTGATAGAAAGTTGAATAGGAGAAACTGAAGCACAATTGCTTGCGTCGTAGGTCCAAGGGAAAAAGGCCAGCCTCCACAAGTAAACTGCTGCTTGGACTAGATCTAAAAGCTCCCAAACTTACACGACATGCAGTGTTGACAATGGAATCAAGTAATTGAAGGAGTCGTTTACTTGCTGAGCTATACACTAGACCCGTAATCTAGTTTGGACAGGATAAGACTTCTATACAAAACTTCTGTACAAGTTAAGCACTGAGTGTCTGCGCCCCACTTAGGGGACGAGAATATTTTAATAATGTTTAGTTGGGATGCACATTCTGCTTTGAGAGACATAATACGAGGTACGTCCAGAAAGTAAGTTCCGTTTTAATTTTTCTTCGCTGCAGCGCTGCGATCGCAGTTCCGCACATGCGCGGTAGACGCTCTGTATCAAGGAGAAGAAACGTGCGCCATTTTGAGATCGCTGTCAGCCACATACGCTTTGTTGTGCTTGTTTACAATGTCGGTGTTGATTGCAAATCCCGCCACTTGTGAAATCAGATCTGTGATTTGTTTTCTGAATGCTAGGAAAGTGAAACTAATTGAAATTTATCGGCAAATTTGCGAAGTTTACGGACAAAATGCGATGAGTGATTCAATGGTGAGAAGATGGGTCCGACAGTTCAATGAAGGACGTAGTGAATTGAACGATGAAGAACGTCCATCTTTGGTTACAGAAGAACTGTTTCACGCGATTGATAACAAGATCCAGGAAAAACCTCAAGTTTACAATTAGTGCTCTCGCTATGGAATTTCCCCAAAGCTCACGATCACTAATTCATGAAATTGTTACCGAAAAACTGAAATTTCGTAAACTTTGCTCACGTTGGGTACCAAAGATTCTTACTGAGCAACACAAAACAAAACGGATGGGTAGTGCACTTCAGTTTTTAACCCACTATGATGAAGACTGCGAAGAATTTCTGACACAGATAGTCACAGGAGATGAGACTTGGGTTTCTTACGACACCCCTGAAAGTAAGCGGCAATCAATGGAATGGAGCCACACTTCATCCCCAGCAAAGGTTAAGCCGAAACAAATCTTGACACCTCGAAAAATGATGTGCATAGTGTTCTGGGACTGGAAAGGCATCTTACTCATTGATTTCTTACCGCGTGGTCAAACAATCAAAGCAGATGTTTATTGCGAGACACTTAGGAAATTGCGCCGCGCAATACAGAATAAGCTGTCAAAAGGTATTTTTCTTCACGACAACGCACGACCACACACTGCAAATGTGACGAAAAACCTCCTACAGGGATTTGGCATGGACGTGTTTGACCATCCTCCGTACAGCCCTGACCTCGCTCCTAGCGACTTTCATCTGTTGTTACATCTCAAGTCTTTCCTTGGCGGTCAACACTTCAACAATGACGAAGAGCTGAAAGAAAATGTTTCCAACTTTTTGAAGACATAGGCAAACTTCTATGAAGAAGGTATAAAAAAACTTGTGCCACGCTATAACAATTATAGCAATTTCGGCAGTTATGTGGAAAAGTAGTTTAAGAGTTGTAGAATTTTGTGCAATAAATAATTATTCTGTATCTGTACACAATTTAATTTTATTACCTAACGGAACTTACTTTCTGGACGTACCTCATATGTTGTTTCCACGTATGTTTCTGGTCGAATGTCATACCCTATTTCGTGCTAGAGAAAATCATATATTCAGACTTTCCTTTAGATATAATGAAACCTGACTTACTTGCCCATTTGTAGCTTTTATTCAAGGATTCCTGAATGATATGCGTTGTCAAATAAATGTTTTTCCCACTGCACAAAATAATAATATCATCCGCAAAGAGGAATACTTTTACTGGATGTTTAATCAGGTCACTTGGTTCGTTTATAGCAATTCACCATTTCCATAGAGGGAGACAATTTATCTTGGGTGCGCACTCTAAGTTATCAATAAGCCAAGACATTTTTTATGAATGCTAAGATATTTCGTTTAAGTTTCATGTTTAAAAGAAACCTTATTAACCTAGGAATGAAGACCATTTCATTAGCCTTCTCAATGACCAAGGTAACTGCAACTGTATGGTGTTTCAATGCCAGGGCATCTCAAATTTCAGTGTCTATATTGACCAAGTGATCACCTGTGGAACGAAAGAGGTACAGGATTCCTTTATATTCAAGTAAACATTACACTGGCTTTACTTTCTTTCCAAAGGAAGCCATGCTAAGGATTTTTGTGTCCAAAAAAAAAAAAAAAATCCATCAACTTTTGCCAGGTTTGAGTTTTAACCACTACAGCACGATAGCTATGGTAAAAATCTGTTGTGTTACACTTACTTGACTTTCTCTATCTGTTCTGCAAACTAACTACACCATGTTGATCGAGATAAACATTGACAAAAATGGTCTTATTGCTTGCTTCATCTAATCAAAAGGTGAATAAGGGAACATACAAGGCTAAAGCGATAGTCAAATCTTTGAATAGTTGCTATATGTGCAATAAAAATCTAAGTACGTTTCGCTTTGTACGACTTTGTAAAGGACAAGAGAGAGGTGAAACGGATCAGAACTTACCGATTGATAAAATATCTTTAAACTGAAACAATAACCAGGGAATATATGCGAAACGGTTAACTTTACAAAATAAAAAAAAACTAATGTGTACCATTCACATGACCATAGGCTAAAGTGATAGTCAACAGCTTGTTGCTTGTTGCTATGTGACTGAAGTTCCGTTGTTTGTATGGACACGAGTTCACAAAGTCCTGTATGAGAAAAGTATGTTTTTATAGCTGAAACTAAAAACAAGGAATATCTAAAAATCAATAAACTCCACGAAAAAAATGTATATAATATAAATTGTGTGTTTTAAAGTGCTCTAAATTTGTTGTGCGGTAAGTTTTTGTCCATCTCTTACGGTTCAGCAGTTATGCAAAATTCCGTTAAATTGACCCAGAATAAAGTAGCCTTCAGAGGCTATTCCCAGAAAATTCAAAATATATATTTTATTTGTCAGGCAAATAACTCTAATATACGATATTTTAATCAAAATCGTTGGAGCCATTTTTTAGAAAATCAAAATTTTCGAGAAAAGTTCCATGTAAAAGGTAGTTTGGGGTGGGGGGATTTTTCTCAAAATCTTCGAGTCGCATCCCTGGAAGATACTAAACTTAAATACCAAGCTTGGTATTTTACCGACTTTTCGTGTTTTGAGCTATCGTGTTCACAGACACACGGACACAAATACATACGGACCTTTTTCTGAAAATACTTTTTTTGGATACAGGGGACCCTAAAATATATATTTCCGGTGAAATCTCGGTATCGAATTTTTGGTGGAGTGCAATACCTTCTCTATACACTATGTACATAGTGCGTATAGAGAAAATAAAAAGGAAGATAAAATATCATATGTTTAATATATTTTTATGAAAGGTAAAATGCATATGTTCAATTTTTTAAGAATAACTAATGAGGTCCTTTTTATTCAGAATGCATTTTCTATACCTGACTTATAATTCGTAAAGAATACTCAAAAATTGTTATTCTCATAATTTAGTAGCAAGTAGTTTTTTAGGTATTAAACATGTTGCAATATTTTTCTTACATCTCTATGACGATCTTCTTATCAGACTTTTTATAAAATTTTATTATCGCTTAAACCTTTTCTATAAATGTTCTATTATTCTGTACAGTAGAACCATTTTTCTACTCTAATTTGAATTGACAGGAAGAATAAGCTTTTTAGGACATGTTATGCAAAGGTGTATGTTGAGAAACATCATTTTTACTTTCTCTATACATACTATATACATAGTGTATAGAGAAGGTATTGCACTCCACCAAAAAATTCGATACCGAGATTTCACCGGAAATATATGTTTTAGGGTCCCCTGTATCCAAAAAAAGTATTTTCTGAAAAAGGTCCGTGTGTGTGTCCGTGTGTCTGTGAACACGATAACTCAAAAACGAAAAGTCGGTAAAATACCAAACTTGGTATTTAAGTTTAGTATCTTCCAGGGATGCAACACAAAGATTTTGAGAAAAATCCCCCCACCTCTAACTACCCTTTACATGGAACTTTTTTCGAAAATTTTGATGTTGTAAAAAATGGCTCTATTTTGATTAAAATATAATTTATTAAACATATTTACCTGACAAATAAAATGTATATTTTGAATTTTCTGGCAATAGCCTCTGAAGACTACTTTATTCTGAATGAATTTTGCATAACTACTAAATCGTAAGAGATGGATAAATACTTAACACACAAAAATGTAGAGCACGCCAAAACACACAATTTATGTTATATATTTTTTTTTTCCGTGGAGTTGATCGTTTTGGAGATATTTCTTGTTTTTGGTTTCAGCTTTGAAAAACTTATACTTTTCAACTCCTGTCCATACAAACAAAGGAACATCAGCCACATAGCAACCAGCTTTTGGGTTTCACTTTAACCTATGGTACTCCCTTATTTCGCTCCTACTTACAATAAAGCAAGAAATAAGACTATTTCTGCTAATTTTTCTCGATTAGCATGAAATAAATAAAAGTTAAGCTTAATAACAATAATTTGTTACAGAGATATAGAGAAAGTCATGTGAATGGAACACATCAGATTTTTAATATAACAAATCCAGTTTTTGTTTTTCTGAAGTGAAATATACAAGAAAACTTCTATCAAAGTTTCAATGGATTACACACCTCTTCCATATTCTACAGTCGAGTGCACGGAGGTTTCTAGCTCCCAATATTGTTTTTCGTGACTTTATTTTGGTAGAATGTTCTTATCATATGTATTCTACACCAGCAATGTGTGAAGCAACCTCTTGGTGATTGTAATTCAAGTTCCAAACACGCACATCAGTCATGAAGAAACGCCATGTCTAGGTGAGCGGCAAAAGAGGAGTGCGTAAAAATTCCATCTGAAGAGCTGTGAGGTATGTTAAACAGGTTGTAAAGCAACCCCAGGTGAGTGCTCTCATGCAGATCAGGAGCAAAGGAGGAGGGAGGAGCAAGATAAATATTTATCTCCCTCCGTGGTTACCATAATAGTTTCTAATACACAAGGTCGCGGGTTCAATTCTAGCAGATGGTGATGGATTCTTTTTTCGGAGGTAAAAGTTTTAGGTTGGCTTTCTTCCGAAGAGAAATGCAGCCATTGCTCTCATGTAATGGCCGCGCCGTGGCCGAGTGGTCAGACCACTCGCCTCTCACCTAGGCGGTCCGGGTTCGATCCCAAGTGACCGCATGTGAGATTTGTGGTGGACAAAGCGGAGCAGGGGCGGGGTTTCTCTGGGTTCTCCGGTTTCCCCCACCATTACATTCCACCGTAGTTCCATCTTCATGTATCATCTGTGCCGTCGCCTGCGGTTACAGAGCAGTAAAAGCGGACGTTAAACATTACCCAAGAATAGATCCCATGTAACGGTTATTTGCATATAAAAGAACTTTATACCCCGGGGAAAATCCTGCCATTTTCAGTCCACAAAGCTCTGATTTGGACATATGGCGCCATCTATGGGCAATAATCACCATTTATATAGTGGCGTAAAGGCGAACTACAAATACTACTCGATCAAGAACCGCACCATATGGCGTGATAGATGGTTTACAATTTCCTTACCAACGTAAGTAAATCGTCAAAACTTACATGCATTCGTATTTTGATTATTGAAATTCAGCAAGTTTGCAGAGGAACATAAACGAACGTTAGATATCCAAGAAACGTACGGTAAATTGAATATACATACACTAGCGCAAATAAAATCTGATGTGTTCCATTCACATGACTTTCTCTACTTCTGTGTAACAAATTATTGTTAATAAGCTTATTCTATTTACTTGATGCTAATCGAGAAAAAAATTAGCAGAAATAGTCTTAGTACTTACTTCCTTGTAAGTAGAAGCGAAATAAGGGAGTACCAAAGGTTAAAGTGAAAGCCAAAAGCTGGTTGCTATGTGACTAAAGTTCCTTTGTTTGTATGGACAAGAGTTGACAAATTCCTATATGAGAAAAGTACAAGTTTTTTAAAGCTGAAACCAAAAACAAGGAATATCTAAAAAACGATCATGTCCTCAAAAAAAAATGTATATAACATAAATTCTGTATTTAAATGTGCTCTACATTTTCTGTGTTGTAAGTTTTTGTCCATCTCTTACGGTTCAGCAGTTATGCAAAATTCATCCAGAATAAAGTACTCTTCAGAGGCTATTCCCAGAAAATTCAAGATATACATTTTATTTGTCAAGTAAACATCTTAAATTTACGAGATTTTAATCAAAATCGTTAGTCATTTTTTTAGAAAATCCAAATTTTCGAATAAAAGTTCCATGTAAAGGGTAGTTTGGGGTGGGTGGATTTTCTTGAAATTCTTCGTGTCGCACCCTTGGAAGATGCCAAAATTAAATATCAAGTTTAGTTTTGAACGGTTATGCTGCCCACAGAGACACACACATTAATAGATTTTTGATTCAGGGGGTCTCAAAACATATATTTCCGGTGAAATCTCGGTATCGAATTTTTGGGTGCAATACAATACCATCTTTATACAATATGTACGTAGTACGTTTAGAGAAACAGCAACGTTTGCAGAGGAACCTAAACGAACGTTAGATATCCAAGAAACGTACAGTAAATTGAATATACATTCACTAGTGGAAATAATAAAAGTAAACCAGGCTAGTAAAACAGGAGGCGTTAGCAGCATTAACAAGAGTATTTCTATGAATTTGGACCCTTTCTCTCATACCTCGTTCACGAGCATTAATATTATATTCCTAAAATCGCTGTTAGAGCGTTCCTCGGAAGAAAAATTCCGATATATATGCAAATTGAACGAAAGGTCCACATTCCGTGATCAACGACTATACTCTATGTGAACTAAAGATTAATCCCAGCCTGTAAGGGAAGAGGTGAATTCAGCGTACAAGAACGTAAGAGACTATTTTGAAAGTCAAATATACCAGTCATTTTGATTCTTTAATATCCTCAGAAGGGTGGCGGCGGTTCATTGGAGAATCTGGTGAAATATTACACTACGGAAATTGGAAATTTCCTAACTACAGGCATAGCAGTACGCGTCCGGATGTTTCAGCTTCTGAGCAATAAATCAATTCACTTAATTTAATGAATTAGCACACTTAAATCATACGCATTTATAACGTTCTAGTGAACTGAAAAATTGAAATTTTAGCAAGCAATCCCGCTGAGCTAGACAGAAGTACAGTGTCCTTCAAAAGTTTAAGGACACTCATTAAGTATCAGACATTTCATTCCTGTCCTTAGACTTTTGTGAAATCTCAAGATGTTTATACACGGATCAAACGCATCTCAAAAGTGAAGTGCCCTTATTTCTCAAACAAGAAAAATGATTAAAACTATGCAAAAAATCTGATATGTACCATTCACATGACTTTCTCTATATCCCTGCAACAAATTATTCTTAAAAAGCTTATACTTCTATTTACTTTATGCTAATCAGAAAAAATGAGCAGAAATAGTCTTATTAGTTGCTTCCTTGTAAGTAGAAAGAAAAAAGGGACTATCACAGGTTAAAGTGATAGTCAAAAGCTGGTTGCTATGTCAATGAAGTTCCTTTGTTTATATGGATCGGAGTTGACAAGTTTCTGTATGAGAAAAATATAAGTTTTTCATAGTAATATCAAAAATAAGGAATGTCTCAAACAGGACAAACTCCACGAAAAAAAATTATACAACATAAATTGTGTGTTTTAACGTGCTCTACATTTTTTGTGTAGTGTGTTTTGTCCATCTCTTACGGTTTAGCAGTTATTCAAAATTCCGTAAAATTCATCCAGAATAAACTACTCTTCAGAGGCTGTTCCTAGAAAATTCAAGATATACATTTTATTTGTCAAGTAAATATGTTTAATATACGAAATTATAATCAAAATCTTCCTGTCGCATCCCTGGAAGATACTAAACTTAAATTCCAAGTTTGGTATTTTACCGACTTTTCGTTTTTGAGTTATCGTGTTCACAGACATACTGACACACGGACACACACACATACACGGACCTTTTTGTGAACATGCTTTTTTTGGGGGGGGGGCCTAAAACATATTTTTCCGGTGAAATCTCGGTACCGATTTTGGGTGGAGTGCAATACCTTCTCTATACACTCTGTACATATGCGTATAAAGAAAGTAAAAAGGGAGTACCATAGGTTAAAGTGATAGACAAAAGCTGGTTGCTATGTGACTGAAGTTCCTTTGTTTGTACGGACATGAGTTGACAAATTCCTGTATGAGAAAAGTATGTTTTTCAAGGCTGAAACCAAAAACAAGGAATATCTAAAAAATTATCAACCCCACAAAAGAAATGTATATAACATAAATTGTGTGTTTTAATGTGCTCTACAATTTTAATTTGACAAGTTTTTGTCTATCTCTTACGGTTTACCAGTTATACACAATTCCGTAAAGTTCATCCAGAATAAAGTAGTCTTCAGAGGATTCTCAGAAAATTCATGATATACGTATATGGGGTATGGAGCAATACATCAAAACAGGTACCAAACTCATTAGGGAGGGGCTAGCGTGGATTAGACTAGGAGCACGAACATTACTGACGAGAATGCTATGAGAATCTGTCCCATTTGCGAGGAGGAAGAGTCGTGGACCCACATCTTGGCAAGATGTAGGGGTACGTAGGAATGGCGGTAAAAATATTTACCACGATTCTTTACCACCGCGAATGTAGAGCTAGAAGCATGTTGGACGCTACTGGCAGGCATGGAAGACGTAGATGGGCTAGGTACATTTATACTTAAGGCAAGACAGCTGAGATCTGAGGAGGCTGCCAATAGAGAACATTCTTAGGTCACAGTTGTGTTATGGTGTTATATATTGTGTATATATTTCTTTTAAGTGTATTTATCTATATAAGAGGATACATTTATGAAGGTGTACTCTGTGCTGTAAATTTAATTTGCTATATTTGAATATCTTTGTATTTTTATTTAAGGTTTACTCTTTTAATTCTTTGTTGTTGTTGTTTTAATATTACTTTTGGTTGTATATTACCTTTGTCTTTTTATTTTCGTGTTTACTATTTTAATTCTTTGTTGTCGTAGTTTTAATATTGCTTTTTAGTGTGTATTACAAAAGCACGTACAGTCTTTGGCCCCATGTGATGTTGAAATTCTATGTATGATATTGTTATGTCAATAAATACACCTGTTCGTTCATTCATTTAAAGAGCACTGTTTGTGCACCCCTGTTTTAGAATCTTCTTCCAAGAAAAGGATTTCTATTTGCGCAAAATTTCTTTGGTCGTCTCCTTCAGTGTGAATTTTATTTGCATAAATCAAACTCAAATATCTTTAGAAACTACAGTTAAATGGTGGGAAATCGTGCGGCTTGTATCTCCTGTTTATGAAATACCTAGAACGGAGAGATGGAATCCGATTCATTTCTAGACATTATAAAGCAAATTTGTGAGAATCTTGCTCAAGTTTCCAAAACACTGACTGTTTGTTACAAATTAACCTTTCTTCTTGTATTAAGACGCGCTTCCTTCTTGTTGAATGTCAGAGATTCCTATGTCTTTGAAGATATAATTTCCACTTTTCTGTTCCTTTAGCGGGAACATCGTTCTCCTGGCGGTGTTGAATGAAATGTTACTTTTCTTCTCACAGAACAGTCGAGTGCTTGCAGAGAATAGACTTGGCTTTTAATACCTGGTTTATGACGTCTAAAGGAGGAGAGAAGTTGAATACCTCTCGAAACCGCTTCTTGACGCTACACATTTGGAAAATAATTTTAATATCTCCCGTTAAATTCCATTAAAGTATAGAGATTCTCACTTGGTAGGTTTGGCACAAATATGAAAAGCAGAAAAAGCTATTTAAGCTGTTCATGCATTTAGCTACTCAACACTGGCTTCGTTCAAATCATTGGTTACCCCATAATGCAATGAAGAGGAATATATGAAATGTTTCATTTACATTATGTTCCCTACCATATAGCGTTTCGTTTACAATAGATTTAGCTTGTCTTTGGAATTCCCTCCCTGAAGACGTAAGGGATTGCCGGAACGTTATACTGTTAAAGAAGAAAGTTAGGACAAACATTTATAATCAAACCTAATCTCCTGCTGTATTAATATGGCAAATACACCACTACTTTCATTTATTGCTATTATTATTGTATGTGCTAGTAAATAACATACATTTCAATTGTAAATATCACTAATATGTGTTTCGACTTACATGAATCTTTCATTTGAAATAATATTGTTTACAGTTTTTTTCCTCTTTCTTCTCATTTTAGTATATTTGTTGCAGTTTTTTACTTTCTCCACCCAAATATTCGATACCGAGATTTTACCGGAAATACATGTTTTAGGATCCCCTGTATCCAAAAAAAATCATTTTCAGAAAAAGGTCCGTGTGTGTATCCGTGTGTCTGTCAACACGATAACTCAAAAACGAAAAGTAACTAAAATACCAAACTTGGTATTTAAGTTTATTATTTTGAGGGATGCGACACGAAGATTTTTGATAAAAATCCTCCCACCTCAAACTACCCTTTACATGGAACTTTTTTCGAAAATTTTGATTTTCTTAAAAATGGCTCTACCGATTTTGATTAAAATATCGTATATTAAAGATATCTACCTGACAAATAAAATGTATATCTTGAATTTTCTGGGAATAGCTTCTGAAGACCCGTTTATTCTGGATGAATTTTGCTTAATTTGGCATAACTAGTTAACCGTAAGAGATAGACAAAAATTTACTATAGAAAAAAATGCAGGTCTTATTAAAATACACAAGTTATGTCATATACATTTTATTACAATATCGCATATTAAAGCTATTTACCTGACTAATAAAATATATATCTTGAATTTTCTGGGAATAGCCTCTGAAGGCTACTTTATTCTGGATGAATTTTACGGAATTTTGCATAACTGCTAAACCATAAGAGATAGACGAAAACTTGCCATACAAAAGATGTAGAGTACATTAAAACACACAATTTATGTTATATAATTTTTTTTCGTGGAGTTGATCGCTTTTGAGTTATTTCTGGGTTTTGGTTTCCACTTTAAAAAGCATACTTTTCTCATACAGGAATTTGTCAACTCCTGTCCATACAAACAAAGGAACTTCAGTCACAGACTGTTACTACTACTACTTTTTTCTCGAATAGTATTAAGTAAATAAAAACATTAGCTTTTGAACAATAATTTGTTGCAGGGATGTAGAGCAAGTCATGTAAATGGAACGCATCAGTTTTTTAATAACTTCTCCTTGTTTCTTATGGAAGTTTTTTATGTGTAAACAAAATAATCCTCAATTGTTGCATGGAAATGCATTCGACGGTCTTAATTTTCTTGTTTCAGTTTCTCCCTGTGTATCTACACGTCTGAACCTTGAGTCGAGGCGTTAGTTTCTGAAATCGAATCAGTTGCAGGACTCTCTCCGTCTCCAGCTGTCGAGGACTATTATCTCTTGTAATGCCGTTTTCACAGGTCTTCATTCCATACTGAACTCTTCAATCTGATTCCAAGGAGTTTCTTCTCTCTGAAAGTATCCGTTCATCGACTTTTTTTTTTCCGTCAGTTTTCCCTTTCTTTCTCTCTGTGCCAAAAACAACGAAAAATCTGTAGGAAATAAGTAGATGTTAAAAAAACAATTATTTATTATTTTCTTTATTGTGTTCCATAAAATGACATCTCCATACACAAGACCTTCTCTACCTCTCTGCAGCAAATTATTGTTAAAAAGTTTATGCTTCTATATACTTCATGCTATTCGAGAAAAAATTAACAGAAATAGTCTTATTACTTGCTTCCTTGTAAGTAGAAACGAAATAAGAGAGTACCATAAGTTAAAAGTATTAGTCAAAAAATGGTTGCTATGTGACTGAAGTTCCATTGTTGTACGGACAGGAGTTGACAAATTCCTGTATGAGAAAAATATAAGTTTTTCAAAGCTGAAACCCATAACAAGGAATATCTCGAAAGCGACCAACTCTACGAAAAAAATGTACATAGCGTAAATTGTTTCTCTTAACATGCTCTACATTTTTTGTGCGGTAAGGTTTTGTCCATCTCTTACGGCTTAACAGTTACGCAAAATTCCGTAAAATTCATCCAGAATAAAGTAGTCTTCAGAGGCTATTCCCAGAAAATTCAAGACATATAGTTTATTTGTCAGGTAAATATCTTTAAAATTTGACATTTTAACCAAAATTGTTAAGAGCCATTTTTAAGAAAATCAATATTTTCGAAAAAAGTTTCATGTAAAGGGTAGTTGGAGGTGGGGGAATTTTCTTGAAAACCTTCGTATCGCATCCTTGGAAAATACCAAGCTTAAATACCAAGTTTGGTTTACAACGGAGAAGCAAGTAATAAGACTATTTGTGCTAATTTTTTTCTCGACTAGCATGAAGTAAATAGAAACATTGGCTTTTTAACAATAATTTGTTGCAGAGATGTAGAGAAAGTCATGTGAATGGAATACATCAGATTTTTTCACTCTACCTCATCTTTTTTTGTGTCGTTAATATTTTTAACATATATTATTTTTTTGTTGAATGAAGGGGAAGTAGGAATATGAAAGAAAGCACCCCAGCATTAGCCTTAAATCATTTAAGCTCTTGGCACGTAACTTGTGGAAGTTGTGCTGGGAAGGGTTCACAAATCTCAAATTCAGTTGAGGTTTGAGGCTGAGATAATAGTCGTGAGCAGTTGTTTCTAAATGCCGTATGCCCTTTGGGAGATAGTGAGCCGTCCCGCAGATAAGTGCCCCCTCGGGAAGTTATTTTGGAGACCCCGGTTGACACCATACGGTGTGAGCGAGCCTGAGGACAAGGATTGCCTCTCAGCGAACTCTATCGCCACCCTAATTCAAAATTCATGGCGGTTGTTCCACTGTAGCGCGCCCACTCTCGAGCCCAGCTCCCGCACAATCTCATTACATTACCTGCCGACCAGCTGCACGAATTTCCTCTACTCCGACATTCCCTTTAAACTTTTATTGAAGATCATAATACATATTACGTTGCTGCGGCAAAGCGGCGCTCTTTAGTTATTCATGAATGGTCTCGTGTCACAGCACAAAGCTCTAGCATAACACTAGTGAAGCAAGACAGGTGGGCACTAATAGGAGCTCATTTGGGTGTAGATATCATGGTGCCAAGCCTATTACCAGCTAACTTCTCATTTACTCTAGTGAAAATTATGTTTCTCATGTCATTTGTTATCAAGTATCTATCCACTGTTTCCTGCCCGATGCAGTATACAACCAATAAAATCCGAAATAGGAACACCGACCTCTTACCGTAATATAAACCCAACGAGATGGCATTTGCGAGGTTTTGGATTCAATTTTCTTTAACTTACCTTTCTCATTTTTGGTTTTTCGTGGGATTCTCTGATTGGTAGGTAATTGTTAGTTATTTCCTGTAACTCCCAAGTCAACGTTATGAAGTTTCCTTGATCGGACTTGAATCTTAATTCGTGAAATGAAATGAAATGGAGTTTTTATTTATGGACGCTCTTATCGATTAAGTATTACATCCCCTGTTAAATGATTCTTACATTACAAAACTTATAAATAATAAATACTGTTGAAACACGCTTATACGTTACCCACTTGATGCATTGGAGGCTTGATATTGGGCGCAGTTCAGTTTTAAAAAATCTGATGTTCCATTCACATGACTTTCTCTATATCTCTGTTACAAATTATCGCTAAAAAGCTTATGTTTTTATTTGCTTCATGCTAATCAAGAAAAAATAGTCTTATTACTCGCTTCCTTGTAAGTAGAAGCGAAATAAGGGAGTACCATAGGTTCAAGTGATAGTCAAAAGCTGGTTGCTATGTGACTAAAGTTCCTTTGTTTGTATGGTCACGAGTTGACACATTCCTGCAAGAAAAAAGTATAATTTTTTAAAGCTGAAATCAAAAACAAGGAACCACGAAAAAAGTTTATATAACAAAAAAATTATGTGCTCAACATTTTTGGGTGATAAGCTTTTGTCAATCTCTTACGGTTTAGCAGTTATGTAAAACTCCGAAAAATCCATCCAGAATAAAGTAGTCTTCAGAGGCTATTCCCAGAAAATTCAAGGTACACATTTTATTTGTCAGGTAAATATCTTTAATATAAAATATTTTAATCAAAATCGTTATAGCCATTTTTGAGAAAAGGGTAGTTGGGGTGGGGTGATTTTCTTGAAAATCTTCGAGTCGCATCCTTGCAAGATACCAAACCTCAATACCAAGTTGAGTTTTTACGGACTTTTCGTTTTTGAGACATGCTGCCCACAGACACACACACAAACACACAGAAACATACACAGGGACATTTTTCTAAAAATGTTTTATTTTTGGATTCAGGGGGTCTCAAAACATATATTACCGGTGAAATCTCGGTATAGGATTTTTGGGTGCATTACAATGCCTTCTCTATACACTATGTACATAGTAGGTATAGTGAAAGTAAAAACAAAAAAAAGCATTTTTAGAAAAATGTCCGTGTATGTGTCTCTGCGTATGTGTCAGTGTATGTATGTGTGTGTCTTTGGGCAGTATAGTTCAAAAACGAAAAGTCCATTAAATATCAAACTTAAGTTTAAATATCTTCCAAGGATGTGGCACAAACATTTTGAAGAAAATTCCTCCACCGTTATGTAAGAGACTTTAATCAAAATTATTGATAAAACCAAAAATTTTGATAATATTTCCATATAAAGGGTGGTTGGCGATGAAGGAATTTATATATATATATATATATATATATATATATATATATATACTCTTGAGCATTTTGGGAATAGCCTCTTAAAAACTTTTATTCCTGGTGCATTTTTCTGAACTATTACATAACTGATAAACCATAAGAGATAGACAAAAACACTAAAAAAATATAGATCTGTTTAAAACACACAATTTATGTTACATGCATTTGTTTCCTGGAGTTGACCGTTTCAGAGATATTCCTTGTTATTGGTGTTTCAGTTTTAAAATACTGAAAACTTTTCTCATACAGGAACTTGTCATCTTCTAGGCAGGCAAAACTATTTCAATCCCATAGCAACATTTTATAGCATATGACTGTCGGTTTATGCCTAGTATATTCCCTTATTTCCCTTCTACCAATAGGAAGTATTAAAGACTTTTTCTGCTATTGTTCATCTCGATTAGCATGAAGTAGGTAAACATTAAGATTATGTTAAAGAGATGTAGAGAAAGTCATGTGAATGGAACAAATCACACTTTTTATATAGTGGAGTTACGTAATGTGAGGATTTCAAGGTCGCTCTACTGAGCGTGTGGTCCGCTGTTCAAATCTCTCCAGTACCACCCTCCCTGACTGAGGTTTTATTCCATATTTACCTCAGTACTCATAGCTGGCAAATTCCGAGCTTAGGCCTAAATTGTTTCCTTCCCAAATTTCCTTTCTCAACAATCATTTCATATGTGATCAATGCCACCACCTAGTATGAGTAAGAATGGGTGTTAAACCCTGCTGCTCAGATTTTTTTTTACTTTCTCTACTCGTACATAGTGTATAGAGGAGGTATTGTAATAAACTCAAAATTCCATACCGAGATTTTACCGGAGATACATGTTTTGAGACCCCCTGAATCCGAAAGAAATATTTTTAGAAAAATGTCCGGGTGTGTGTCTGTCATTCTGTCTATCGTCTGTCTGATTGTGTATGTGTGTGTGTGTCTGTGGGCAGTATAGCTCAAAAACAAAAAGACCGTTGAAAAACCAAACTTGATATTTAAGTTAGGTATCTTCCAAAAGTGCGACACGAAGATTTTCAAGAAGCCCCCCCCCCCAACTACATGGAAAAAATTTCGAAAATGTTGATCTACTTAAAAATGACTCTAGCGATTTTGATTAAAATCCCCTATATTTAAGACATTTACTTGCCAAATAAAATGCATATCTTGATTTTGCTGGGAATAGCCTCTAAAGACTTCATTCTGGATGATTTTTATTGAATTTTGTATAGTTAGTAAACCGTAAGAGACAGAAAAAAACTCACTGCACAAAAAATGTAGACCAGGATAAAACACACAATTTATGTCATTTACAGCTAGCTTTTTCGTGGAGCTGATCCTTTTTTAGATATTCTTGTTTTGTTTTTTATTGGTTTCAGCTTTGAAAAACTTTTACTTTTTTCATACAGGACTTTTTCAACTCCTGTCCATCAAACAAAGGAACTTCAGTCACATAGAACTACCTTTTGACAGTCACTTTAACATGTGCTACTCCATTATTTCGCTTTTATTTTCCTCAAACACGCACACATTCACTCTCACATACATACTTACAGACTTTGTGGGGGATAGGGAATAATTCTGGATAAAGAAACATTCCGCGCCCTAGCAGGGAATCGAACCCGTGACCTCAGGATGACCACTCGACCACGGAGGCAGACTATGTATTATTGTTCTCGTACTTAAGATTAATCGGATTCTAAACAAATTGTGGTTTAGAGGTAATTCAGCTTGGGCCGTCCCAAAACCTCCCACTAGATTCCCCCACCACAAACCATGACACTCGCGGAGGTGAAGTGCCTGTCTTCTGTTCATTATAGTTTTTAATCTGCTTTACTTTCTACTTAGTATATATTGTATAGGTGGAGAAGGTTTTGCACTCCACCCAAAAATTCGACACTGTTTTACGGTTCCATATACCAAAAAAAAAAAAAAAATTGGAAAAAGGGCCTTGTGTGTGTGTACCTGTGTGTGTGAGTGTGTGTGTGTGTGACTGTGGACAGCATAGCTCAAAAACGAAAACACCGTTAAATACCAAACTTGGTATTTAAGTTTCGTATCTTCCAAGGATGCGACACGAAGATTTCCAAGAACATCCCCCCACTCCCAACTACCATTTACATGGAACGTTTTTAAAAAATTTTGATTTTCTCAAAAATGGCTAGACGATTTTGATTAAAATGTCAAATATTAAATATATTTACCTGACAAATAATATGTATATCTTGATTTTTCTGGAAATAGCCCCTGAAGACTTTATTCTGGATGAATTTTACGGAATTTTGCATTACTGCTAAACCATAAGAGACGGGCAAAACCTTAACACCCAAAAATATAGAGCACATTAAAACACACAATTTATGTTATAAACATTTTTTTCCAAGAGAAGATAGTTTTTGACATATTCCTTGTTTTTGGTTTCAGCTATGAAATAATTATACTTTTCTCATACAGGAATCTGTCAACTTCTGTCCATACAAACAAAGGAACTTCAGTCACATAGCAACCAGCTTTTGATTATCAGTTTAGCCTATAATACTCCCTTATTTCCCTTCTACTTACAAGGAAGGAAGTAATAAGACTATTTCTGCTACTTTTTTTTTTTTTTTTTTTTTTTTTTTTTGTCGATTAAAATGAAGTAAACAGAAGCATAAGCTTTTTAACAATAATTTGTTGCAGGGATGTAGAGAAAGTCATATGAATGGAACATATCAGATTTTTATAAAAAGGTCAGTGTGTCTATGTCCGTGAGTCCGCCTGTCTATGAACACGTTAACTCAAAAACAAAAACCATGGTATTTAAGTTTAATATCTTTCAAGGATGCGACACGAAGATCTTGAAGAAAATTATCGATTTTCTCAAAAATGACTAACGATTTTGATTAAAATGTTGTATATTAAGGATAATTATATTTTGAATTTTCATACAATAGCTTCTGAAGACCACTGAACTTTGCATGTCTGGTAAAGGGTAACAGATAGACAAAGCGTACTACACAGAACTGTAGATCTCGTTAAAATACATTTATGTCAAATACCATTTTTTCACGGAATCGACCATTTCCAAGATAATCCCTGTTATTGGTTTCAGTTTTAAAATACTTCTTTTCTCGTACAGGAATTTGTCATATATTCCATTATTTCACTTCTACTTAAAAGGAAGCAAGTAATAAGACTATTTTTAATAATGTTTGTTTATTTTGTTAGAGATATAGTTGTAACTAATCAGAGTTTTCTTGCATAGTTTTGGTTTGGTTCTCAGCTTCTTATGGTTTATTAAGTTATTTGTCAATGTATTCTGCAACTGTTGTTTTTATATCTATATTTTTAGAACGTTTCCTCTAGTTGGAGGTAATGTTATGATTCATACTTGCGTGATATGATGTAATATCAAGAAGATATTATATCAAGAAGAGAAAATATAAATGTACATTGAAAATGGGAAGAGGAGAAAGATTTCAAACACGTATAAGTAGCCGAGTTGTCACGAGCTGGTAGCACCGTATACCGTTAGGGGTAGTGCATTGACCCGAAGGGGTGAGGTTATACTGCCCGGGTGGAGTATAACGGGAAAAGGGAAACCAATGATCCCGCTGACACTATTTTGGGCACTTGGCGCAGAGCATCGACAAAACCAAGGTGTGATATTTAGGGTCCGTGGTGGAGCTGAACAGGCTACCTTTGAAAGAGCGGGAAATAGTTATTGTAATACAGACCAGAGTACGGACGATATCATTGCATCAAAATTAATAATCGCGTAAAGCGTGGGTTTCACAGTAGAAAATTTAGGAGGAATGCGTGTGTGTTCGACAGCGGATACGAACCCGTTAACTACGTTACCGCTCCACAGGATCCTCCTTATTTCTTCATTGATAGTTGGGCAGGTGACCGGGGAACTTCGTCCCTTTTTGAAAGCCCTAAGCCTCCAACAACTGGGGCAGTCTGTACCTATATCCCGGCAACCAGCTGAAGGCCAAGAGGTGCACAACATTCCACAGAGAGCATCCTTTTCCCCCTGTCACGCTGCACAGAAACACCATCGCCGACACTTCCAACCCTGAAACAGACCAATGGGGTGAAGAACGAATGAAGTGAAGAGGCAGGAAATTCAGGGAATGAGAGAAACCACTCCAGCATTCGCTAATTTAGAGTGGGTAGAGGGCAGGAATCGAACCTTAGCTTCGAGCTTAACATTCCCACGCATTACCTCGGCCCCCTTTTTTTGGTAAGAAAAAAACCAGATGTGTTCCATTCACATGACTTTCTCCACATCTCTGTAACAAATTATTCTTAAAAAGCTTATGCCTCTATTTACCTCGAGAAAAAATTGGCAGAAATAATCTCATTACTTGCTTCCTTGTAAGTAGAAGCGAAATAAGCGAGTACCAAGTGATACCAAAAGCTGGTTGCTATGTGACTGAAGTATCTTTGTTTGTATGGACAGGAGTTGACAAAGTCCTGTGTGAGAAAAGTATGTTTTTTAAAGCTGAAATCATAAACAAGGAATATCTCAAAAACGACCAACTCCACGGAAAAAAATGCATATAACATAAATTCTGTGTTTTAAAGTGCTCTACTTTTTTGTGTGGTAAATTTTTCTCCATCTCTTACGGTTTAGCAGTTATGCAAAATTCGGTAAAATTCATCCAGAATAAAGTAGTCTTCAGAGGCTATTTTCCGAAAATTTAAGATATACATAAATTGTATTTGTCAGGTAAATATCTGTAAATATGATATTTTAATCAAAATCGTTAGAGCCATTTTTGAGAAAATAAAAATGTTCGCAAAATGTTCCATGTAAAGGGTAGTTTTGGGTGGGGGAATTTTTCTCAAAATCTTCATGTCGCATCCCAAGTTTGGTATTTTACCGAATTTTCGTTTTTGAGTTATCGCGTTCACAGATACACGGACCTTTTTGTGAAAAGTTTTTGGATACAGGTGACCCTAAAACATATATTTCCCGTGAAATCTCGAATCGAATTTTTGGGTGGGGTGCAATACTTTCTCTACACACTGTGTACATAGTACGTGTAGGGAAAGTAAAAAGTAATAGAGACTTAACATTTGAAATAAATACAAGTATTATTTGAAAATTAAAAAAACAAAAAAAAATATTTGACATAAATTGTTTGGTTTAACTAGATCCACATTATTTGTGTAGCACTTTGCCTATCTCTTACGTTTACAATTTATACAAAATTCATTCAGAATGAACAGGACAAAGGAATTCAAGATGCACATTAAGTTTGCATAAAAAGGGTGATTTGATTCGAGGTTTTCTTGAAAAGTTTTGTATAAATTATTCTTAAAAAGCTTATACTTCTATTTACTTCATGCTAAACAGTAAAACATTAGCAGAAATAGTCTTATTACTTGCTTCCTTGTAAGTAGAAGCGAAATAACGGAGTACCATAGGTTAAAGTGATAATCAATAGCTGGTTGCTATGTCACTGAAGTTCCTTTGTTTGTACGGACAGCAGTCGTCAAATTCCAGTATGAGAGAGTATAAATGTTCATAGCAGAAACCAAAAATAAGGAATGTCTCCAAAACGACGAACTCTACGATAAAGATGTACATAATATAAATTGTGTGTTTTAACGTGCTCTACATTGTTGTTCAGTAAGTTTTTGTCTATCTCTTACGGTTTAGCAGTTACTCAAAATTCAGTAAAAATCATCCAGAATAAACTACTCTTCAGAGGCTATTCCCAGAAAATTGAAGATATACATTTTATTTGTCAGGTAAATAACTTTAATTTACGACATTTTAATCAAAATCGTCAGTTATTTTTGATAAAATCAAAGTTTTCGAAAAAAGTTCCATGTAAAGGGTAGTTGGGGGTGGGTGATTTTTCTCAAAATCTTCGTGTTGTATCCCTGGAAGATACTAAACTTAAATACCAAATTTGGTATGTTACCTACTTTTCGTTTTTGAATTATCGTGTTCACGGACCTTTTTCGGGAAATGCTTTTTTTTAGATAAAGGGGACCCTAAAACATATATTTCCGGTGAAATCTTGGTATCGAATTTTTTGGTGGAGTGTCATACTTTCTCTATACACTATGTACATAGTGCGTATAGAGAAAGTAAAAAAAAACAACAACAACATATTATTCAGGTAGTCTTAAAGTATGTATTTCCAGTGAAACCTTGACATAACATTTTGATGGAATGCAATCCTTCCTATTAGCACATAAAATATACATTTTATTTGTCACACACGCATATATATATATATATATATATATATATATATATATATATATATATATACTGGGAGTTGATGAACTATAACGAAATATTTTCACAGAATAAGTAGATTACTTAAATAAATGATTTGAGATAGGAGACTTATGACCTGTTTATTGAAATTTAGAAGTAACGGATATAAGATTCTGAAGTGCCAGTACGCCACGTATCGCGGCACTTCGTCTGGACTGAATAAAATAATAAAAAAAACATTTACTCTATGACAGGAATCGAACTCATGACTTTTGTGATAGTAGCTTCCCACGTTGCGCATTAGGACATCAAAACAGTTGAAAAAACGCCTCCAGAATAGGTTAGTGTCGCACTATCAAGTCATTAGTCGAGATTTTACAGATTTTTGCGACATTAAATCTTGAGAACGCTAGTAACGAGCTGCTGAAAAATCGATGTTTCTATACTCGGACATTCTAAGCCATTTTGTCAACCTGCTTTGCTTTAACACCGACTTATCAGCACCTGAAACCCACACGTTTAACGCTATGTAGCTGCGTTATGTTTATCCGGGGACCATGCATCGCTGATCTCAACTTACTTAAATCAGTCACGTGCACAATCTCGCAAATCATTTCCGTGTAGTTCGTTAATATTACATAAGAGCTAAGTAATGAGGACCATTTCTGCTAATGTTTATCTCGATTATCATGAAATAGAAGAATAAACTTTTTAATAATAAATTGTTACAGAGAGTTATGTGAATGGAGCACAACAGATTTTTATTACTTTCTCTATACGTACTATGTACATAGTGTATAGAGAAGGTATTGCACTCCATCAAAAAATTCGATACCGAGATTTCACTGGAAATATATGTTTTAGGTTCCCCTGTATCCAAAATAAGTATTTTCAGAAAAATGTCCGTGTGTGTGTGTGTGTCTGTGTGTCTGTGTGTCTTTGAACACGATAACTCAAAAACGAAAAGTAGGTAAAATACCACACTTGGTATTTAAGTTTAGTATCTTCCAGGGATGCGACACGAAGATTTTGAGAAAATCCACCCACCCGAAACTACCCTTTATATGGAACAGTTTTCGAAAATTTTGATTTTCTAAAAAATGGCTCTAACGACTTTGATTAAAATATCGTATATTAAAGTTATTTACCTGACAAATAAAATGTATATTTTGAATTTTCTAGGAACAGCCTCTGAAGACTACTTTATTCTGGATTAATTTTTCATAACTACTAAACCGTAAGAGATGGACAAAAACTTAACCCACAAAAAATGTAGAGCACGTTAAAACACACAGTTTATGTTATAGACATTTTTTTCGTGGAGTTGATCGTTTTTGAGATATTCCTTTTTCTTGGTTTCAGCTTTGAAAAACATACTTTTCTCATACAGGAATTTGTCAACTCCTGTCCATACAAACAAAGGAACATCAGTCACATAGCAACCAGCTTTTGGCTTTCACTTTAACCTAGGTACTCCCTTATTTCACTTCTACTTACAATAAAGCAAGAAATAAGACTATTTCTGCTAATTTTTCTCCATTAGCATGAAACAAATAAAATATAAGCTTATTAACAATAGTAATTTACAGAGGTATAGAGAAAGTCATGTGAATGGAACACGTCAGCGTTTTTTATGTCTCCCCTTAATTGGTTATCTTTATGGTATTTGGTGAGCATAAACGTGCAACCTAGCATGTAGAAAAGGAGTTCTTTAAGAAGATAATTTTGATACACCACAAATTCACAAAACCTACGGTGAAGAAAAATATCGAAAGATGCTGTGGATAATTTGCACGTTTCAAGAGGAAAAGATAAACGTAAAATGGCACGTATAACAAGAACTTACAAAGAACTTGAACCTTGCTGTGAACAAAAAATGTAATAAATTTTCACGTTCTTTCTCCCCGTAAGCCAAGCAAGCAACCAGTCTTAATGGGAAGGATCCCCCCCCCCTTTTGCACTTGCTGGTTCCCGTCTTTATAGGCACTATCAGACTTGTGCCTGCAGGGGCTTATAATATTGCACTATCAGGCTTTTTGGGAGCTTCTTTCCACGTACATAAATCTGGTGTGAGCAGATAATCTTTCCTGGATCGCTTCATACCGCACACTTCCCCTTAAGGGTATGTAGCCTACATACTTTATTAAGAAAACCTATTTTCTGGTTATATACGAAATTCTAAAGTTTCGTTCTTAATCCGCGCTTTTATAATTCTTTTACAAGTAAACCTACCGAGAAAGATGGCGCCGTGGTAACGTGTGTGTACGTATTTGGGAGGTCTCTAGTTCGATTCGCAGTGACCTTCCATTCTGACTAATGGGTTGCCAAGAAAACTCTAAAATGGTTTCTCAACTTCCACGATATATATATGAACTATACCGAAATATTTTTTTTTATTGCTTCATTTGTGTAGCCCCCTTTAACATCAATGGTCATATCGGGGGCTTTAACTTGTGAAACTGTAGGTTCAGAACATTAGGTTAAACTTTATATTACTAAACACACGCACATTCATACTTCCAGACTCTATGGGGGATAGGGAATAATTCCGGTTAAAGAAAAATTCCCCGCCCCAGCCGGGAATCGAACCCGGGACCTCCGGGGTGAGAAGTCAGCTAGCTGACCACTCGACCACGGAGGCAGACTATACCGAAATATTTTCACAGAATATGTAGATTACTTAAGTAAGTAATTTGAGATAGGAGACTTATGACCTGTTTATTAAAATTTCGAAGTAACGCCTATAAGATTCTGAAGTGTCAATACGCCACGTATCGTGGTACTTTACCTGGAATGAAAAAAGAATAATAAAAAGGCATTTATACTATGACAGGAATCAAACTCATGACATTTGGGATAACAGCTTCCCGCGTTTCGCATCAAGCCACCAGAACAGTTGAAAAAACGCCTCCAGAGTAGGTTACATAAATGAAGAACGTAGTTAATGAATGCTGAGTGTCGCTCTGTCAAGTGATTAGTTCGAGATTTTACAGATTTTTTCAACTTTAAATCTTGAGAACGCTAGTAACGAGATGCTAAAAATCGATATTCCTATATTTGGGCAGCAGTTTTAAAGACATTCTAAGCCATTTTTTCAACCTGCTTTGCTTTAACACCGACTTATCAGCACCTGATACCCACACGTTTAACACTATGTAGTTGCGTCATGTTTATCCGGGGACCATGCATCGCTGATCTCAAATTACTTATATCAGTCACGTGCACAACCTCGCAAATTATTTCGGTGTAGTTCATTAACACTGTGTATATACATACACACATCAAATGAAGATAGCATTCGATTAGCTTACACTTTGAGTTGTCCGAAACTTGATGTCGCAACTTTCAAACTCTTCTATTTAAAGTTTTATCTGTGTTTAAAAATCGCACACATTTGGGATTAGGCAGCGAAGGAACAACGGTTGTCATACGCCACGTAAACAACCTCAGAACGTGTTATACGAAACACACATGATACATTTTTCATTACTAAGGTGACCTGTGTCTCGCCGGCCTGTCCTTCAAACCACGCCTACACCACGTGACTGGGACCTTTGCTACCAACAGGCATCTCTCTTGGAGTGTGCCAGGCTCGTGCCATTTGGTTATGTACGAACGCCTAATCCATGATGATTTTATGGCAGTTTTTGTATGTGCCAAATTTAGAACTGAAAATTATATTCACGTATCACGTACGGTATGACCAACAAGGTCCACACCGTATATGTGAGTGAGTGAGTGAGTGTGTGTGTGTGTATGTGTGTGTACTCTTCCCTTCATTCGTTTCCCTCTGATCTTTCATAATGTGCTTCCAGATTTGTAGTATATGAAGTGCAGGCAGATAGCGCGGATGCAAGTTTAATAGAAAAATTGCTCCCCATGGACACCTGGTGCCTGCCCTTTCCGACGCTCCGTTGCGGACTTCTGCGCGTCTCTGGTGCTTTGTCTGTCTGCGGCTTGTGACTTCCTATGGTTCCCGCACCTCATCCGAACCTCCTTGGGGGTTGTAAACCACAATATATATGCAAGGTAACAAAGCGCAAACTGCTCCCCTCTATTGTCTACCCTTTAACCGTTGCAAACAAACTTAGAAACAAAACCTTAAGGTTAATATACAGATAAAGTCTGGAGTCAATAAAGTAGTTTGTATGGTACCTTAAACAATCTGACAACCTGTGTCACATATTTTGTATTTTTACTTTCTCTAGCACGTATGTACATGTACATAAGAGGAAGTATTGTATTCCACCCAAAAATTCGATACTGAGATATCACGGAAAATATATGTTTTGAGGAACCTTGAGTACAAAAAAAGCAAAAACATTTTTAGAAAAAGGTCCGTGTATGTATAACTCAAAAACCAGAAGAGTGTTAAATACTGCATTTGGTGCTTATGTTAAGAATATACCAAGGATACGACACGAAACTTTTCAAGAAAATTCTGCCACCCTAAACTACCTTTTACGTAAAACATTTTTTGAAAAGTTCGTTTTTCTCAAAAATTGCTCTAAATTTTTATTAAAATGCCGTACATTAAAGCCGTCTATATAACAAATAAACTGTGGTAGATTAAGTCAAATGAATATAGCTGCCCTTGATTTAGAGTAGCAACTCAGTTCTGCATTTCTGTTAGTGATTGCCTACATTTTTGCTTTCTCCATACTATGTACATAGTGTATAGAGAAGGTATTGCACTCCACCCAAAAATTAGATACCGAGATTTCACCGGAAATATATGTTTTAGGGTCCCCTTTATAAAAAAAAACTATTTTCAGAAAAAGGTCCGTCTGAGAACACGATAGTTAAAAAACGAAAAGTCGGTAAAATACCAAACTTGATATTTAAGTTTTGTATCTTCCAAGGATGCAACACAAAGATTTTCAAGAAAATCCCCCCACCCCAACTACCCTTTACATGGAGCTTTTTCGAAAATTTTGATTTTCTCAAAATGGATCTAACGATTTTGATTAAAATATCGTACATTAAAGATTTTCAACTGTAAAATAAAATGTATGTCTTGAATTTTCTGGAAATAGCCTCTGAAGACTGCCTTATTCTGGATTCATTTTGCGGAATTTTGCATAACTGCTAAACCGTAATAGATAGACAAAAACTTACCACACAAAAAATGTAAAGCACATTAAAACACTTAATTTCTGTTATATAGATTTTTTTCGTGGAGTTGATCGTTTTTTGTTTCAGCCTTTAAAAACTTTTACTTTTCTCATACAGGAATTTGTCAACTCCTGTCCATACAAACAAAGGAACATCAGTCACATAGCAACCAGCTTTTGGCTTTCACTTTAACCTATGGTACTCCCTTATTTCGCTTCTACTTACAAGGAAGCAAGTAATAAGCTATTTCTGCTAATTTTTTCACTATATTTTGTATTTCAAATTTACCTTTCGAAGTCCAGATTTAAGTATAATACGGTTTTCAGCAGTATTTGTGCACCAGGGTTAAACGGGGAGAGCGAAAGAAAGAAAAAACATGCACCCGATTTAATCTGATGGTAAACAGTCATTTCTTGTTTTTTGTGCAGAGATTACCTAGTTTTGTTTTTCACTGTCAACCGGTTTGTGAATCACGACTATGTTCCTTTTCGACCTGCAGCGGCACGGTCGGTATTTGTTCTGCCTTTAATTTTCGGTTTGTTGTTCTATTTCTGGATTTATTTATGTTGATGCTTCTGTTATTCGCATGGGAACCAGAGCCCTCCCCTAGAACCGTCCTCGGCTGTAAAATAAAGTTGGCACTGCACACAGCCGAAATTCTCTCTTAAATTAGGCAAGGTTTTACATCTTTACTTTCGCGTTTTCCTTTTTCTACACGTACTATGTATATAGTGTGTGGAGAAGGTATTGCATTACACCCCTGAACCAAAAAAAGTTTTTATAAAAATCTGATGTGTTCCATTCACATGAGTTTTTCTACATCTCTACAACAAATTATTGTTAAAAAGCCTATGATTCTATTTACATCATGCTAATCGAGAAAAAATTAGCAGAAATAGTCTTATTACTTGCTTCCTTGTAAGTAGAAGCAATATAAGGGAGTACCATAGGTTAAAGTGACAGTCAAAAGCTGGTTGCTATGTGACTGAAGTTCCTTTTGTTGTATGGATAGCAGTTTACAAACTCCTGTATGAGAAAAATATGTTTTTTTAAAGTTGAAAACAAACACAAGGAATATCTAAATGAAAAGCGACCAACTCCACGAAAAAAATTCATATAACATAAACTGTGTGTTTTAATGTGCTTTACATTCTTTATGTGGTGAATCTCACATGAAAAATTCCGTAAAATTCATCCAGAATAAAATAGTCTTCAGAGGCTATTCCCAGAAAATTCAAGATATACATTTTATTTGTCAGGTAAATATCTTTAATATACGATATTTTAATCAAAATCGTTAGAGCTATTTTTGAGGAAATAAACATTTTCGAAAGAAGTTCCATGTAAAGGGTAGTTTAGAGTCGGGGAATTTTTCTCAAAATCTTCTTGTCGCATCCCTGGAAGACACTGAACTTAAATACCAAGTTTAGTATTTTAGCTACTTTTCGTTTTTGAGTTATCGTGTATGTATTTCCGGTGAAATCTCGACATCAAATTTTTGGGTGGAATGCAATACTTCTCTATCCCTATATACATTGTACATACGGGGCTAGAGAAAGTAAAAAAAAAACAATTAGTAGGGTGTTGCTAAAAGGGCATGTTTACATGTGCCAGGTATTGTTAGAAGCTGAAATTTCTCGCCCGCTATTATTTTTGATCTCAGAGACTGTTTGTTTGGTAAACTGAATCTCTCTGGCTATTGAGTAGAATATCTGCTTGATTGGAAGCCAGTTGATTTTGAAGCTCGGGGCAAGGTGGTCCATAGGTACGTTGTATCAACTACACGCCCAATTAGACGTTAGCTTCCAGCAAAAAGGCATGTTGTATCACATCACATAGCCTCAAGAGGTCGCTAAAGCGGCTTACTATAAGCTCTGCACGTAATTTGCCCTTTGGTGGAGCTGGAAAAATAAAAAAGCGAACGACCGGCATCAGTAAATGCCCAAATGCACTGCGAGGCACATGTTTAGCATTACAATTGAGTAATAATGAAGTTGGGTTCATTTTCTCCAGTCGTATTCTTCTCCAGGCCTGTTTGTCTAAACCAGACCTTGCATCTCATCTTTGTTTACATCTGGCAGCTAAAACCAACACCACTCTTTTGTTGTAACTTTATTCCTTCCCCGTTGTTACATAGGGCAGAAAAGGATTGCATTTCATTAAACAAAATCTCATGTGTTCCAGACTTCCTCTAGCTTCTCTGCAAACAAAAGCTCTTTATTCTCTCTACTAATCGAGGCAAGCATTAGCAGAATTACCTTATTACTTAGTTCCTTTTAAACAACAGAATAACCGCAATAAATATAGTCAAATGTTTTAAACGCTATTCATATGCGATTATGATAACTATTATCCTTGCAAATAGATGTGAGCAGTCAAGTTGCACAGTACAAGGAGTGAGGGGAAAAGAGGCGGAGACTGGAATCGATAGCCATGAGTATTGAGACCGTTAATTAGCTTCTCTATAAAAACTATTGCCAGTTATTAATTATTTAGCTCTGTATAATTAAAACTTACAAATGCTTATTAACGCATGTATTTAACAGAGTAAATTCAGCTGGAGCAGAAATAGAAAGCTGACGCCAAGACAGTAGAAGGGTGTGAGAAGCGCCTTGTTAGAAAGATTTCTTTTATCCAATCACGTACAACCGGGTCACGACGGGGGTAAACCTTAAAACCTTAAAATTCGTAATTTTCCACTGTACAAAACGTGTCGCGTGAGGGTTGCAGTGCAACCTGGGATGAGAAAACTGAGTTTTGGGTAATATTTACGTCAATTGCGCGGCCTTTCTGTCCAATCAGAAAGGAACCGCCATGACGGTATTTTCAGTATATAAAGAGTCCAAGAAGGCACATCATGCCGTCTGCTGTCTGTCACTGTCTGTTAACTGTACGTCGCCGTCATGATGATCTTGTAATACTGTCATGCTGTCGGTTGTCGGGCTTGTAGCTTCTTCGCACAAAACTAAGCACGGTAACTTGTAACGAAAACTTAGTAGTTTCCAGCGCTCTAAGTGTATTTAAAGTCAATGACGTGTGTTAAATTATATTGTATAAATCACATCAAGGAAGAAGTAAATATAATTACGTGAGATTAGCCAAGTATTAAAATTCCTAACAGGTGTTTAAGTTAGCAGAATTGTAAAGCAAAGTGCTTATCTCGCATCTCCTAGTAAGAAATAAACTCCAGGAAAGTTACACAAGTCTTCATTATTATAAGATCACTCCCTGAACTACCCCCATTAGCTGCACCACCCCGAGAGAGTCAACCATCGTGCAGACTGGGTAACGCCGAGGCGAATTCACCGGTAGTAGATTCACATCAACAGGTACGTGGGTCTACTCATTGGTAGTGGAGTGAGTCCTTCCAACGTCACCAGTCTCGGCTCGAAGCCGAGAACTCATCTGATATTTTTGAATGTGGGGATATGGCCACCGCACAGGACACCCAACGTATAGCACACCGCAGTATGTAAACGCAGGAAGATATCGGCTGCCGGCCGACTGCAGCAATCAGATCATGCCAGTGCGTATCGTGTTTACACTGCTCTCGTCTAATTGCAAGGAGAGCTCTAAGACTATTTCGTCAATAAAATAACAATGATTAGCCTACATAGACACGAAGAATAATATTCCTAAAATTCCATTTGTGTTGATGTATATTTACACCAAAATCACTGCAACCTTTCATATCTCCTTGCATTCCTACATTATATTATTTTGCCTTAGGAAGGCATGATTGCAATTAATATGTCTATTGGTACTTCCACCATAGAATATCACTGCACACTGGTATTCAGAGAGAAAACAAATTCACGTGGGTGCGATAATTTAGTAAAACAATTGCACATGGGAGTAATAAAAACGAACGAAATAGTCATTGAAATTGGTTTCTATGTATGGCCCGGAGTGCAAAAAAAAAAAAAAAAAAAATAAATAAATAAATAAATAAATAAATAAAAAAATAGGACTTGTCTGAGAAAAGTATAATTGTTTTAAATTGAGACCAATAACAAGGAATGAACTGACTTCCCATCCGGAGGTCCCGGGTTTGATTCCCGGCTGGGGCGGGGAAGTTTTCTTTAGCCAGAATTATTCCCTATCCCCCACAGAGTCTGGAAGCATGTATGCGAGACTGAATGTGTGTGTCTTTGAGAAAAATAAAAAGATTTAAACCAAACGTAAAAGAACCTAGAGACAACGAGTTGTTTCAAGTCCAAAGCCCCCGATATGACCTTAGATGTTAAAGGGGGCTACATAAATGAAACAAAAAGAAATAACAAGGAATATCTCAAAAACTGTTAGTTCTACAACAAAAATGTGACGGACATAAATGGCGTGTTTTGACGAGATCCACATATTTTGAAGAGTAAATTTTTATCCATCTCTTCCCGTTTACCAGTTATGCAAAAATTATCCAGAGTGAATAGGTCTTTAGAGACTACCACCAGAAATTCAACATATGCATTTTATTTGTAATGTAAATATCTTTAATAACGTACTTTAATCAAACATTTTAGAGCCATTTTTGAGAAAGTCAAAACTGTCGAACATTTTTCTATGTAAAGGGTTTTTGGGGTGGGAGATTTTTCTTATAAATCTTCGCGTCGCATAGATACTTAACCTAAGTACTAAGTTTGATATTTAAGGACTTTGGGATTTTGAGTTACGCTGTTCACAGACACATACACATTTGCATTTTTAAACGCTGTTTTCTTAATTCAGAGACTAGGAAAACATATTTCCGGTGAAATCTTGACATCGAATTTTTTTTCTCAAATATAATACCTTTTTTATACAATATGCACAATAGACGTGTAGAGAAAGTAATACATATTTATCAAATAAAATATTTTCCAAAGTTGGCTCAAAGTAATCCATTTAGAGCTAATTTACTTCTAAATTATGGTAAAATACTATATAATACCATGATACTGTATTATGGTAGCATTTCCAGATTATAATTTCTATAAGAATGGTCCTGAATATAAGTTGAATGCAATCTTTAAACTCTAATATTAATTTAACAAAAAAGAAAGAAGAAAGAACGAGTAATGTATTATATTGCTGTTAGTAATAAAGTTTTTTTTTTTAAATCAGTTGATATCTTGGGATATATTTACAAAAATCTGATGTGTCCCATTCACATGACTTTCTGCACACTTCAATAACATGTATTGTTAATAAGCTTATTCTTCTACGCTAATCAAGATAAACATTAGTTTATCACTTGCGTCCTTGCAAGTAGAAGCGAAATAAGGGAGTACCATAGGTTAAAGTAATAGTCAAAAGCTGGTTGCTATGTGACTGATGTTCATTTGTTTGTATGGACAGCAGTTGACAAATTCCTGTATGAGAAAATAACTTTTTCAAAGCCGAAACCAAAAACAAGGAAAATCTTTAAAACAATCAAATCTACGACAAAAATATATATAACATAAGTTGTGTGTTGTAACGTGCTCTACATTTTTTGTGTGGTAAGTTTTTGTGTATCTCTTACGGTTTAGCAGTTATGCAAAATTGCGTAAAATTGAACCAGAATAAAGTGGTCTTAATTGGGAAGAAAAATATTAATAAAGAATCTATACATATTTTCATTTCTATTTTCTGTATTATAAATAATAATTGTATAGGTTTATTCCCATATATTTTTACTAGAACTCAATTTTAAACTTGAATTAAAGGAAAAAGGGAATATGTAGTACACTAACGGAGGGAACTAAGGTTAAATTCCTATAAACCATTTACATTTTAATCATTTAAATAGTTTAAGTAAAACATTACATTTTCATTGTAATATTTTCTCTATACGTACTATGTACATGTTCTATAGAGAAGGTATTGCAATGCACACAAAAATTCCATGCCCAGATTTCACCGGAAATACATGTTTTGGGTCCCTTTGAATCCAGAAAAAGCATTTTTAGAAAAATAACCGTTTGTGTCTGTCTGTCTGTGTGTGTCTGTGGGTAGCATAGCTCAAAAACTAAAAGACCGTTAAATACCAAACTTGGTATTTAAGTTTGGTATCTTCCAAGGATGCGACATGAAGATATCCAAGAAAATCCCCCTCTTCCCTAACTACCCTTTACATGGAAACATTTTTGAAAAGTTTGTTTCTTAAAAATGGCTTTAACGATTTTGATTAAAACACCACATATTAAAGCCATTTATATCACAAATAAACTGTATATCTTGAACGTTCTGGGAATAGCTTCTAAAGAGCTGTTTATTCTGGATGAATTTTGCTTAATTTGGTATAACTAGTAAACCGTAAGAGATATACAAAAACTTAACTCTACAAAAAGTGTAGATCTTGTTAAAATACACAAGGTATGTCATTTACATTTTTTTCGTAGAACTTATCTTTCCAGTCCAGTGTAATTGGCAGGCTGAGGGCAGCCCGAGGTGTGCTAGACGTGTCCCTGTTCTCGGAGAGAACTTAACCACGTTCTGACGGGATTGTGGGTTTTGCAGGATGGCGGGTGTGTTTTGGGGCTGTAGAGTGACAGGAGGAGGCAAATATTGCTCCTCGACGGTTGCCTTGATGGTGCAACGGCCCTTGTGCACCGCTGGTGTGTGTTAATCAAAATGTTTGTTTTGAGGTTTTAATTTTGAATCCAAGCAACTCTTGAAGGATTATAAGGAGCTTAGCCGTAGCAGCTGTTGGTGGTGCTCCTTCGTTACCGGGGATGCCCGCAAGCCATGCGGGGAAGCCGGTATCGCCTGAAGCGGCGGTTTGTGGGATCATAATCCCCAAGAGACCTAACGAGGGCGCTCCGATGGAATGGTAACCCTTCGTCGAATTTTGTTGCCCGACGCCTAATCTCGTCCTCCAGGTATGGTAGACCAGAGGCTTCGTGCAGGAGTCTCGTTGGAAAGCCTCGAGGCACAGAATAGATAGCCCGAAGACACCTATTCTGTACCCGCTGAAGCAACAGCAGATTGGAGTCTGCCGCCATGCCCCAGATCTCGCAGGCGTAGATTAACAAGGGGATTATGAGAGCCCTCAAAAGGCGCAAATTAAGGGGAACCGTCATCGAGGACTTCAGCATCGGGTACAGCGAGGCCGCAGCCCCATTGCCCCGGTACCACAGCCCCCTGATGTGCTCCCCAAAAGTGACGCCCCTGTCAAGCTTCAACTCCAAGTAGGTGATGGTGTTGGTCCATCGTATCCTTCGTCTGAGGTACGTGAATGTGGGGAAGTTTGCGGGAAAGCGGCGCTTGGTGAAGAGAATAGCGTGGCTTTTCTCCGGATTTATGGACAATCGCCAACGCTCGCACCACTCTTGGATGAGGCGGAGGTGTCTCTGAATAGGGTTGAAGGCTCTGCGTGGGTGTTTGTACAGTATAACAGCACGTCATCAGCATACTGAGCTATGTTGACTTGCTGCACTGTTGGTAGGTCGGTCATGTAGACGCTAAAGAGCGTGGGGGAAAGTACAGAGCCTTCGGGGACTCCACCTCTTCTTGGCCTAGGTGTTGATTTGTGACCCGCAACTGAAACTACAAAATATCTGTGTTTAAGGTATGAGTGTACTTCTCTTTCAGAAATATTTATACTTTTCTGAGACGGAAGTGTCCGTTTTTCTTTTGTTCTACTCCTGGCCAAGCGATTTGCAATGACAATCGCATAACGACAGCTCTTAAAACATTTGACTTTCACTATAGCATAGCATATTCCTTTGGTTTCCTTCTACTTCTAAGGAACTAAGTAATAAGAACATTCTGCTTACGTTTATCTCGATTAGCGTTGTGTAGAGAGAAGAATTATCTTTTGTAAGAAGTTTGTAGAGTAGCCAGAGAAAGTCATGTGAGTGTAACACATGAGATTTTTTTTAGATCTCATGCTGTCTGTAACGAAATATGAATTCCCAGTAAAGAAGTAAGGTAATCCATATTTCTTAAACGTGAAGTTCACATTCCTCGCATTGGAAAGAAACCTGCTTTTTACTTTCTCTACACGTACTATGTACACAGCGTATAGAGAAGGTATTGCACTCCACCAAAAAATTCGATAACGAGATTTCACCGGAAATATAAGTTTTAGGGTCCCCTGTATCCAAAAAAAATATTTTCAGAAAAAGGTCCGTGTGTGTCCGTGTGTCTGTGAACACGATAACTCGAAAACGAAACTAGGTATTTAAGTTTAGTATCTTCCACGGATCCCCCTGATGCTCTATGCCTGCGAAGTGTGGGGTATGGCAGCAGACTCCTGACTTCTCTGGTTACAGCGGGTGCAGAATAGAGGACTCCGGTCCATATATTCTGTATGTCGTCGTTTCCCTTTGAGGCTACTACATGAAGCTTCGGCCCTCCCATATGTGGAAGATGTTATTAGGCGCCGGGCTCAAAAATTCTACGCCAGATTGGGCGAACATGAGAACGCTCTTGTCAGATCTCTGGGGGAGTACTTACCCTCTGAACGCCGAAAAAGGCGGTTCCGGGTTCCCCGCATGGCTTGTGGGCACCCCCGGTAACAACGGCTTTAAACCAGCCAACAGCGTAATAGCTGAACAAAGCGCTCCCCCCCCCCTCCCATAGGGAGAGGTCTATCAGAATTCACCACCATATTTAAAAAAAATAAATAAATAAACATCAGCGGAGCAGAGGAAAGGATGCTGCTCCTGAAAATGCAACCGCTCGAGGAGCCTACCAGCGCTACCTCCTTAACACCAACACTCGAAACCTCACAAAACTTTAACCATCACCTCATTCCTGTGGTTAAACCCTTACCAGGGTAGGTACACAGCAACAACACCCAGGCTCCCCACGAGCCTACCAGACACGCACGCACGCACGGATGCGACACATAGATTTTGAGAAAAATCGACCCCCCCCCGCAAACTACCCTTTAAATGGAATTTTTTTCGAAAATTTTGATCTTCTAAAAAATGGCTATCGGTTTTGATTAAAATATCGTATACTAAAGATATTTACCTGACAAATAAAATGTATATTTTGAATTTTCTGGGAATAGCCTCTGAAGACTACTTTATTCCGAGTGAATTTTACGGTATTTTGCATAACTGGTAAACCGTAAGAGATACACAAAACTTACCACACAAAAAATGTAGAGCACATCAAAACACACAATTTATGTTATATACATTTTTTTTTTTTTTTCGTGGAGTTGATCGTTTTTGAGATATTCCTTTTTAGTGGTTTTCAGGTTCGAAAAACTTAACTTTTCTCATACAGAAATTTGTCAACTCCTGTCAACTCGCTTCAACTTACAAGAAAGCAAGTTTATAAGACTATTTCTGCTAATTTTTTGTCGATTAGCATGAAGTAAATAGAAGCATGAGCTTTTTAAAACTAATTTGTTGCAGAGATGTAGAGAAACACATGTGAGTGTAACACATCAGATTGTTTTGAGTTCTTATGCTGTCTGTAAGGAAATATGGATTCCCAGAAAAGAAGTAAGGTTACTTATATTTCTTAAACATGAAGCTCACAGTTCTTGCATTGGAAAGGAACCTGCTTGTTAAAGTAGATATGAAATGTTATCTTGGTTTCTTCTCATGGATTTCACTCCCGTAAAGACATATTCTTGCTCCCTTTCTTTTGTAATCTTCTAGCCGCCCTCTCCTTGCAATGCGAAGACAGCTCGTCAAGGAGACAGAAATTTTATTGTTTCATTTGCCTTTCTTTCCAAGCCTTCGTCTTCACGAGATATTTTACATGAATTTCCTCTCTGTTTCTGCTCTCCGCACGCAAGATGTCTTTCCGCCTTTCATTACCTTTTGTATCTCGTTATTGTATTAGAAAGGCTCCTTTCCTTTTTACATTTCGTATACGTATGAATATATTTTGTGCGCCGCTTCTTGATTGTTTCATGACGTGTTCTTAAACAAAGCAAGGCACTGGGGAAGTAAATTGAGCGGGCAGCAAAAGAACTAGTACTTTTAGGTTAAACACCCTCTGGAAGTTGAAAATAACCTGTGGGCTCGTGAAAAGAAATCCAATGTGTTCCATTCACATGACTTTCTCTACATCTCTGCAACAAATAATTGTTAAAAAACTTAGGCTTCTATTTACTTCATACTAACTGAGAATAAATTATCAGAAATAGTCTTATTACTTGCTTCCTTGTAAATAGAAGCGAAATAAGGGAGTACCATAGGTTAAAGTGATAGTCAAAAGCTGGTTGCTATGTAACTGAAGTTTCTTTGTTTATATGGATAGTATGTGACAAAGTCCTGTGTGAGATAAGTATACTTTTTTAAAGCTGAATCCAAAAACAAGGAATATCTAAAAAACGGTCAACTCCATGAAAAAACTGCATATAACATAAATTGTGGTTTTTAAAGTGCTCTACATTTTCTGTATGGCAAGTTTTTTTCCATCTCTTACGGTTTAGCAGTTATTCAAAATTTCGTAAAATGCATCCAGAATAAAATAGTCTTCAGAGGCTATTCCCAGAAAATTCAAGATATACATTTTATTTGTCAGGTAAATATCTTTAATATACGATGTTTTAATCAAAATCGTTAGAGCCATTTTTTGAGAAAATCAAAATTTTAGAAAAAAGGTACACGTAAAGGGTAGTTTGGTGTGGGGGGAGTTTTCTCAAAAACTTCGTGTCGCATCCCTGGAAGTTACTAAACTTAAATACAAAGTTTGGTATTTTACCTACTTTTCATTTTTGAGTTAAAGTGTTAACAGACACACGGTCACACACAGGGACTTTTTCCGAAAATGCTTTTTTTTAGAAAAAGGGGACCCTAAAACATATATCTCCGGTGAAATCCCGGTATCGAGTTTTTGGGTGGAGTGCAAAACCTTCTCTATACACTATGTACATAGTGCGTATAGAGAAAGTAAACATTATTGAGAAAATCAACATTTTGGAAAATGTTTCCGTATAAAGGGTTGTGGGCATTTTCCTGAAAACCTTCATGTCACATCTTTGGAAAATACTGAACTTAAATATAAGCTTCGTATTTAACGCACTTTGTTTGATTAAATGCGAAACTATGTATATTAGACTATAGTTAAACTATGTGTAGTGGGTCTGATTCACTTCAACTTGGGTGCTGTTCATTGAACACAATCGACGTTTCTGCTGAAAGAGTTTCTATACACGACTGTAACAAAAGCAGCAACAGAGCGCTGTGTATTGTGGATAAGGTACATAGACTGTGAACATGGCAGCGTGAAGTGCTATTCCACATTATCCTGTTCAAAGTCACTTGTAACATTTCACTAGTACCGTTACTCTCGCGTCATTGCGCCTACGCTCACCTAGCCCATCCTGGAGCAGTTACTTTCCAACTTCTTTCGAACCCTCTTTTGAAAGAACAGCCAGCCCAGGATGTCGGGGATCAAAATCACGTATCTAGTGCTGCAAGCTATAAAACATTAAGTAGTTAAAACAAAGGGGTGGGAAAAGTTAAAGAGGCTACAAGATCTTCTCTTCCCAAGCGAAAACATTGGATGTGTTCCATTCACATGACTTTCTCTACAACTCTGCAATAATTATTGTTAAAAAGCTTATGCTTCTATTTACTTCCTGCTAATCAAGAAAAAATTAGCAGAAATAGCCTTATTACTTGATTCCTTGTAAGTAGAAGCGAAATAAGGGAGTACAATAAGTTAAATTGGTAGTCAAAATGGTTGCTATGTGACTGAAGTTCCTTTGTTTGTATGGACACGAGTTCACAAAGTCCTGTATGAGAAAAATATACGTTTTTATAGCTTAAACCAAAAACAAGGAATATCTCAAAAACAATCAAGTCCACGAAAAAAATGTATACCACATAAATTGTGTGTTTTAATGTGTTGTACATTTTCTGTGTGGTAAGTTTTTGTCTCTCTCTTATGGTTTAGCACTTATGCAAAATTCCGTAAAATTTCCTCTGAATAAAATAGTCTTCAGAGGCTATTCCCAGAAAATTCAAAATATACATTTTATTTGTCATGTAAATATCTTTAATATACAATATTTTAATCAAATTCGTTAGAACCATTTTTAGAACATAAAAATTTTCGAAAAAATTTCCATGTAAAGGGTAGTTTGGAGTGGGGGGGATTTTTCTCAAAATTTTCGTGTTGTATCCCTGGAAGATACTAAACTTAAATACCAAGTTTGGTAATTTACCGACTTTTCGTTTTTGAGTTATCGTGTTCACAGACACACGCACACGGACCTTTTTCTGAAAATACATTTTTTTTGGATACAGGGGACCCTAAAACATATATTTCCGGTGAAATCTCGTATCCAATTTTTGGGTGGAGTGCAATACATTCTCTATACACTATGTACATAGTGCGTATAGATAAAGTAAGAAGGTCTAAAATACTCAAAGTCTAATACAGTTAATATTTGAAATAACTGCTGTACCACAGTTCTCTATCTCCGGCACAGGAGTTTCATGATAGAGTCTTCCAAATCCACTTCAAACCTTAAATTGATATAAATTTTATAATATTTTAGATGCCCACCTAGGTAGTGCGGAGGTATCGTGTCTGCCTTCCATGCAAATGTCGTGAGTTCAAATCCTGCTTAGGGCGAGTTTTTTTCCGGGTTTTCCCTTATCCTAAGAAAACGGATGAGTGTAGCTTCCAGCTCTATGAACCCCGAGATCATTTGAGCATAATTTCACCAATTATATTCATCTTCCGATAGAACTAAATAGGTTAATGGATGTTATGCAACCCAAAATAAATAAAAAAAGATGTAATAGTTAGCACAACATAAGTTTTTTCTTCTCTCTTTCTCACTTCATTCATCCCTGACATTAGTTTTCTGACTATGTTGAGGTGTATTACATATTGCAGGCATATCCCTGTGAGTATCGAGTAACTCGCTGGTTTTTGGCGCGCAGCCAGACTGATAAACCTTGCTGGGAATTTCTCTCAATGAGCGAAATTTTCTCATTGTTTTCTCTGAAAAGCAAGAGGAATTGAGCGAAAGTCTCTCAAGCTAATCCGCCACTGACCTATGTTTACTTGGAATTGCTCCGTTTTGATGCACGAAATAGAGGGTTACTACAAAAGAAATAGACAACTTCAACTGCCTGTAAAACAAAAACTATTAGAGATAGCAACCTAATTATTTTGGAGGTATGTTGAGAAACTCTCAAAGTTTCGCTTGTTACTATTGGTAATGCTGTAGTGTTTTGTTTGTTGTTGCAGAAGCTGAAATGGCGGAAACTCCTGTGGAAAAGGCATATTGCGTGTTGGAATTTGCTAGAACGCAATCAGCAACTGTTGTCCAACGACATTTTAGAACACGTTACCACAAAAATGAAATCATGCGCTCACAAAAACCAGCATCGTCTTCATCATGTCGCAACATGTGGATGCAAAAGTCACGCCGTATGACCTTATCTTCTTCACTCAGAAACTGCAACATCTGTAATCTGTAAGGCATCATGTGCAGTCGCTTCCGCAAGATTTTCCATACAGTTTGCTGTGGAATTTGCAATTGCATGCTTGCCCTAGATGTCGATTTCTGTGGGCTTCTTATGTAGGCAGAACGAACACGTTCAACGTTTTCTTCCGAAACTCTTGGTCTTCCCGAGCTCTTCCCTTTGCACAAACATCCCGTTGTCTCGAATTTTCTATACCAGTCGTAGAGTGACTGTCTAGTCGGTGGCGTTTTGTGGTAACGTGTTCTAAAATGTCGTTGGACAACAGTTGCTGATTGCGTTCTAGCAAATTCCAAAACGCAATATGCCTTTTCCACAGGATTTCCCGCCATTTCAGCTTCTGCAACAACAAACAAAACACTACAGCGTTACCAATAGTAACAAACTAAACTTTGAGAGTTTCTCAACATATCTCCAAAATAATTAGGTTGCTATGTCTAATAGTTTTTGTTTTATAGGCAGTTGAAGTTGTCTATTTCTTTTGTAGTAACCCTGTATATCTGTATGTGAGAAATACGGCGCTGTTAGTTTATCTAGCATCACATTATTACATGAATTTCGATTAACATTATTTTCTTCCTTCTGCAGCTTAAAAAAATCGTTAACACCGTTTATATGGAGGGAGGGAGAGAGAGAGAGAGAGAAATCTGAAGTGTTCCATTCACATGACTTTCTCTACATCTCTGCAACAAATTATTGTTAAAAGTTTATGCTTCTATTTACTTCATGCTAATCCCAAAAAAAAAAAAAAAAAAAAAAAGCAGAAATAGTCTTATCACTTGCTTCCTTGTAAGAAAAAGCGAAATAAGAGAGTAGCATAGTTTAAAGTGACAGTCAAAAGCTGGTTGCTATATGACTGAAGTTCCTTTGTTTGTATAGACAGGAGTTGACAAATTCCTGTATGAGAAAAAATTAAGTTTTTTAAAGCTGAAACCAATACAAAAAAAATGTATATAACATAAATTGTGCTTTTTAATGTGCTCTACATTTTCTGTGTGGTAAGTTTTTGTCCATCTCTTACGGTTTAGTAGTTATACTAAAGTACGTAAAATTCTTCCAGAATAAAGTAGTCTTCAGAGGCTATTCCCAGAAAATTCAAGATATACATTTTATATCTCACTTAAATATATTTAATATACGCTATTTTAATCAAAATAATTAGAGCCAATTTTGAGGAAATCAAAATTATAGAAAAAGGTTCTATGTAAAGGGTAGTTTGGTGTAGGGGGAGTTTTCTCAAAATCTTCGTGTCGTATCCCTGGAAGATAGAGAACTTAAATACCAAGTTTGGTATTTTACAGAGTTTTCGTTTTTGAGTTATCGTGTTCACAGGCACATAGACACACGGACTCACACACGGACCTTTTTCTGAAAATGATTTTTTGGATACAGGGGACCCTAAGACATATATTTGCGGTGAAATCTCGCTACACTGTACATATGGGGCTAGAGAAAGTAAAAATGCGTCACCCGAAATGCGCCTGCGCCCTTTCAGGTTAGTGAAGGGAAGTTCTACTGCAATTAAATGATGTTATCGTATAATTTCATGCAGTGCTGAAATCAGCAGGGAACTTAGTGCTGTGTATTAAATTGCCCTTATGTAACTAAGGGCATATGGAAGATTGAATCTCCTGGGCCAGAATAGCTGAGCTATTCGGAATAAGAAACCTGTGCCCCAGCCGCAAGGGCCCTGAGGGAAAGGAGAAGGAAAGAAAGAAAGAGACATTAGGGATTCCATAGGATGAAATTTTCTGGGTCGACTGTTTTCCTACTTCACTCGAGGCGCTCTAAGTAAAAATCCTGGTGTTCCATATAGTCTAGATTCTCTTTGTGGCGTTTTCCATGTCGAGTATACTATTTAAATTGCAATACTTTCATGCCCTTTCTAATTACAAATATCTGTTGTTTTCCATTCACATGAGCAGAAATAGTCTTATTACTCGCTTCCTTGCAAGTAGAAGGGAAATAAGGGAGTAGCATAGGCTAAATTATTACTCAAAGCTGGTTGCTTTGCTTGTGTGGACAGGAGTTGATAAATTCCCGTACGAGAAAAAATAACAACTTTTTTTAAATCGCAAATCAATAACAAGGAATATCTCTAAAACGATAAACTACATTTTTTGTCTGGTAAGTTTTTGTTAATCTCTTCTACGGTTTACCAGTTAGCCAAAATTCAATAAAAATCATCCAGAATAAAGAGGACTTTATAGGCTATTCCCAGAAAATTCAAGATATACATTTTATTTGGCATGTAAATGTCTTAAATATAAGAGATTTTAATCAAAATCGTTAGAGCCATTTTTGATAAAATCAAAATTTTCGAATTTTTTTTCATGTAAAGGGTAGTTGTGGGTAGGGGAATTTTCTTGAAAATCTTCGTGTCGCATCTTTGGAATATAGCAACAGTAAATATCAAGTTTGGTACTTAACGGTCTGTTCGTTTTTGAGCTATGCTGCCCATAGTCTCACACACACATTTTTCTAAAAATGCTTTTTTTGGTTTCAGGGGGTCCCAAAACATGTATTTTCGGTGAAATTACTGTATCGAATTTTTTGGGTGCATTGCAACACCTCTATACACTATGTACATAGTACGTGTAGAGAAAGTAAAAAGAGACATTAGGCATTCCATAGGATGAAATTTTCTGAATCGACTGTTTTTCCTACTTCACTCGAGGCGCTATGAGTAGAATCCGGGTGTTCTATATAGTCTTTATTATCTTTGTGGCATTTTCCATATCGATTATACTCAGTGATTTATGCAGAACTGACACATTTGTTTCTTTAATTATTCCGTTGGAAATTAATTCAACGACCCAATTTTACCACCAAATTAAGCAGAATATTCTGGAGTTTCGATTCCTTGTCATTAGACGCGCAGATGTTTTTGTTTTATTCCTAATTGCCTTGTTGACAACTGTTTCGACATTTTGTTCTTGTAGTCAACGTGAAAATGCAGTACGATGTAGAGCTGAGTCAAGGATATTTTCATTAAGATGGCGCTACATGCCATACCTCAAATGAATCCATGAACCTAATTGCAAGTTTCTTTGACGACCGGATAATTTCCAGCAACCTGTGGCCACCGAGATCTCCAGATTTGACATCGCCGGGCTTCTTTCTATGGGTTTACGCCACACGTCCCCAGACATTTGACGATCTGAAGCACAACATCAGAAAAGAGATTCAAGCTATTGACAACAGAGTCCTCCAACGAGTGGCCAGTACGACGTGTTGAGTTGTGTCTTATGCAGGATGGAGGACACTTTCAACATTATCTATAGAGGTAAATAATCTCCCAAAAGTCCTCTACAATTTAGGTATAATAAGTTGTCGCTGGCATAACACGTTTTGAAACAATTAATCAAATAAATGTGTCAGCTGTATATAAATCACCCTGTACTACTTAAATTGCAATACTTTCCTGTCCCTTCTAATTACAAAAGTGCTTCGGAATAGTTCATTTCATTATAACTTTCCCTCTTGGGTTAAAACAATAAAGAACACAAAGAAAGAGGAATTAAAATTGCTAACTACGAACGCTATTCATAGCATTTTATACGTCTTTTAGAATGACTGTAAGCTTTGCTTTATTCATGAGTTGTATAATATAAACGTAAACCGAATGGCAGTGTACATATTCTCAAGGGCCCTTCAAGCAGGATATTGAATTAACAGTTGAATTTGCTGGTGTTCATCAATATTCATCAGGTGAAATGTTATTTAAGCCTAACAGCCATTTACATTTCGCATTACTTTGTGGATAAAACAATTGCTGCTATTTTGAAATATATTCAAAAGGTGAAGCGTAAAAAACTATTTCTCCACAGAGTTTTTGTCTTTTGTTGAACTTTTTTGTGATCAACCTATATTAATATAATAAGATTATGTGCATGTTTGTGTGTGTATAGAATAATCTCAAAAATCCCAAAACTGATGATTGAAAAGCCCTATTCTTGGTCATAAAACACTAAAAGGAATGTATAGTTGAGTGCATGGGAAAACATGATTTCCTATAATATTTTTCTATCTTTAATGTTGATAGAAATGTCTTATCAACTATCTTCCACAGCAGGCCTTGATAAGCCAATCTTTTATTGATTTAAACCCAAGTGACAAGTGCATTACTTTATGATTAAACGCGAAATAGAAGGATAAGGAACTAATTTAACTGAGTGAATGGAAGGCATGCTTAGCCTCTGACGTAGTACCTCTCGTATTGGTTTGATGTAAACTTCTAGCATTCAAACAACAAGCTGTGAACACAGAATCAGGATGAAAAGAATGGGAGAGATAAAACCAAATAAGGGGCGGGGAATGTGCATGTGAGAGGCGATTTACGAGGCGTGTCCGGAAATTAAGTACTATTTCGTTCTACCGCCACCACAACGCTAGTGTCGCAGTTCCACGTTTGCGCACTCATCTCTCTGGTTCATTGTCTGTCCACTGAGACAATTACGGCCGGATTGTGTGGTGGTTACAGTTTTTAGTGATCGTTCAAAATGTTTAAGACAATTTCTGATCCCGCCGACTGTGAAGTGCGTTCCGTATTACGCTGAAAATCTAACGCTAGGAATGAGAAAATGAGTTAGGCAATTCAGTGATGGACATTACAGTGTCCATGACGAAGCACGGAGCGGGTGGCCTTATTTGTCGCTGATGGTTTGATTGAAATAGTGAATGAGGAAATTCGTGATAACAAAAGATTCACAATAGGAATTCTTTGTGATGTGTTTCCAAAAATTTCAAAAACTGTGTTGCATCAGATGGTCACAAAGCTGTTAAATTATCGTATACTATGCTCCCGTCGGGTTTTGAAGATACGGATGTCCGTAAAATGAAGCGATTGGATATGCTTTGACATAATCCGTACAGTCCTGACCTGGCACCCAGCGACTTTCACCTTTTCCCTGAACTGAAGACGTAACTAGGAGGGCAGCACTTTCAAACCAATGAAGTTCTTCAAAACAACGTCAATGCTCATTTGAAATCATGGCGGCAACATTTTAAGCGGGTATTGCAAAGCTTGTACGATGTCTCAATCTTTTCGGCGATTTTGTTGAAAAGTAACCATAAGTGTACAAAACTTTTAGTAATAAAATAATTGTTTTCTATGCACTTGTCTTTTATTTATAGCCTATCGGAAGTTAAAAAAAAAGGCCCTCGTATTTTATATATTCCGAATAACTGAATATGCGGTTATTACAATATATAAATTTGAAAACTTGTTGTACATAGTATAGGATGTCACCAACAGATGACGTCCGAGAGCGTTGGTAGGTGCTAGTAGACACGTGCAAACGTCAGTATCCGAGAGACTGTGTTCTAAGAAGAATGTCACTAAACTTGAACAGCGAGCATACATAAACATCTGCTGTGTTACACTCACATGATTTTCTCTTGCTGCTCTAAAAACTTCTTACATAAGATACTTCTTCTTTGTGCCTTGATAATCGAGGTACTCATTAGCACAATGTTCTTATTACTTAGTTCCTTATAAGTAGGAAGAAAATAAGGGAATACACTAGGCTAAATCGATAGACAAATGTTTTAAAAGCTGTCGTTATGCGATTGTCATTACAAATCGCTTCTTTTCTTGGCCAGGAGTAGAACAAAAGAAAAACGGACACTCCCGTCTGAGAAAAGTATAAGTACTTCACAACTGAAGCTAATAACAATGAATACCTCGAAAACGGTAAGCTCCACGAAAAAAATGTATATGACGTAAATTGTGTATTTTATCAAGGCCTACATTTTTTGTTTGTAAGTTTTTGTCTATCTCTTACAGTTTACTAGTTATGCCAAATTAAGCAAAATTCATCCAGAATAAACAGGTCTTTAGAAGCTATTTCCAGAAAATTCAAGATATACCTTTTTTTTCAGGTAAATATCTTTAATATTTGGTATTTTAATCAAAAATCGTTAGAGCCATTTTTTAGAAAATAAAAAATTTCGAAAAAAGTTCCATGTAAAGGGTAGTTTGGGGTGGGGGATTTTTCTCAAAATCTTCGTGTCGCATCCCTGGAAGATACTAAACTTAAATACCAGGTTTGGTATTTTAGCTACTATTCGTTTTTGAGTTATCGTGTTCACAGACACACGGACGCACTGACACACACACGGACCTTTTTCTCAAAATGCTTTTTTTGGATACTGGGTGTCCTAAAACATGTATTTCCGGTGAAATCTCGGTATCGAATTTTTGGGTGGAATACAATACTTCTCTATGCCTGTGTATATTGTACTTACGGGTCTAGAGAAAGTAAAAATTGCATTTCTGCGTGCTCATGAGTGTCAAAGATGTGTGGAAGCCTTTGGGAATTATTTTGAAGGTATTAGCTCATAAGAAAATTACGCGCACGTAAGCGTAGCCTTTGTGCATATGTAATACGAATAAAACAATGATCACTATTTATGCATGTTTTGATGTCCAGTACCCAGAATCCTTTGTACCCGGATCCCAGTTTAGTACCAGCATTGAGAAGAATATTCCAACGACTTTGATTCGTATATCCTGAGTTTTGTACTTCCTCGTACTTCCGTTTATTGTCATTGTCAGATAGTATCTGGTCTGCTACATCCTTTTACTCTACACATAGTGTATAGAGAAGGTATTGCACTCCACCCAAAAATTCGATACCTAGATTTCACCGGAAATATATATTTTAGGGTCCCTTATATCCAAAAAAATCATTTTCACAAAAAGGTCGTGTGTGTGTGTGTGTGTGTGTGTGTGTGTGTGTGTTCGTGAACACGATAACTCAAAAACGAAAAGTCGGTAAAATACCAAACTTGGTATTTAAGTTTAGTATCTTCCAGGGATGCGACACGAAGATTTTGAGAAAAATCACCCCGCCTCAAACTACCCTTTACATGGAACATTTTTCGAAATTTTTTATTTTCTCAAAAATGGCTCTAACGATTTTGATTAAAATATCAAACATTAAATATATTTACCTGACAAAAAAAATGTATATCTTGAATTTTCTGGGAATAGCCTCTGAAGACTACCTTATTCTGAACGAATTTTACGGAATTTTGCATAGCTGCTAAACCGTAAGACTTAGATAAAAACTTACTACACAAGAAATGTAGAGCACGTTATAGCACACAATTTATGTTTTGTACATTTTTTTTCGTGGAGTTGATCGTTTTTGAGACATTCATTGTTTTTGGTTTCAGCTATGAAAAACTTACTCTTCTCATATAGGAATTTGTCAACTCCTGTCCATAGCAACCAGCTTTTGATTATCACTTTAACCTATGGTACTCCCTTATTTTGCTTCTACTTATAAGGAAACAAGTAATAAGACTATTTCTGCTAATTTTTTCTCGAGTAGCATGAGGTAAATAGAGGCATAAGCTTTTTAACAATAATTTGTTATAGAGATGTAGAGAAAGTCATGTGAATGGTACACATCAGATTTTTATACCTATTAAGAGATGTGCAATTAAAGTGTATGTGGATAATAGGAAGTAGACAGGCGTTTGTAAGATTTGTTTCTAATAGAGTGAGTAGAGAAAGTGCAACACATCAGAATTTCTAACATTTCTCTGGTCTTGAACTTTCGTGAAACTCATGGGGCAGATTTAATTTCTAAGCCTTAAGAGGTAAGTAAACATATCTAAATTGGAGCGTTGTATGTTTGTAGCAAAACTTGGTTGTAGGCGCTTCCGGCACATCTTCTTATCTCTTAACCATTGTCATGCTCTTAGTTTACGTGGTTCTTGGCGGTAGTCAACAACCAAGTTATTTGTAACAATAGCCCAAAAGTTCACAAACTTGGACCATTTATATAACAGGAAAGGCTTACCTCTAGCGTAGCAAATTCCTTCCCCGTTATGGAAGACTGACGCCGCAGGAAAAAAGAAAGAGTAAAATAAAAGTCGGGAATTCCCGCGAGGAGACCTCGTCATCCCTGTCTTTTCTTCCTGTAGGACCTGGCAAGTAATTATAAGTTACCAGGGTTCGCCTGGAGAATAACAGGGTAGCTTGTTCCTTCTTCCTCTATCAAATCAACAATAGCAACAGGGGACAGCCTCGAGGGCAATACAGCGGGTCCCACAAGTTCCGAGTCTTTGAAATTTAATCCCGCCAGTTAGTTCCTGACCTTATTACATGACCTCTTTCACTTTCACTCAAAAAGAGCACAGTGAAGAAAGTTGCTGGACGATCATTGCAAGTGGTGAAACTGTGTCGATGAAAATCCTATTTACTTCACTGCATATTGTGACATATAAGCAAAGAAAAGTAATAGAACAAAATTGTCAATTTTGAAACAAAATATTTATAATAAAATGACATTATTGTTGTAAATCGCCCTCCGGGGCGTGAGCATACGTGCGTACGATATCTTATAAACTTGTGGTGAGCCTAGATGAAGTTGCTATTTACTCACCCTTGTAAGTTTATATTGATGATAAGGAAATAGCGCTACAGTATAGGCTCCTCAAAGGTTGCTTTTTACTTTCCGCTGCTCATCTGGTGACCTGTTTCAAGATTAGTTTAGAATTTTTGATGACCACTCCCATAAGGGGAGTGGGGAATACTTTGCTCAGCTGTTGATTGGTAGCCGGGGATGTCCACAAGCCATGCGGGGAGCCCGGAAAGCCTGCATCGGCATTCAAGAAATAAGTAACCCCCCAGAAGTGTGACAAGAGCGTTTTCATGATGGATCAAACTGGATTAGACATTTTGAGCCCGGCGCCTAATCATGTCCCCGAAATATGTGAGAACAGAAGCTTCGCTAGTAGTCTCACTAGGAAACGATGGCATACACAGTAGATAGACCGAAATATATAATATTATATATCCGCTGTAAACAGAGAAGCCAAGAGTCTGCTGCCATGCCCCACATCTAGCAGGCATAGAGCATCACATGGGTGTAGTGGTTATCATTCAAGCTTATAGGAACAAAGGATTGTGTTCAATCCTGACGGAAGGCGATAAAATCCCTACTACCTTCAGAAGAGAAGTAAAGACGCCATTCCTTGAGAGAGGCCCTTGAGCAAAATGCGTATGTTTGATGTGTGACTTCGTCCTATTTTGTCATCTATGCAGACGAACTGTATGCACATTCAAAAGGTGTTAGGAGTTATGAGTGCGCAGACTCCAACAGAAACCTCCTGAAGTTAAGCTCAAACATAAGTTTCTGTACCATTTTCCTCTAAAGTGCCAGGTTGCATAAATAAAACATGAAATTCAAATATGTCACACTCCTTTATCGTTTACTTCTGCAATTAGATTGGTAAGGTAGAACTATAAAAGATGAGTTCATGCTTTTACCATTTGTTACTAAAATGAGTCGTTTAGCCACAAAATAATATTAATTAATTGGATTCCAACGTCTCTGCTGAAGTCAGGTCGTGGTCATACGTTTAGGAACTACGGAAGGAAAGATCAGGAACATAGAATATTCTGTGCCTTATAACCTTGCATACAGCTAGTTCTAACAGTGCTTTAGATGCGTTAAATGCCTTCAGAAGTCTTTACAAACCAAGGTTATCTAGTCATTGTCGCACACTTGTGTTTGTAGCAGCCCTAGAGATTGAGCAGAACGCAGAAGCTCTAACTAGTAAGGTATAAATATTGACAAAGAAGATGCGATGCCTCCAGAACCTCTAACAGAACATATTTTGAACATCTACTGTAAATGAACATATATTGTTGGTGTTGCAGTTATTGACCATTAATATATTTCATGTTTTGCAAAGGCGTAGTTTTTTATTTAATTGATTTAAATAAAAAACTGAACGAGCTGTTTCCATAGTTCACTTAATTCATATTTGAACTTGCTTTTTCTTTGATCACCAGACTTAGTCTTATGGATATCCTCTTAGGGTTTTGTATTCTTTCATTTGCACTTTAAAATGCGTTTTCTCTGAATGATAGTTTTACTTTCTCTGCAACATACCATGTGCATAGTAGATTACTAGTTGGTTATTGTATTCCACCCTAAAATTCTGTGTTGACATTTTCCAGGAAATAAATGTTTTGAAATCTCCTGAATCTTTAAAATTCTGATATGGCTTTATGTTTCTCATGCTGAAACAAAGCAGATACTTCTCTCGATTAAGAAGCACATAGAAAAATATGACGTGTACCATTCACATGACTTTCTCTACATCTCTGCAACAAATTATTGTTAAAACGCTTATGCTTCTCTTTATTTAATCCAATCGAGAAAAAATTAGCAGAAATACCATTATTACTTGCTTCTTGTAAGTAGAAGCGAAATCAGGGAGTACCATAGGTTAAAGTGTTGGTCTAAAGCTGGTTGCTATGTGACTGAAGTTCCTTTGTTTGTATAGACACGAGTTCACAAATTCCTGTATGAGAAAAGTTTAAGTTTTGAATAGCTGATACCGAAAACAAGGAATATTTCAAAAACAATCAACTCCACAAAAAAAATGTAATTATAATGAATTGTGTGTTTTAAAGTGCTCTACATTTGCTGTGTGCTAAGTTTTTGTCCATCTCTTACAGTTTAGCAGTTATTCAAAATTCCGTAAAATTGACCCAGAATAAAGTAGTCTTCAGAGGTTATTCCCAGAAAATTCAAAATATACATTTTTTATGTCAGCTAAATATTTTTAATATACGGTAATTTAATCAAAATCGTTAGAGGAATTTTTTAGAAAATCAAAATTAAAGGGTAGTTTGTCGCATCCCTGGAAGATACTAAACTTAAATACCAAGTTTGGTATTTTAGCATCGTTTCATATTCACAGACACATACACGGACCTTTTTCTGAAAATACTTTTTTTGGTCCCTAAAACATATATTTCCGGTGAAATCTCGGTATCGAATTTTTTGGTGGAGTGCAATACCTTCTCTATACACTGTATGTTTATAGCGGTGTGTGTATACGTCGGAGTTTTTACACAATTGGTAATGTATTCCCGACTGTTTGTCTGTTTTAGTGGTAGCATATTACAGACGAAACAATTTGGGAGGATATTGTCTCTAGTGAGTTATTACGTGTCTCTGTCTGTAATTGCTTTACGCCAATTTAAAGTTGTAGCAGCTATCCGTTTATCTAGCTTGCTGTAGAAACCAAGACATGCAACTTGCATTATCGTACATGTAAATCAAGTTAGAGAGTGGTACCTGGTGATTCTGGCTTGTCACGTTACTTCTATTACTATACAACTGTGCAGTCTATCAAGATTAAGCATACAACAAGCAATATTGCTTTATGACAGGCTCCAACATAAATTACTTCACCGAAAACGCATAGCGCAGTTTAACATTAATGCTTTGGTCAAAATCAATTGTCCTAAAAACTTGTTCCAAGCTGTATTCATTGCCACCTAAAAATTTAAGACATATTTGACACCCTAATATACATATCTAATCATTACATCCCCATTATTAGACAAAAGTTTTAAAGTTTTTGAGCTACCAAATTCCTTAAATGATGTAGCTTTGTTGCCATAAACTTAGTGTGTCCAAAATCTTCTATAACAAAAAAATCTTATGTATTACACTCACATGACTTTCTCTAGCTGTTCTACAAACCTCATACACAAGATTGTTCTTTTCTCTGCACCTTGATAATCGTAGTATTTGTTAGCACAATGTTCTTATTATTTAGTTCCGTATAAGTAGGAAGAAAATAAGGGCATACACTAGGCTAAACCAATAGTCAAATGTTTTAAAAGCTGTTGTTAGGCGATTGTCATTACAAATCGCTTCTTTTCTTAGCCAGGAGTAGAACAAAAGAAAAACGGACCCTTCCGTCTGAGAAAAGTAGAAGTACTTCACAACTGAAACTAAACACAATAGTTCGAAAACGGTTAGCTGCACGAGAGAAATATATATGACATAACTTGTGTATCTTAACAAGAACTAAATTTTTTTGTAGTAAGTTTTTGTTTATCTCTTACGGTTTACTAGTTATGCCAAATTAAGTAAAATTCATTCAGAATAAACAGGTCTTCACAAGCTATTCCCAGAAAACTCAAGATATACATTTTATTTAGCAAGCAAATATCTTAAATATAAGAGACTTTAATCAAAATCGTTAGAGCCACTTTTAAGAAAATCAAAATTTTCGAAAATTTTTCCACGTAAAGGATAGTTTATGGTGGGGGGATTTTCTTGAAAATGTTCGTGTCGCATTCTTGGAAGATACCAAACTTAAATATCAAGTTTGGTTTTTAACGGTCTTTTCGTTTTTGTGCTATGCTGCCCATTATGTAAATAATAGGTATAGAGAAGGTAAAAATCTAATGTATTTCATTCACATGACAGGTTTTTTTGTCTATCTCTTAAGGCTTACGAGTTATACAAAGTCATCAAGAATGAAGAGCTCTTTAGAGGTTATTTCCAGGAAATTCAAGATGCACACTTCGTTTGTCAAGAAAATATCTTAAACATGTACTATTTTAATAAAAATTGCTAGTACAATTTTTTACTTTCTCTAGCCCCATATGTACAATGTACATAGGGATAGAGAAGTATTGTATTCCACCCAAAAATTCGATACTGAGATTTCACCGGAAAGACATGTTTTAGGACCCCCCTGTATCCAAAAAGGCATCTTCAGAAAAAGGCCAGTGTGTGAGTGTGTCCGTGTGTCTGTGAACACGATAACTCAAAAACGAAAATAGCTAAAATACCAAACTTGGTATTTAAAGTTTAGTATCTTCCAGGGATGCGACACAAGGATTTTGAGAAAAATCCCCCCACCCCAAACTACCCTTTACATGGAACTTTTTTCGAAAATTTTGATTTTCTTAAAAATGGCTCAAACGATTTTGATTACAATATCATATGTTTAAGATATTTACCTAATAAATAAAATGTATATCTTGAATTTTCTGGGATAAGCTTCTGAAGACCTGTTTATTCTGAAAGAATTTTGCTTAATTTGGCATAACTAGTAAACCGTAAAAGGTAGACAAAAACTTACTATACAAAACATGTAGGCCTTGTTAGAATACACAAATTATGTCATTCACATTTTTTTAGTGGAGCTTACCGTTTTCGAGGTATTCATTGTTATTAGTTTCGGTTGTGAAGTACTTCTACTTTTCTCAGACGGGAGTGTCCGTTTTTCTTTTGTTCTACTCCTGGCTAAGAAAAGAAGCGATTTGTAATGACAATCGCATAACGACAGCTTTTAAAACATTTGACTATTGGTTTAGCCTAGTGTATTCCCTTATTTTCTTCCTACTTATACGGAACTAAATAATAAGAACATTGAGCTAATGAGTGCCACGATTAGCAGGGTGCAGAAAGAAGAAATGAAGTTTGTAGAACAGCTAGAGAAAGTCATGTGAGTGTAACATAAGATTTTTGAGAAAAATTAACATTTCGAAAATTTTTTCACGTAAATGGTAGTTGGGGTTGGGGCTTTTTCTGAAAATCTTCGTACGGAGTCATTTTTGAGCTACGCTGGTTCTAAAAATGCTTTAATTGTTTGATTCGGGAGATATCAAAACAAATATTTATGGTGAAATCAAGGTATCGAAATTTTGGGATGCAATATCTTTGATAATTACTACGTATACTGTGCATATGTGCAGAGAAAAGCAATAAAACCTACAAAGAGTTTCTGGTAATTGTATAAAATTAAAGAATAGTGAAATCTATATTAAGGTAAGACTTACGATATTTTTCTAGTGTTGCTCCACGTTATGCATTTGTGACTCCGCGAGCTGTTCTTTCTAGTTGGCTAAAGCTAACCGTTACAAGAGTGAGCCTTTCCCGTGGAGAATTGGACATTCATGCAAATGAAGGGTTGAAAATCTGGCAGCTGTAGAACATTAATAAAGAATATTCACCTTACGGTTAGGGAGTATTCGGTAGTGGTGCAAACGCCTCCAGGCTCGAGTCTGAATCCGGGATGATTTAACCCTGTCGAGCCCCTGTTGTCATGTAAGGCTAAACGTGCAAATTCCCACGACAATGAATCCAAAGTAGCCACACAACGCATGTCCATAACTTTACGAAATGTTGCATTCCCTTAAGCAATATACAGGCTGTTTCAAAACGATACCGAACGAATCTTCTATTTAAAGTTTGTGTGTTTAAAAATTACACACATTTGGGATTAGGCAGTGAAGGAACAACGGTTGCCATACGTCACGTAAACAACCTCAGATCGTGTTATACGAAACACATAACAAAACCCACCTGCCACGTTTTCCATTACTAAGGTCACCTGTGCCGCGCCGGCATGTCTATCAAACCAGTCTACACCACGAGACTGGGATCTTCGCTACCAACCGGCATCTCTCACGAAGTGGGCCAGGCACGTGCCATTTAGTTATGTACGACTGCCTAATCCATGGTGATTTTATGATAGTTTTTGTTGTGCCGAATTTAGAGCTGAAAATTATATTCACATATCACTACGCTATGACCAACAAGATCCACATCTTCGTTTGATGTCGTTTTGAAACACTCTGTATACTGAGTGCGGGAAAACACTGTAAATTAAGTTCTAGAAGGGCACTATCAAAATCATAAATTAGAGAATGCGAACAAGAGATAGTAGAAACTTTTCCATTGCGCTACAAGTGGCAATATATAACCCGTCATGTTAGAACAGATCAATCCAACTTGGCTGCGCGTGAAAAGAGCAGCGAGTTACTCACGACACACAGAATCTACACGAAATATGCAATGCAGGACGCCAGCATTGTAGTATGAGTTTCGCCCAGTGATGTATTATCTATCACGCCGGAGTCTTGAAGTCTATGGTTCAGTTCGGGCAAGTAGTTCACTAAAGCGTTCTGAATTGAAGCAGCTTATGTTAGTGTGTCCGTTTGCGACACCTGTTTGTGGATATCAGAGAACAATGTAGCTTACATTAAAAAAAATCTGATGTGTTCCATTCACATGACTTTCTCTGCATCTCTGCAACAAATTATTGTTAAAATGCTTAGGCTTCTATTCATGCTAATCGAGAAAACATTAGCAGAAGTAGTATTATTGTTTACTTCCTTGTATGTAAGAGCAAAATAAGGGAGTATCACAGGCTAAAGTGATAGTCAAAAGCTGGTTGCTATGTGGCTGAAGTCCCTTTGTTTGTATGGACAGGAGTTGACAAATTCTAGCGTGAAAAAAGTGTAAGTTTTTTAAAGGTGAAATCAAAAACAAGGAATAACTTAAAAAAAAAACTCCACGAAAAAAATGTATATAACATAAATTGTGTGTTTTAACGTGCTCTACAAATTTTGTGTGGCAAGTTTTTGTCCATCTCTTACGGTTTGCTAGTGACGCTAAATTCAGCAAAATTTATCCAGAAATAAACAGGTCTTTAGAGGCTATCCAGAAAACTCAAGAGTATACATTTTATTTACCATATAAATATCTTCAATATACGGTATTTTAATCAAAATCGTTACATCCATTTTTGAGAAAATCACAATTTTCGAAATGTCTTCCATGTAAAGGGTAGTTTGGAGTAGGGGGATTTTTCTCAAAATCTTCGTATACTAAGTTTGGTATTTAACGTATTTTTATTTTTGAGCTACTCTGTCCACAGACACACACACGGACCTTTTTCCAAAAATGCTTTTTTTGTATTCAGGGGGACCCAAAACATATATTTCCGGTGAAATCTCGGTATCGAATTTTTGGGTGGAATGCAATACCTTCTCTGTACGCTATGTACGAGGTACGTCCAGAAAGTAAGTTCTGTTTGGTAATAAAATTAAATTGTGCACAGATACAGAATAATTGTTTATTGCACAAAATTCTACAAATCTTAAACTACTTTTCCACATAACTGAAGAAATTTTGCAGGCTTTTGTCATAGCGTGGCACAAGTTGTTGTACACCTTCTTCATAGAAGTTTGCCGCCTGTGTCTTCAAAAAGTTGGAAACATTTTCTTTCAGCTCTTCGTCATTGTTGAAGTGTTCACCGCCAAGGAAAGACTTGAGATGTAAGAACAGATGAAAATCGCTAGGAGCGAGGTCAGGGCTGTACGGAGGATGGTCAAACACGTCCCAGCCAAATCCCTGTACGAGGTTTTTCGTCACATTTGCAGTGTGTGGTCGTGCGTTGTCGTAAAGAAAAACAACATCTTTTGTCAGGAAACCTCGGCGCTTATTCTGTATTGCGCGGCGCAATTTCCTAAGTGTCTCGCAATAAACATCTGCTTTGATTGTTTGACCACGCGGTAAGAAATCAGTGAGTAAGATGCCTTTTCAGTCCCAGAACACTGTGCGCATCATTTTTCAAGGTGTTTTCAAGATTTGGTTCGGCTTAACGTTTGCTGGGGATGAAGTGTGCTTCCATTCCATTGATTGCCGCTTACTTTCAGGGGTGTCGTAAGAAACCCAAGTCTCATCTCCTGTGACTATGTGTCAGAAATTCTTAGCCGTCTTCATCATAACGGGTTAAAAACTGAAGTACACTACCCATCCGTTTTGTTTTGTGTTGCTCAGTAAGAATCTTTGGTACCCAACGTGAGCAAAGTTTACGAAATTTCAGTTTTTCGGTAACAATTTCATGAATTAGTGATCGTGAGCTTTGGGGAAATTCCATAGCGAGAGCACTAATTGTAAACTTGCGGTTTTCCTGGATCTTGTTATCAATCGCGTGAACCAGTTCTTCTATAACCAAAGATGGACGCCCACTTCGTTCTTCATCGTGCACTTCGCTACGTCCTTCATTGAACTGTCGGACCCATCTTCACCATTGAATCACTCGTCGCATTTTGTCCGTAAACTTCGCAAATTTGCCGATAAATTTCAATTGGTTTCACTTTCCTAGCATTCAGAAAACGAATCACAGATCTGATTTCACACGCGGCGGGATTTTCAATCAACACCGACATTGTAAACAAGCACAACAAAGCGTATGTGGCTGACAGCGATCTCAAAATGGCGCACGTTTCTTCTCCTTTATACAGAGCGTCTACCGCGCATGTGCGGAACTGCGATCGCAGCGCTGCAGCGGAGGTAAATTGAAACGGAACTTACTTTCTGGACATACCTCGTATCATTAGCCAGTGGTGTACTGGTACTTTAGTATCTTACAGGCGGATTTCATAATTTAAACAGACAGGCCTATTTCCTAACTCAAATTATTAAAACATCTCCTTATTCTCTGGAAATATTTCGGTGGAGTTAATTAACATCCTCTAGATACCATTTAAGTTTCAATGAAAGCTGAATGCACATCCATGCACACATTTTATCAAAGTTAATCTTATGTAAAACGCCTATGCTCTTTCCCCTCAACCTTGCGGGGATTATGCGCATTATGTCAATATATAGCAGCTGCACACGATGTAGGAAAAGCTCAGGCACATCATTGCAGTGCTGCAATGCGTGACTGCGCTCAAAACGATAAACTGCAGTTAAACGGTGACATGCCATGTCATGAAGGTTCAAGTTAAAACGGAGAGGAAATCTCCACCATATTTTGAACACCGAAGGTCTAACAAGGGGTGGCACTAGGGGCCCCTAGGGCCCGGGTTCCATCCCAAGCGCCTGCATGTGGAATTCGTGGTGGACGGAACGGCATTTATGAGTTTTTTTACGGTTTCCACCGCCACTCATTCCACCAATTGCTCCATCATAACCTTTCCATACATCAATTTTGCTTATATATCATATCAGCCACTTCCTCATGTTCCAGCCTGGCTACGGACCGACCCCTCGTAACAGATTCTCCATTATGTGGTTTCTTGCCGTAGGTTTCTGAACCCTGGGCCTGGGGGAGGTGTCAGTCCTGCAATTACGGGGAGAGTAAGCCGATTACGAAACGAAGTATACAATGAATGTTTGTATATATATATGTGTGTGTGTGTGTGTGTGAGTTAAACCACGTAATGATTGAAGTGAAATATCACTTGTCTGCCAGCCTTTCGAAACGTGTTGCACTATCTAGCATACTCACTGCCTGACATCGTTCAGTTCCTGCTAGTATATAAAACAGTGAACACTGAAAGAGAGGGCATATTGAAAAATGGCGAAAATACTTAAGGATAAGCGTTTGACACTAAACACACTTGTGAATGATTCATACATATTTTGAGTGACAGGAGGAGAGACTTTTATTTTAGTACTTTAAAGATGTATCTTACAATTCACTGCAATAAACTTTTGAGTGAGTTTATTGATTTATGTTCATCGTTTTTTCAAAGATCTGCACATTTTTATCCTGAATGTTTGTATCAATCTTTATATTTTTTGTGTTCGATCCCCAGTACCGGCGTAGGGATTTTCCCCCGCTGGGAGACCTGGCTCGGGGTGCACTCAGCCTCGTAAGGTCCTTGGGGGCCCAATTGAGGAGCTACTTGATGGAAAAGTAGGGGCTCCAGGTCATGAGGACCGCATTAACCTGCCGGGGGTGACTCCAGGCGCTGACCACGTCTCACCCTCCAATACTGCACCCCATCCTGTAGTGGACCGAGATGGGGGACGCAGTGGCCGGGCGGTAGGCCAAGGTTCCACGTGAGCTGTCGTGCCATGGAGTTATATATAAAATTACAATGATTTTTTGTTTTCTAATCATATTATGAAACAACTGTTTTATTCTGCTACTTAATGAATTAGAGCGATACATATAATGTCAATACATGTATTGAGCTGCTTTTGAAACATATGTTTACGCTACCAACCTCTCCCCAGTACTCTCTCTTTATATCGTTCACTGCTCTGTGTGTTCGTAACTACGTGGTCTTCGGAACACAAGACCGAACTCTAGGTATCACCGAGAAATGTTCGTTTTTTTGCGTTTATTTTACAAAAATTGCTCTCTTTTTATTCAGCGGGCCTCAAAATGTGAATGTCCGATGAAATCTGGATATCAACATTTTTCCTTTGTTTACAATAGGAAAGTGCCAGAGAAAATAAAGGTTGTATCTCAAAGATTTAAAGGTCTAAATCGTTCATGACACGTGATCATAGGAAGTGGCCAATTCAGTACATTGGCACGTAAAATTCTAAGCAATCGGAACTCATCATCTTCTAATTTTAATCCTTTTTTATCACACCCACGTGCAATTGCTTTTCTAAGTTTATCGCACCCACGTGAATTTTTTTTTCTCTCTGAATATCAATGTGCAGTGATATTCCCGTACATAATGGCGGAAGTTTCAATAGACATACTGATTGCAATTATACTTTACTAAGCAAATGTAGCGATACAAAGAGATCTGAAATGTATGAGGTGGTGTATGTATACATCAAGACAATTGGGATTTTAGGAATATTATTCTTCGTGCCCATAAAGGCTAATTTTTGTTATTTTATTCACGAAATAGTCTTATTAAATACAACTCGAGCTACAAGTTATATTTCTTATGATGAAAGCTATTAGAAAGGTTGGTTTTGTTTTTAATAAGCGTGCAGTGTTTAAAAGAAGGTAGTGAAATATGAAGAAAGTGAAAGAAAGAGAAAGAAATATGGCAATTTCACGATATGTTAGCTGGGCTGTTGAAGATCATCAGTCTTTCTGTGGCGCAGAGATTTGACAGTTTGGACTGGCTTACCATTTCATGAGGTAAAGTGATGAACAATATGTGTGTGGCAGAACATCAGTCAAATCAAACCTCTTTTTGTATGTTCAGAGTGTTAAACGGTGAAGCAAGTACTTCCATGACTCTCTTGGGCCACAGACACCAGCGAAGATGTAGTTCACAAACTTGTTGCTGGTGATGTGTTTTCGTACATCATACTGGTAGTAATTTATATATTTGTTACTATTGTAAAGCGACAGAAGTGTGTGTTGCCTGTATGTATGTGTATCTACTGTGTTGAGTGTCTGTGTGAATAAGTGTGTGTCTATGTGCGTACATTTGTATGTGTATGTGCTGTGTTGTGTGTCCATGCGAGTTGTGTGTATGTGTGTGTATGTACGTACGTTTGTACGTGTATGTGCTGTGTTGTGTGTCCATGCGTGTTGTGTGTGTGTCTATGTGTGTACGTTTATATATGTATGTGGTATGTTGTATGTTTGTGCGTGTTGTGTGTATGCGTGTGTGTGTGTGTTTTGTGTCTGTATGTGCCCGTATGTATGTTATGTGCTATGTTCTGTGTCCATGCGTGTTGTGTGTGTGTGTGAGTGTGTATTTGCGTACGTTTGCATATGTATGTGGTTTATTGTGTGTTTGCGCGTGTTGTGTGTATGCACATGTGTGTCTATGTGCGTACATTTGTATATGTATGTGCTGTGTTCTGTGTCCATGCGTGTTGTGTCTATGTGTGTGTCTATGTGAATGTCTATGTGCGTACGTTTGTATATGTATGTGCTGTGTTCTGTGTCCATGTGTGGTGTGTATGCGCCTGTGTGTGTATGCGCGTGTGTGTGTTTTGTGTCTGTATGTGCCCGTATGTATGTTATGTGCTATGTTCCATGTCCATGCGTGTTTGCGTACGTTTGCATATGTATGTGGTGTTTGCGCGTGTTGTGTGTATGGACATGTGTGTCTATGTGCGTACATTTGTATATGCATGTGCTGTGTTCTGTGTCCATGCGGGTTGTGTCTATGTGTGTCTATGTGTGTGTCTATGTGTGTGTCTATGTGCGTACGTTTGTATATGTATGTGCTGTGTTCTGTGTCCATGCGTGTTGTGTGTGTGTATGTCTATGTGTGTGTCTATGTGCGTACGTTTGTATGTGTATGTGCTGTGTTCTGTATCCATGCGTGTTGTGTGTGTGTATGTCTATGTGTGTGTCTATGTGCGTACGTTTGTATGTGTATGTGCTGTGTTCTGTATCCATGCGTGTTGTGTGTGTGTATGTCTATGTGTGTGTCTATGTGCGTACGTTTGTATATGTATGTGCTGTGTTCTGTGTCCATGCGTGTTGTGTGTGTGTATGTCTATGTGTGTGTCTATGTGCGTACGTTTGTATGTGTATGTGCTGTGTTCTGTATCCATGCGTGTTGTGTGTGTGTATGTCTATGTGTGTGTCTATGTGCGTACGTTTGTATGTGTATGTGCTGTGTTCTGTATCCATGCGTGTTGTGTGGGTGTCTGTGTACGTTTGTATATGTATGTGGTATGTTGTGTGTTTGTGCGTGTTGTGTGTCTGTATATGTCCGCCTGTATGTGAATGTGCTGTGTTCTGTGTCTATGCGTGTGTGGTAATCCTAAAAATTATCTACCGATTTTAAGAATTCTACACCGTTGTAAATCTCAAGTCCCTTTCTCCTAAATATAGTGACCAGTTAATCTATCTTCCTCGCTCAAATTTAAGGCCGCGCCGCGGCCGAGTGACTAGACCACTCACCTCTCACCTGGGTGGCTTTCGTACAGTGGCGGTTTTTCTCCGGATTCTTCAATTTTCCCCACTATCACATTCCACCGGTGCTCCATCTGCATTCCAGTGTCATCGCTTGCCGTGCGATATTGATACAAGCAGGCGTTTAATATTATAAAGCAAATCCCTCTCCTCGTAAGTAAAACTTACACACCACAGGAGTTACAAGCCAGAACTTGGGCTGAGGAACAGAGACTCTGCATCAGAGAAAGTGGTCAGAACAAATAAACAGCATAGTGATGAAATGGATGACAAGAAATGACGGTGAAATGGATGATAGGAAAATGATTATGGAACAATTAATGAAATAACCATCATCTACCACAAATCGCCCATGTATTCCTCTGGGATCGAACCCGGACACCCAGATGAGAGGTGAGCAGTGTAACCATTCGGTCACGGCGCCCATTAATTAACGATTGATTAAAACGGATTTTCAAAACCATAGAACTCGAATACCAACAAACTTGAACCCCAAAAAATCTGATCACATGACTTTCGCTACATCTCTGCAACAAATTATTGTTAAAAAGCTTATGCTTCTATTTACTTAATGCCAACCGACAGCAAAATTAACAGAAATAGTCTTATTACTTGCTTCCTTGTAAGTAGAAGCGAAATAAGGTTAAAATGATAGTAAAAAACTGGTTGCTATGTGACTGATGTTTCTTTGTTTGTATGGGCAGGAGTTGACCAATCCCTGTATGAGAAAAGCATACGTTTTTAAAGCTGAAACCAATAACAAGGAATATCTCAAAAACGATCAACTCCTCGAAAAAAATGTATATAACACAATTTGTGTGTTTTATCGTGATATACATTATTGTGTAGCAAGTTTTTACCTATTTCTTACGGTTTACCAGTTATGCAAAATTTAATAAAAATCATCCAGAATAAAGAGGTCTTTAGAGGTTATACCCAGAAAATTCAAGATATACATTTTATTTGGGATGTAAATCCTTAGAGCCATTTTTGAGAAAATCAAAATTTTCGAAAACTTTTACATATACAGGGTAGTTTGGGGTGGGATGATTTTATTGAAAATCTTCGTGCCGTATCCTTGAAAGATATTGAACATAAATAATGTCAGTATTTAATGACCTCAAAACATGTATTTCTGGTGAAATTTTCACATCACATTCTGAGTGGAACACAGTGCCTTCTTTAGCTACTATATATGCACTTACGTGTTAGATAAAGTAAAAATGATCTTTGGACACAGGGGACCCTAAAACGTATAGTTGCAGTGAAATCACTGTATTGAAATTTTGGTGGAATGCAGTACCTTCCTAAGTACTATGTACAAAGAATATTTTGGCAGATTGCGTGCAGATGGAGGATATTAGGAAAAAATTACTGCCGGAAGTACATAGGTACTTAATGGAAGTTCGTGCATTACCGAATTTAATATATAGAGTGATTTCTCCGTTTTCAGCTGTTTAGCTTTATAACATGTAAATGAAATGTTTCTTATAACCGGTGAATATTGTTAAATTCATCATATATTTAAAGTTGTCATTCATACACACACATGTAGTGAAACCTGCATTTTTGTTATTTATATATTGTACCTTTAGCTGTTATTAACGTAATTATATCTTGAAAATCAATTCGCATATCTGATATTGTTTCCAATCCTCGAGCCTTTGATATCCATTCCACGCATTTCGAAATAATTACACGGAACTAATTGGGAATGAAGGGGAAAGCGTGTATAATTATTATATATCCAATTCAACAAAAGATCACCACAAATTACATGTACCGGCATGTGTTGTTGTTGTTAAAATTCAATTAAAGAGGTGCTATTGCCTGATGTTCCTGTAGATGCTCATATGTTACTATTTATTGAGGGCAGAGGAAACTTCAGAGATAACTATGCCTAACTTTGTCTTCACCACCTCTCTTTTGTTGATTTCTCTATATGCACTATATACATAGTGTATAGAGAAGGTATTGCAATCCACCCAAAAATTCGATACAGAGAGCTCACCGGAAATATATGTTTTAGGGTCCCCTGAATCCAAAAAAAAAGCATTTTCACAAAAAGGTCCGTGTGTGTGTGTGTGTCCGTGTGTCAGTGTGTCTGAGAACACGATAACTCAAAAATGAAAAGTCGGTAAAATACCAAACTTGGTATTTAAGTTTAGTATCTTCCAGGGATGCGACACGAAGATTGAGAAAATTTCCCCCCACTCAATAGTAGCTTTTACATGGAAAAAATTTCGAAAATTTTGAGTTTCTAAAAAATGGCTCTAACAATTTTAATTAAAATATCGTATATTAAAGATATTTACCTGACAATTAAAATGTATATTTTGAATTTTCTGGGAATAGCCTCTGAAGAGTAGTTTATTCTGGATGAATTTTACTATGTGTTTTAGGGTCCCCTGAATCCAAAAAAAAAGAAGCATTTTCACAAAAAGGTCCCTGTGTGTGTGTGTGTGTGTGTGTGTGTGTGTGTGTGTGTGTGTGTGTGTGAGTGTCCGTGTGTCCGTGTGTCTGTGAACACGATAACTCAAAAACGAAAAGTCGGTAAAATATCAAACTTGGTATTTAAGTTTAGTATCTTCCAGGGATGCGACACGAAGATTTTAAGAAAAATCCCCCACCCCCAACTACCCTTTACATGGAACTTTTTTCGAAAATTTTGATTTTCTCAAAAATGACTCTAAAGATTTTGATTAAAATTTCGGATATTAAACATATTTAACTGACAAATGAAATGTATATCTTGAATTTTCTGGGAATAGCCTCTGAAGAGTAGTTTATTCTGGATGAATTTTACTAAATTTTGAATAACTGCTAAACCGTAAGAGATAGTCAAAAACTTGCTGTACAAGAAATGTAGAGCACATTAAAACACACAATTTATGTTGTATACATTTTTTTCGTGGAGTTGATTGTTTTTGAGATATTCCTTGTTTTTGGTTTAAGCTATAAAAACTTATATTTTTCTCATACAGGAATTTGTGAACTGGTGTCCATACAAACAAAGGAACTTCAGTCACATAGCAGCCAGCTTTTGACTATCATTTTAACCTATGGTATTTCCTTATTTCGGTTCTACTCAAAAGGAAGCAGGTAGTTATCAGGAAGTACGTAAATAGAAGCATAAGCTTTTTAAAAATAATTTATTGCAGGATATAGAGAAAGTCATGTGAATAGAACATATCAGATTTTTTTGATTTCTCACAAAAGTTTGATGTGTTGCATGCTTATGAATTATTCTTCTAGAAACTATTCTTACAAAAACTATCGTCTATTCTCAAAGGTCGCGGGTTGAAACCCCGCGGAGGTCTATGGATTTTTTCGGGCATATTTGTCCTTCAACGTCAAGAACAATTTAAACGATTTTTACCAATCAAAGAATTCCTGAACCTTATAAAGAGGATCGTTGTTTAAAACGGTTCTTATTCTTCTTTTAAAATTCTGAATAGAAGAATTTTTTAAATAATAAGGTAAGCCATTAAACAATTTTAAAGATACAATTTCGTAACTATTTTGTGTTAAGGTACACTTACACTTACACGGCCCTACCTCAGAACCAGCCTAGAGAAAAATGGATATAGCAAGAGCAGCATCAACAAGGCACTAAAACGGGCCGCTGTCAGTACAAACTGTGCACAGCGTAATGCATCCCAGCTAGATGAGTCACAAGACACGAAGAAACAACGTAAAGCCTACCTCCCATATACTCGCAAAGAATTGTGAAACTGCCAAAAGCTAGCCCTAGTTTTAATACAGGCTCACATCTGGCAACGGGCCAATCAGAGCAGTCCGTCCCGGCTACGGAGACCATTGGTTCCTAGTCAACGCCTCCCATGCCGGACCCGGGCCAATCACAGAGCGGCATCTGGCCGGTCCCCCCTCCGGACTACTATATATAAGGCGTACCCGGAGTCTCTACATCATTCCGCAAACTTCCCCACATTCACGTACCTCAGACGAAGGATACAATGGACCAACACCATCACCTACTTGGGGGTGAAGCTTGACAGGGGCGTCACTTTTAGGGAGCACGTCCGGGGGCTGTGGTGCCGGGGCAATGGGGCTGCGGCATCACTGTACCCGATGCTGAGGTCCTCGATGACGGTTCCCCTTAGGTTGCGCCTTTTGAGGGCTCTCATTATCCCCTTATTAATCTACGCCTGTGAGATCTGGGGCATGGCGGCAGACTCCAGTCTGCTGTTACTTCAGCGGGTACAGAATGGGTGTCTCCGGGCTATCTATTCTGTGCCTCGAGGCTTTCCAACGAGACTCCTGCACGAAGCCTCTGGTCTACCATACCTGGAGGACGAGATTAGGCGTCGGGCAACAAAATTCAACGAAGGGTTACCATTTCATCGGAGCGCCCTCGTTAGGTCTCTTGGGGATTACGATCCCACAAACCGCCGCTTCAGGCGATACCGGCTTCCCCGCATGGCTTGCGGGCATCCCCGGTAACGAAAGAGCACCACCAACAGCTGCTACGGCTAAGCTCCTTATTATCCTTCAAGAGTTGCTTGGATTCAAAATTTAATCTCAAGAAACATTTTGATAAAAACACACCAGCGGTGCACAAGGGCCGTTGCACCATCAAGGCAACCGTCGAGGAGCAATATTCGCCTCCTCCTGTCACTCCACAACCTCAATACACACCCGCCATCCTACAAAACCCACAATCCCGTCAGAACGTGGTTAAGTTCTCTCTGAGAACAGGGACACGTCTAACACACCTCGGGCTGCCCTCAGCCTGCCAATCACACTGGACTGGACTGGACTACATCATTCCCTGAAGATGAGAGCGACGTTAGCTCTTGAAAGCTTGGAAATTATTCCAGAATTCACCTGGCTGATAGCCCGAGAAAGGTTATTTTATATATAAATGGTTAGAAGTACTTGTAGGATAGTTATAAATATTGCAAAGTGAATATTTATATACATTTTTACTTTCTCTATACGTACTATGTACATCGTGTATAGAGATGGTATTGCACTGCACCTAAAAATTCGATACCGAGAATTCAAGGAAAATATATGTTTTGAGACCCCCTGAATCCAAAAAAGCATTTTTAGAAAAATGTCCGCGTGTGTCTGCCTGCCTGTCTGTGGGATGTAGAGAAAGTCATGTGAATGGAACACATAAGATTTTTTCGTTATGTTTTAAGACAAATCAATTGGATATCATTGTATAGCTTATCTAGTTTAAATGAGATAGCTGATTACTTTCTGCTACTAATTTCTTATGTCACAGATAAAGGTTTTCTGCTTACTTTTATGAAGTATGGACCTAAGAGGTATAACAATAAATTGTGGTACACGGATGAGCTCCACAACCTGAAGCAGAAATGTCTTTTCTATTATAATCTATATATATATATACAGAGTGTTTCAAAAATACGGGGCATAATTTCAGGTATGTATTTCCAACATGTAGACAATCAAGTTGGTTCATTTTAACATGTGTCCGGAAATGCTTCATTTCCGAGTTATGGCCTTCACAACATTGAAACTCACTGGAACGTTTTTCTTTCCGCAGGTTGTTGTCATTACAGAAGATGTTCAAAATGTCCAGCTCCTGCTTGAATACAGACTTCACATCGATGTCTCATTGACCTGCGAACACGATCCAAACTCCAGGAGTATTGCGTATGTCCTCACAACTTGCCACAATTCGATTCCGAAGGGATTCCAAATCCGGCACCGGAGACGAATAAAGCAATGATTTTAAATGGCCCCACAAGTAGAAATCGAGAGAGTTCAGATCAGGTGAGCGTGGAGGCCAAGCAATTGGGCCACCTCTACGTATCCATCGATCAGGGAACCTTCGATCCAAGTACCGGCGAGCCGTGAGACTGAAGTGTGCAGGAGCGCCATCATGCAAGAAGTGAATGTGTTGATGATTGATCAGTGGAGTGTCTTCGAATACGTCAGGTATGGTGTTTTCCAGGAAGTTTGTGTACGCCTGCCCCGTAAGTTTGTTTACAAGTACATGGGCTCCAACTAATCGATCACCAATGATACCTGCCCAATGTTGAGGGAAAACTGCACCTGGTGATGAGATACAACAGTTGCACATGGGTTTTCATACGACCATACATGCTGGTTGTGGAAATTTGTTATGCCATCTCTTGTGAACTGTGCTTCATCTGTAAATAATACGACAGCAGAAAAGTTCGGATTTACACCACACTGCTGCAAGAACCACTGACAGAACCTAACTCGTGCAGGGTAATCTGCTGGTGACAGGGCCTGTACACGTTGCAAATGATAAGGATACAATTGATACTCGTTCAACAGTCTCCAGACAGTCGTATGAGGAACATTGACTTGCAACGCTAACCGTCGTGTGCTGATAGAAGGAGTCCTGTCCACAGCCTCCAGAATCTCCTCCTGCACTTCTGGAGTTGTAGATCTTGGTCGTCCCCTTCCCAAACCAGGAGAGGTGAATGTTCCATACTCGCACAGACGGGAATGGGAGACGTACAAATGTCTTCCGATCTGGACATTGTCGCTGTGGGTACCTCTCCTGGTACAAACGACATGCCAGCGCAGCATTGCCGTCCGCCTTACCGTACATGAAGTGTATCTCTGCCAGCTCTTGATTTGAATACATGCCGCACAGTCTTAACGCCTAAAGAACACTGAATGTAACCTTCCTCAGAATGAACTATCAGAGCGCCCTCCTAATGTCTCCTTTGACGGCAAAGACCTGCGGAAAGAAAAACGTTCCAGTGAATTCCAATGTTGTGAAGGCCATAACTCGGAAATGAAGCATTTCCGGACACATGTTATAGTGAACTATTTTGATTGTCTTCATGTGGGAAATACATACCTGAAATTATGCCCCGTATTTTTGAAACGTCCTGTATATATACAAAATAAACATCCTGTACTCAAGAATGTGTATGAAAACCTTAATAACGAATACAAGAAATTACTCAGCTGCACTAAGAAACATATGATACAGAATTCCAATATTAGTTCTATAGTAGTGCGGTCTGTCGTATCAAACATTATTGACCCTGATAAAAAGAGACATTCTTGAACCAACTTGAGCCCTCAGTCATTGAATTCCTTTTTACTTTCTCTATACGTGCTATGTACATAGTGTATAGAGAAGTTATTGCACTCCACCAAAAAATTCGATACCGAGATTTCACCGGAAATATATGTTTTAGGGTTCCCTGTACCCAAAAAAAGTATTTTCAGAAAAAGGTCCGTGTGTCTGTGAACACGATAACTCAAAAACGAAAAGTCGGTAAAATACCAAACTTGGTATTTAAGTTTAGAATCTTCCAGGGATGCGACACGAACATTTTGAGAAAAATCCCCTCACCCCCAACTACCCTTTACATTGAAATTTTTTCGAAAATTTTTATTTTCTAAAAAATGACGCTAACGATTTTGATTAAAATACCGTATTTTAAGATATTTACCTGACATAAAATGTATGTTTTGAATTTTCTGGGAATAGCCTCTGAAGACTACTTTATTCTGGATGAATTTTACAAATTTTTGCACAACTGCTAAACCATAAGAGATGAACAAAAACTTACTACACAAAAATGTAGAACACGTTAAAAACACACAATTTATGTTATATATAATACAATTTTTTTCGTGGAGTTGATCGTTTTTGACATATTCCTTGTTTTTGGTTTCAGCTTTGAAACACTTATACTTTTCTCACACAGGACTTTGTCAACTCCTGTCCATACAAAATAGGAACTTCAGTCACATAGAAACCAGCTTTTGACTATCACTTTAACCTATAGTACTACCTATTTCGTCTCTGCTTACAAGGAAACAAGTAATAAAACTATTTCTGCTAATTTGTTCTCGATTAGCATGCGGTAAAAAGAGGCATAAGCTTTTAAACAATAATTTGTTGCAGAGATGTAGAGAAAGTCATGTGATTGGAACACATCAGATTCTTTTTTCTTGATACTTTTGTTCAGTATATTGTAAAAGCAACTTCTTTGCAAGTCCCTAGGGACTTGCAGCTGCTGAATTTGTGTTCACGTGCCGCAGTCAATATAGACAGATCTACACCCTGACCCAAATGCTGCACGATAAAGTGTCATCAAGCTATAAAACCAGTTGAAGTCTTTGGCGCAGCTTCGCTGTCGCTACGGACTGGCAAATGGCTGTAAAATAACTTACAATCAACATTTGTTCGGGAAACGGTGAAGAATTACTCCCGTGTGGTGGAAATCCGTGGAACGTGATGTGTGCTGGTGCGCAGATAGCAAGAAAGGGAGACAGAGTGGTCCGGTGTGTCTCCAGTAATGGGATTTAAAATGTCCCCAAAAGCTCCATAAAAGTAGCGCACTTACTGGACCGCAGTGTTATTTGTTAACCACTTTTGCTAAAATTGACGAGCTCCCTTGGGAACAATTGCTGCAGCAGTGCTTATATTTTGTGAAAGTAAATGAACAGCAGTGCGTAAAACCAACTCCAGTTAGAAAACACTTACAACAAACCTCAAAAGATCAATTTTTACAAAGAGGAGCTAAAATAACCTGAAGTAAATAGGATATTTTTAATTCAGAAGAGTGCTAAGAATAATTTTTAATATGAAGCCAAGAGATTCATTAAGACATGTTTTTAAACAATTTTATATTTTTACTTTTACTGATTTATTAATATATAATGCTGCACTATTTTATAAAAGCCACTCATACTTATTCACTCTCAACTGTGACGTTCATAATCATTTTACTAGAAGTATAAATGACATCCATATAGAAAAATATAAAACAACTAAATACTCAAAATCACCAAAGTGCCTCATAAGTAAAATTGTCAATGCTCTCCCATATGAAATTATTAAAATAGATGACATGTGTAAATTTAAAAGTTCACTACGTTCATTTTTACATGACAAAACTTTTTATTGTTTAAGTGAATTGTTTAATTAATGTACATTTTATGACGAGTCTATCTCTGCAATGTGTGGCAACAGACAATACATCTATCCATCCATCCCATCCCCATCCCATCCCATCCCATCCCATCCCATCCCATCCATCCCTCCATCCCTCCATCCATCCATCCGATCCCCATCCCATCCCATCCATCCCATCCCCATCCCATCCATCCCTCCATCCATCCCTCCATCCATCCATCCGATCCCCATCCCATCCCATCCCATCCATCCCATCCCATCCCTCCATCCATCCATCCCTCCATCCATTCATCCATCCCTCCATCCATCCCCATCCCATCCATCCATCCCATCCCCATCCCATCCCATCCCATCCATCCCTCCATCCGATCCCCATCCCATCCCCATCCCATCCATCCCATCCATCTATCCCATCCCATCCCCATCCCATTCCATCCCATCCATCCCTCCATCCCTCCTCCATCCATCCCATCCCATCCCCATCCCATCCCCATCCCATCCCATCCATCCCTCCATCCATCCATCCATCCGATCCCCATCCCATCCCCATCCCCATCCCATCCATCTATCCCATCCCATCCCCATCCCATCCCCATCCCATCCCATCCATCCCTCCATCCCTCCTCCATCCATCCATCCCATCCCATCCCCATCCCATCCCCATCCCATCCCCATCCCATCCCATCCCATCCATCCCTCCATCCGATCCCCATCCCATCCCCATCCCATCCATCCCATCCATCTATCCCATCCCATCCCCATCCCATTCCATCCCATCCATCCCTCCATCCCTCCTCCATCCATCCATCCCATCCCATCCCCATCCCATCCCCATCCCATCCCATCCATCCCTCCATCCATCCATCCATCCGATCCCCATCCCATCCCCATCCCCATCCCATCCATCTATCCCATCCCATCCCCATCCCATCCCCATCCCATCCCATCCATCCCTCCATCCCTCCTCCATCCATCCATCCCATCCCATCCCCATTCCATCCCATCCATCCATCCGATCCCCATCCCCATCCCCATCCCATCCATCTATCCCATCCCATCCCCATCCCATCCCATCCCATCCATCCCTCCATCCCTCCTCCATCCATCCATCCATCCCATCCCATCCCCATCCCCATCCCCATCAATCCCAACCATCCATCCCAACCATCCATCCATCCCATCCATCCATCCCAACCATCCAATCCATCCATCCCGACCATCCCATCCCGTCCCATCCCATCCATCCAATCCATCCCATCCCATCCCATCCATCCCATCCATCCATCCATCCCAACCCATCCCATCGCATCCATCCATCCCAACCATCCCATCCCATCCATCCCATCCATCCCATCCATCCATCCCAACCATCCATCCATCCCATCCATCCCAACCAGCCATCCCAGCCATCCCATCCATCCATCCCGACCATCCCATCCATCCAATCCCGTCCCATCCCATCCATCCAATACATCCCATCCATCCCATCCATCCATCCCAACCATCCATCCCATCCATTCATCCCAACCATCCATCCCAGCCATCCCATCCATCCATCCAATCCCGTCCCATCCCATCCATCCAATACATCCCATCCATCCAATACATCCCATCCATCCAATACATCCCATCCATCCCATCCATCCCATCTATCCATCCCATCCCATCCCATCCCATCCATCCATAAGACAATTCTTGTCACAATTTTATTAAGTTGTAATAATTACTTTACGATGCAAAAGCGGCAAAACAGGGAATACTAACAAGCAAAATGCAAAGCGATGATAGGAAGCAGGATAAGTACATATAAATTACCAGAGATGAACAGTTAGAGAGGATTTACAAAGCTCCATTCACACAACTTTCTCTCATCTCGGTAGCAAATTATTGTTAAAAAGCATATACTTCCATCTACTTCATGTTAATCGAGATAGGTATTAACAAAAATGAAATTATTACCTGATTCCTTGTAACTAGCAAGGAAATAAGTGAATACATTATGCTAAAGTGGTAGGTAGTAAAATATTTTAAAAGTTGGTTGAAATTGGTTTCTTTCCATTGTCAGGAGTTGAAAAATTCCCGTATGAGAAAGGTTTAATTATTTTAACCCTTTGTTGCCTGTCGGCACCTATAAGTTCCGCTTGTTTTAAGTGTAACTATACAAATAGGGTTGTACTTTAGGATTAATTTCATGTTATACTAACCTTCAACCATAAACGACAAGTAATCAAGACTGTTTTATATTGTAAAAATCTGATGTGTTACACTCACATGACTTTCTCTAGCTGTTCTACAAACTTCTTACATAAGATTATTCTTCTTTCCGCATCTTGCTAATCGAGGTACTCATTAGCACAATGTTCTTATTACTTAGTTACTTATAAGTAGGAAAAAAATAAGGGAATACACTAGGCTAAAACCGTAGTCAAATGTTTTAAAAGCTGTCGTTATGCGATTGTCATTACAAATCCCTTCTTTTCTTGGCCAGGAGTAGAACAAAAGAAAACCCCACACTCCCGTCTGAGAAAAGTGTAAGTGCTTCACAACTGAAACCAACAAAAATGAATACCTCGAAAACTATAAGCTCCACGAGAAAAATGTATATGACATAACTTGTGTATTTTAACAAGACCTACATTTTTTGTAGAGTAAGTTTTTGTCTACCTCTTACGGTTTACTAGTTATGCCAAATTAAGCAAAATTCATCCAGAATAAACAGGTCTTTAGAAGCTATTCCCAGAAAATTCAAGATATACATATTATTTGTTAGCTAAATGTCTTTAATATACGATATTTTAATAAAAATCGTTAGAGCCAAAGTAAATCAAAATCTTCAACAGAAGTTCCATGTAAAGGTTAGTTTGGGGTGGGGGGATTTTTCTCAAAATCTTCGTGTCGCATCCCTGGAAGATACTAAACTTAAATACCAAGTTTGGTGCTTTACCGACTTTTCGTTTTTGAGTTATCGTGTTCACAGGTACACGGACACACCGACACTCACGGACCTATTTGTGAAAATGCTTTTTTTGGATATTGGGGACCCTAAAACATGTATTTCCGGTGAAATCTCGGTATCGAATTTTTGGGTGGAATACAATACTTCTCTATCCCTATGTACATTGTACATACGGGGCTAAATAAAGTAAAAATATATACAATTTTGCTCTAAAGTTACAGTGATTTTTTAAATAAATAAAAGGGTAAAACCACACAACTACAGTCAAATGTAACTCCATTATCTTCCAAGCATCACACCGATTATTTTACTTGGGCTCTCCCCGTCCTTTACCACAATCGCTGGGATTTGAACTTGCAACATTTGGCTTTGAATGGTTGGCCAGTCCATTACCCATCACCTAACGCTCATGGCCATTTAAATTTATTTTTTGGTAATGTCTTTGGTAGCATTATGAAAACTGGTTTAGAAGAATTGAAACTTTCAATTGGGAAGAAAAATATTAATAAAGGATCTACATTTATTTTGATTTATATTTTCTCTATTATTTTATATAATAATTACTTAGGTTAATTCCCAAATATTTACTTTCTCCATACGCACTATGTACATAGTGTATAGAGAAAGTATTGCACTCCACCAAAAATTCGATACCGAGATTTCACCGGAAAAATATTTTTATATCCCCAATATCCAAAAAAAGCATTTTCACAAAAAGGTCCGTGTGTGTGTGTGTGGTATTTAAGTTTAGTATCTTCCAGAGATGCGACACGAAGATTTTGAGAAAAATCCCCCACCCCCAACTACCCTTTACATGGAACTTTTTTCGAAATTTTGATTTTCTCAAAAATGGCTCTAACAATTTTGATTAAAATTTCGGATATTAAAGGTATTTACCTCACAAATGAAATGTATATCTTGAATTTTCTGGGAATAGCCTCTGAAGAGTAGTTTATTCTAGATGAATTTTACTAAATTTTGAATGACTGCTAAACCGTAAGAGATGGACAAAAACTTACTAGAAAAAATATAGAGCACTTTAAAACACACAATTTATGTTATATACATTTTTTTCGTGGAGTTCGTCGTTTTTGTGACATTCCTTATTTTTGGTTTCTGCTATGAAAAACGTATACTTTTGTCATACAGGAACTTGTCAACTCCTATCCATATAAACAAAGGAACTTCATTGACATAGCAACCAGCTTTTGACTATCACTTTAACCTACGGTTGTCCCTTGTTTCGCTTCTACTTACAAGGAAGCGAGTAATTAGACTATTTCTGCTAATTGTTTCTGATTAGCATAAAGTAAATAGAAGTATAAGCTTTTTAAGAATTATTTATTGCAGGAGTTTGGAGAAAGTCATGTGAATGGTACACATCAGATTTTTTTACCAGAACTCCAGTTTTAAACTTGAATTAAAGGAAAACCGGCATATGTAATGTACTAGTGCAGGCAACTAAGGGCTCAAACTGAAACAAATAACAAGGAATATCTAAATAATGTTCAACTCCAAGAAAAATGAAAATAATACAAATTGTGTTTTTTATCGAGATCAACATCTTTTTTACTTTCTCTATACGAACTATATACATAGTGTATAGAGAAAGTATTGCACTCCACCAAAAAATTCGATACCGAGATTTCACCGGAAATATATGTTTTAGGGTCACCTGTATCCAAAAAGAAGCATTTTCAGAAAAAGGTCCGTGTGTGTGTGTGTCTGTGAACACGATAACTCAAAAACGAAAAGTCGGTAAAATACCAAACTTGGTATTTAAGTTTAGTATCTGCCAGGGATGCGACACGAAGATTTTGAGAAAAATCGAAACTACCCTTTACTTGGAACTTTTTTCGAAAATTTTGATCTTCTAAAAAATGGCTCTAACGATTTTGATTAAAATATCATATATTAAAGATATTTACCTGACAAATAAAATGTATATTCTGAATTTTCTGGAAATAGCCTCTGAAGGCTACTTTATTCTGTGTCAATTTTAAGGAGTTTTGCATAACTGCTAAACTGTAAGAGATGGACAGAAACTTACCATACAGCAAATGCAGAGCACTTTAAAACACACAATTTATGTTATGTACATTTTTTTCGAGGAGTTTATCGTTTTTGAGATATTCCTTTTTCTTGGTTTCAGCTTTGAAAAACTTATACTTTTCTCATACAGGAATTTGTCAACTCCTACCCAGACCGACGTGTGTATGTGTGTCCGTGTGCCTATAACTCCATGACACGTCAGCTCACAAGGAACCTTTGCCTACCGCCCCGCCGCAGCGTCCCCCATCTCGGGGTACTTACAGACGTCATGGATGAGGTGCAGTATTGGAGGGTGAGACGTCGAGCCCCCCTCCGGCCGGTTAATGCGGTCCTCATGACCTGGAGCCGCTACTTCATCAAGTAACTCCTCAGTTGGCCCCCCAGGGACTTCACGATGCTGAGTGCACCCCGGGCCAGGTCTCCCAGCGGGGTAAAAATCCCCGGGACTAGGAATCGAACCCAGGTCTCCCGCTTAGTAAGCAGCTGCGCTACCATCACACACCTCTGTGTGTCTATGAACACGATAAATCAAATACTAAATTGATATTTACGTTTAGTATCTTCCAAGGATTCGACACGAAGATCTTGAGGAACGATTTTGATTGAAATGCCTACGCTATAGATATTTACATAGTAAAATGAACTAGAATCCGCAATCTCGCCTTCCAAAGTTCAATGGAATGTGACGTCACACACTTCTGCAAACACCTTTCCTCCCTGTTTCCCAACGCTTGCATATCAATGATTTAAATGCTCGCAGTGATGCCCTTGAGTAAATTTACTGTCCGACTTCTCTCCAATCCCAAAAGATTGTACACCTCAGAGTACTGCTGGTTACTGATCTTATTTAGCAGAAATATAATTTATAAACAGCATTCGTCATAGTGAGGGCTTCTCTTGGCTCAAGAGAATCCAAGTTACCAACGTGTGGAGAATGCAAGGCCACAGAGTTGCTCTGGACATGAATAAAAGCATTCAGCACGTGACTTGTGGCAGCTCACTGCTGGAAAGTAAAACATTTTTCAATGAAATAAAGGAATAAAACTGTTAGAATGTTTGGGAATACACTCCATTCCCAAATTGCCTGAGCAGGTAACGGAAGGGGATTTCGGTGAAAACGAAATCGCGTCCACTGCAACTTAACGATATCTGGAGGGAAATGCCCAGGAGTATATAACTTTCCAGCCAATAACGTGAACTTTAGAAACTAACTTTCTGCCAGCAGTTAGCCGGAAAAGGCTCCAGGGAATGCCATCGACGAAAATAACAAAGCAAAACTCGCCCGTCATGGAAAGCAGTAAAGAAACACTGCAACAGAATGTTAAACATAGGTGCAAAGCATCACATGTTCCGATTCTGCCACGGCTTTGATTCAGATAGATTCAAACAAATCTGTTGTTCTGCTTGTTCCTCTGAAAGATAAGTGTTCAATACTTTGAAACTGATGTGTACAACCCACATATGTGAGGTACTTTCAAGACAAAAGTAATCACATAATTTTCTCTACCTACTCTACAACAAACCATTCTTATTATTTTATCTATTTCATGCTAATGTAGATAAGCATATTAAACAGAAATGAAGTTACTACACAAGAGCTTGTGGCTGTGCGATGGTTTTGAAACTCCATTGTACTTGCAAGAAAAGTGTGAAAGAAAGAAAAATGCTATATCTAAAGTTACCATATATACAGCGTGCTATAGAACTATACCAAAATATTTTTACAGAATATGTAAATTACTTAAATAACTAATTTGAGATAGGAGACTTATGACCTGTTTATTGAAATTTCGAAGTAACGGCTTTAAGATTCTGAAGTGCCAGTACGCCACGTATCGCAGCGCTTCGTTTGGAATGAAAAAAAATAATATTAATAAAAGCAGTTACTTTCTGACAGGAATCAAACTAATGACCTTTGTAATAGCATTAAGTCACCAGAGCAGTTGAAGAAACGCCACCAGAGTAGGCTACATGACTCAAGAACGTACTGTCGCACTGCCAAGTGATTAGTTCGAGATTTTACAGAATTTTGCGACATTAATTCTTGAGAACGCTAGTAACGAGCTGCTAAAAATCGATATTTCTATACTTGGGCAGCAGTTTTAAAGACATTATAAGCCATTTTTACTTTCTCCATACGCACTATGTACATAGTGTATAGAGAAAGTATTGCACTCCACCAAATATTCGATACCGAGATTTCATCGGAAATATATGTTTTAGGGTCCCCAATATCCAAAAAAAGCATTTTCACAAAAAGGTCCGTGTGTCTGTGAACACGATAACTCAAAAACGAAAAGTTGGTAAAATATCAAACTTGGTATTTAAGTTTAGTATCTTCCAGGGATGCGACACGAAGATTTTGAGAAAAATCCCCCCACCCCCAACTACCCTTTACATGGAACTTTTTTCAAAAATTTTGATTTCCTCAAAAATGGCTGTAACGATTTTGATTAAAATTTCGGATATTAAACATATTTACCTGACAAATGAAATGTATATCTTGAATTTTCTGGGAATAGCTTCTGAAGAGTAGTTTATTCTGGATGAATTTTACTAAATTTTGAATGACTGCTAAACCGTAAGAGATGGACAAAAACTTACTGCACAAAAAATGTAGAGCACATTAAAACACACAGTTTATGTTAAATACATTTTTTTCGTGGAGTTCGTCGTTTTTGTGACATTCTTTATTTTTGGCTTCTGCTATGAAAAACGTATACTTTTCTCATACTGGAACTTGTCAACTCCTATCCATATAAACAAAGGAACTTCATTGACATAGCAACCAGCTTTTGACTATCACTTTAACCTGCGGTTGTCCGTTATTTCGCTTTTACTTACAAGGATGCGAGTAATAAGACTATTTCTGCTATTTTTTTCTGATTAGCATAAAGTAAATAGAAGTATAAGCTTTTTAAGAATTATTTGTTGCAGGGATATGGATAAAGTCATGTGAATGGTACACATCAGATTTTTTCAACCTGCTTTGCTTTGACAGCGACTTATCAGCACCTGATACCCACACGTTTAGTGCGTTATGTTTATCCGGGGATCATGCATCGCCGATCTCAAATTACTTATATCAGTCACGTGCACAATCTCACAAATTATTTCGATGTAGTTCATTAACACCATGTTCTCTCTCTCTCTCTCTCTCTCTCTCTCTCTCTCTCACTCTCCACATGTATATACAAACTTCTTACATAAGATTATTCTTCTTTCTGCACCTTGCTAATCGAGGTATTCAGCACAATGTTCTTATTACTTAGTTCCTTATAAGTATGAAGAAAATAAGGGAATACATTAGGCTAAACCGATAGTCAAATGTTTTAAAAGCTGTCGTCATGCGATTATCATTACAAATCGTTTCTTTTCTTGGCCAGGAGTAGAACAAAAGAAAAACGGACACTCCCGTCTGAAAAAGTATAAGTATTTCATAACTGAAATTAATAACAATGAATACCTCGAAAACGGTAAGACCCACGAAAAAAATGTATATGACGTAAGTTGTGTATTTTAACAGGGCCTACATTTTCTGTATAGTAAGTTTTCTCTATCTCTTACGGTTTACTAGTTATGCCAAATTAAGCAAAATTCATCCAGAATAAACAGGTCTTTAGAAGCTATTCCCAGAAAGTTCAAGATATACATTTTATTTGTCAGGTAAATATCTTTAGTATACGATAATTTAATCAAAATTGTTAGAGCCATTTTTAAGAAAATCAAAATTTTCGATAAAACTTCCATGTAAAGAGTAGTTTAGAGTGGGGGAATTTTTCTCATAATCTTCGTGTCGCATCCCTGGAAGATACTAAACTTAAATACCAAGTTTAGTATTTTAGCTACTTTTCGTTTTTGAGTTATCGTGTTCATGGACACACGGACACACACAGACCTTTTTCTGAAAATGCTTTTTTTAGATTCAGGGGGTCCTAAAACATGTATTTCCTGTGAAATCTCGACATCGAATTTTTGGGTGGAATGCAGTACTTCTCTATTCCTATGTACACTGTACAAACAAAGGAACTTCAGTCACATAGCAACCAGCTTTTGACTATCACTTTAACCTATGGCACTCCCTTATTTCGCTTCTACTAACCAGTAATAAGGCTATTTCTGTTAATTTTTTCTCGATTAGCATGAAGTAAATAGAAGCATAAGCTTTTTAACAATAATTTGTTGCAGAGATGTAGAGAAAGTCATGTGAATGTTACACATCAGAGGTTTCTATACTGACTTTAAATTTTTGTAACACATTAAAGTGTTGAGGCAGCGCTTTATAAATGTATTTTGAAGTAACTTTAAGACTTTTTATAATCTTAGAGGTTGTCTATATAGAATAAGTAACGATATAGCGTTAAATACATAACACGGGAGTCAAATCGATTATCCTTGAGCCTTACATTGTAGAGCGTGCTATGTACTGTGAGAGATCTCACCAAATCGCTTAAGGAACATCGGAAAGGGATAAGAAGAGGCATGTCCTGCTGATTAAAGGCAAGGAGATTCTACCTAGAACCATGTAACTCCAAGAACTTGACTTCTTTAACTGTGGAGCTTTTATTTGGATTCCAGAACACGTCGAGGATTCCATCTCCTTGTGCCATGGTAACTGAAAAGGGAGGAGCTGGAGTCGTTAAGCTTGAACGAAAGCATATAGGGGTCCCCACAAAGTGGTACATGGTCCTTAACACCGTTTACAACTTCTGGAAACATACCACAGGACAAAGCTTTAAGGAACTGCTTCCGAGAGGAAAACTTGATCTTACTATTGACTCTGATTAAACGTGTCACATTCCAAGAGGTTTTACTTTGTCACGTTCATGAGCGTATTCTGTAGGCTAGCTGAGAAGCTCGGTAAATCTGTGAAGAAAGTATTTCTATAACATTTATAAAAAAAATCAGATGTGTTCCATTCACATGTAGAAGGGAAATAAGGGACTACTATAGGCTGAAAGCTGGTTGCTATGTGACTGAAGTTCCTTTGTTTTATGGACAGGAGTTGACAAATTCCTGTATGAGAAATGTATACGATTTTCAAAGCTGAAACCAATAACCAGGAATACGTCAAAAACGATCAACTCCACGAAAAAAATGTATATAACATAAATTGCGTATTTTAATGTGCTCTATATATTTTGTGCAGTAAGTTTTTATCCATCTCTTACGGTTTAGCAGTTGTGCAAAATTCCATAAAATTCATACAGAATAAAATAGTGTTCACAGGCTATTCCCAGAAAATTAAAGATATACATTTTATTTGTCAGTTAAACTTCTTTAATATTCTACATTTTAATCAAAATTGTTAGAGCCATTTTTGAGAAAATCAAAATTTTCGAAAAAAGTTCCAAGTAAAAGGTAGTTGGGCGTGGGGGAATTTCCTTGAAAATCTTCATGTCGCATCCCTGGAAGATACTAAACTTAAATGCCTCGAAAAAACTGTATATAACATAAATTGTGTATTTTAATGTCATCTACATTTTTGTCTATCTCTTACGGTTTACCAGTTATGCAAAATTCAGTAAAAACCATCCAGAGTAAAGAGGTCCTTTGAGGCTATTCCCAGAAAATTCAAGATATACAATTTATTTGGCAAGTAAATAACTTAAATAGAAGAGATTTTAATGAAAATCGTTAGAGCCGTTTTTAAGAAAATCAACATTTTCGAAATTTTTTCCATGCAAAGAGTAGTTTGGGGTGGGAGGATTTTCTTGAAAATCTTCGTGTTGCATCTTTGGAAGATACCAAACTCAAATACCAAGTTTGGTTTTTAACGGTCTTTTCGTTTTTGAGTTATACTGCCCACAGACACACACATGGACATTTTTCTAAAAATGATTTTTTGTTAGATTCAGGGGTCTAAAAACACAGCTTTCCGTTGAAATCTCCATATCGAATGTTTGGGTGAAATACCATTTCTTCTCTGTACACTATGTACTTAGTACGTGTAGATAAAGTAATAACATTTTTAAACTCGTATGCGACTTTGCTTAAGTGACCGCCATTACCATCAGGCGTTGTTAACACGTGTTTTCCATAGTTTCTTCAAAATAAGCACGTCTTATTTTCCATTTTCGTCTCAGAATACAGCCTTCCTGAGTTTGCATTGCTCCTATTAAACCCACAATCGTGTGGTTCTGTTTGTTTATTCATAGACTTGAATACTCCTGAGAGACCTTGCATACTTTTTCCCCTTTCTCTCATTCCCTCTTCTAATTGCCTAACTTAATTGAAGGGGCAGTGGTCATGAGAGATGCATACACGCATGGTTGCTTCCTCATGTTAATGTCTGAATTAGCACTTTAATGCGCCGCTGCCCTCCGATTCCGGCTGCAAACAAAGTCACAAAATTCTCCATGCTGTAATTATTTGTAAATTTCTCACCCTACTCTCCTCTGCCGAGTATTGGACGAGAGTAGGATCGATATCTCGCTGGTACAGCACGTGCAAATGCCCACCGGTACGTATAGATTTAACCATCATTTTTCAAACTTACGGACCGCTGATGTGTACCATTTAACAAGGGGTCAAAGATTACCCTACCGATAAAAACACGTGCGTCATTAATGATGTTTTTCAACGATAGTGTTTCCATTCATACTGTCACAGCGGACAGCTGATATCCTGGTAACCTAACCTATATTTTGCCGATTTCTCGACCCATGGCTTTTCCGAAGGTTTTCGCAGATTACTAGACAAATAGGGAGGTTTCTTAACTCCGCAAACTTCCTATCCCTTTATTTTATCCAACCGGCCTCTTTAAGGGCTGTAAGTGTCAGCAAGAATTGCGGTGGTGTCGCCCTTCCGTGGCGGTGACTCTCGGCGGTGGGATGGCGTTGAAAGTCTCTGTAAACGGGAGTTCGGTAGACCTGCGGCGCGGGCTCCCGGCGTCGAGAATAAGAATTAGTTGGAAACCTAAGGACTCTCCACGATGGCTCCCTCCCCGCGTTCCGGTTTCGACCACCCGTTGTAACTACTCTCATCTCGTGCTATTCTTTTGGGGTCTGAAGTATTATAAGCGCACTCCTTCTGTACGCATGCGCATTAACTATATCAAACCCCCTAACTTATATATTTACTTTTCTACATATGTATCTAGTTTCTCAGTAGATTCTGCCATTGTGGCACCAGTTACATCGTATTCATATAATTCCGTTTCCCTAGAGTATAGACATCTTCGCAAAACCAGTTTGTGTTGCACCTGAATCAAAATAAGACAGCCACCCAGAAATTTTTTCATGGGTCCAACTGAATGAATCTCCGATGGTGCAAGGTCTGGACTATATTGTGAGTGCTGAAATACCAGAGACAGCTCTAAAGTCTAGGAATTTTACTTTCTGTACCACGTACATAGAATACCTATACAAAAGGTGTTGCATTCCATCCAAAGTTCTGTATGTCTGCGGACAGTATAGCTCAAAAACAAAAATCTGATGTGTTCCATTCACATGACTTTCTCTATCTCTCTGTAACAAATTATTGTTAATAAGCTTATCTTTTATTTATTTCATGTTAATCGAGGAAAATTAGCAGAAATAGTCTTATTCCTTGCTTTATTGTAAATACAAGCGAAATAAGGGAGTATCGTAGGTTAAAGTGAAAGCCAAAAGCTGGTTGCTATGTGACTGATATTCCTTTGTTTGTATGGACAGGAGTTGACAAATCCCTTTATGAGAAAAGTGTAAGTTTTTCAAAGCTGAAACCAAGAAAAAGAAATATCTCAAAAACGATCAACTCCATGAAAAAATGTATATAACATAAATTGTGTGTTTTAACGTGCTCTACATTTGTTGTGTGTAAGTTTTTGTCCATCTCTTACGGTTTAGTAGTTATGCAAAATTCATCCAGAATAAAGTAGTCTTCAGAGGCTATTCCCAGAAAATTCAAAATATACATTTTATTTGTCAGGTAAATATCTTTAATATATGATATTTTAATCAAAATCTTTAGAGCCATTTTTTTAGAAAATCAAAATTTTCGAAAAATGTTCCATGTAAAGGGTAGTTTGGGGTGGAGGGATTTTTCTCAAAATCTTCGAGTCGCATCCCTGGAAGATACTAAACTTAAATACCAAGTTTGGTATTTTACCGACTTTTCGTTTTTGAGTTATCGTGTTCACCGACACACTGACAACGGACCTTTCTGTGAAAATGCTTTTTTTTAGATAAAGGGGACCCTAAAACATATATTTCCGGTGAAATCTCGGTATCGAATTTTTTGGTGGAGTGCAATACTTTCTCTATTCACTATGTACATAGTGCGTATAGAGAAAATAAAAATCATTAAATACCAAACTTAGTATATAAGTTTGGTATCCTCCAAGGATGCGACAGGAAGATTTCCAGAAATACCCCCACTCTCAACTATCTTTACATGGAACTTTTTTTAAAATTTTGAACACTTTGCCACTATTTTGGTGTTGGTAAAGTTAGCTCTGTGGCTTTGTCCTATACAGTGTTCAGCCAATCCAGATTTTTCGGGTTGCATAAGCCTTATAGATCTTTGGTGTTCAGAAACGCGTGTGGCAATAGTGCGTCCTGTTTGGCCACTGCGCTACATTCGCAAGGTATGTGGTAAACACTTAACTTCATCCCAGCTCTTATAAATACCAGTCTCCGCAAGCTCAATCCATCAGTTCACCCTGAAGACGAGGAAGATGCACTTCTTCGAAACATTGGTATCAAGCCAAGTTTTTACCTGGTTAGAAGCCCGAGAGATGTTATTGTTGACTGCTTTAGCCAAGGTTTTTGGACTTGAGCAGTGAACACCATGTTCATCCAGAATGAGCAAAACATTCTCTGTTCCTTTAAAGCGTATTAAATCGTCAACAAATTTATAAAATTGCTCACTTTTCGTGTACCTTGTTTCAGACATCCAAATACCTGTACCGGGTGATGTGCCATGTGTGAATTCGTCCTTCTTCCTTTGCACTTTCATTATTATAAAGGGAGGAATAAAGATTCCTAATGCATTTGCACATGCCATCACTGAAATTGTTTGTCTATTCTCTGAATACCTTCTGTCAAAAAAGTACCAGGAATTGATCATTTAAAAATCCTGTTTAAAAGGGCATTCAAAATTATTGTTATCGCTAAAGTTGGTACAACTTTTCTCTATACTCACGCAAAGTTTGATCGTCATCTGTCACCTAGTTTGTTTACAGTACACCATTTTGTTAGTTCATCTCAAAGGTGATTTGCGATTTTTCGATGGATACAAATATTGAAAAAGAATCTGTCTCAAAATGTTGTATTGCAAATGGTATTTCGTGTGCCGAATCGCTGAAAATGTTACAGAGGGCTTACGGTGAATCGAATTTATCAAAAACACGTGCATATGAGTGGTACAGTGCATTCAAAAGTGGTCGAGATGTGGTGGAAGATTTTCCTCGCTCTGGTCGGCCATCAACGGTTTCAACTGAACATCGCTAAAGTGAAGAAAATTGTGTATGAAAAGCATCATTTAGGTCTGAGAGAGATTGCCGCTGAACTTTCTGTGTCTCACAAATCGATTCGTACCATTTTAAACGCTTGTTTGGGCATGACACGCGTTGCAGCTCGGTTAGTTCCGAAAGACTTGAAATTTATACAAATACTCAATCACGTAAGGATTGCTGAAGACATGTTAGAACGAGCCAGTTCCGACCCCACATTCATGAAACGCATTGCAACTGGTGATGAGACGTGGGTTTACGAGTTTGACACTCAAACCAGTCAACAAGCTTCCGAATGGCGCCTTCCAACTGAACCGAAACCTAAAAGGGCATGTCAAACTCGATCAAAACTGAAGGTCTTGTTGACAGTTATTTTTCGATTATCGCAGTGTCGTCCACTCTGAGTTCTTGCCAGAAGGTCAGATGGTAAATAAAGACTATTATCTGAGCGTTATGCGACGTTTGAGAGAACAAATATGGCGAAAAACGACAACTCATGGATACTGCACCACGATAACGCACCTGCTCACAAGGCCATTATTGGCCAAAAACTCAACAAAATTCATCGAACAACCACCGTATTCTCCTGATCTGGCTCCTTCTGATTTCTCTCTATTTCCAAAACTCATGCTACTAATTCGAGGCACTCGTTTACAGTCGATGGAAGACCTGAAGGAAAATTCGCGGCGAAAATTGACATCGATTCCTAAAAGTGCCTACAAAAAATGTTTTGACGATTGGATTATTCGTTGGCATAAATGTATAATTTCAGAAGGAGTCTACCTCGAAGGCGATAAAATAAAATTGGATGAATAATTCATTTTTTTGTGTTTTATTGGCAAATTCCCGGAACTTTCTTGACACAGTAGTAAGTTTGAGAGAAAACACTAGGTTTCCCTTTGACACTTATCACTTTCCCAGATTTGTAAATAAGCTGTAGTCCACTTTCATCTGCTTTGTAAATTGATTCCGGATGTTGAAAAATGTCATATTCAGTCATAAGTTTATGCAGCCTATAATAAAATAAGTCTACTTCTGCCTAGCTCATGTCAGTCAGCCCTAAAATGAGTGTCCGTTGGACCCAACTTGCTGGATCTCAAAATACAGACTGTGGTCTACAGATGGAGTTAGCTATCAACTTCCTGCTCTAACCTCATGTGAACAATGTTTTAGGAAGCAAATCCCGCCATTACTTCATTCACTGTTTCGCACACTTACCTAGCAACTGGTGCTTAGCAAATTCAACGCAATTTTTACATCCACGTGCTTATAATGATTGCCTAGATGTCTTGAGGCGTTCCATTCACTGTTTAAATGCACAAATATAGGCAATGAACGCAGCCAACTTGTAACACAAAGATCAACAGGCTCCATTGGACCCTAAACTACCCTACATTTTATTTTTCATGTAATATCTTTAATATACGATATTTTAATCAAAATCTTTATAGTCATTTTTGAGAAAATAAAAATTTTCTAAACTTTTTCCATGTAAAGGGTAGTCGGGGGTGGTGTGATTTTCTTGAAAATATTCATGTCGCATACTTGGAATATATTGAACTTAAATACCGAGTTTGGTATTTAACGGAGCTTTCGTTTTTGAGATATACTGCCCACAGATAGGCACATGTATATGCGGTGAAATCTAGGTATCGAATGTTTGGGTACACTAGAATATCTTCTCTTCCCTAGAAAAAGTGGAAGAAGTAATAATGCGAAAAATGGCCAAAGCTAGCAACTCCGCGTTTGTATCATAAGTGAAAGGTGCAGGAAATTATTCCCTGCTTTTTGATTTACCCCTCTACTAATCAGTAGACCAAAGGAATTATGATTTGGCGGCCCCGGAGCTTAATTTGTAGCTGGGGCTAGAAACGCATGGTGTAAAATCCGAGCGGCGAGCTATAAAAAGTAGAACTATTGCGACAATTGGCCTTTGTTTACTTTTCTCCGTCCCTTTATTTGCATTGTGGTGCCCGCCTGGTGGTTATTTGCATACGCCGGGCGCAATCAGAGCCCGAGTGCTATGATAATTCGCCTTCTGTCCGTAGCTTCGTGATCAAAAATACACCACCACTAAATATGTGTCGTTAATTCACTACACAGTGTAACGTGGGATGTACCGAGTTTGTACTCTACACATTTGCCTCGATTCATGAACTTCTGTAGCAAACGTCAAGTCATATAGAAGCCATCTTATGTTTGGGCGCCTTCACTTGTTTGAACCCTAAATACGAGTTTTTAAAAACTTTGATTTTCTCAGAAATGGCTCTAAAACGACAAATAAAATGCATTATCTTGAATTTTACGGAATTTTTGCATAACTGCTAAACCGTAAGAGATGAAGAACAACTTACCACACAAAAAATATAGAGCACATTAAAATACACAATTTATATTATATACATTTTTACTTTCTCTATACGTGCTATGTATATAGTGTATAGAGAAGGTATTGCATTGTACCCTAAAATTCGATACCGAGATTTCATCGGAAATACATGTTTTGAGAGTACCTGAATACAAAAAAAAACATTTTTAGAAAAATGTCCGTGTGTCTGTCTGTATGTGTCTGTGGGCAGCATAGCTGAAAAACGAAAGAGCCGTTAAATACCAAACCTAGATATATACCTGACAAATAATATGTATATCTTCAATTTTCTGGGAACAGCCTCTGAAGACTACTTTATTCTGGATGTATTTTACAGAATTTTGTGTAACTGGTAAACCGTAAGAGATAGACAAAAACTTACCACAAAAAAAAATGTGTAGTACATTAAAACACATAATTTGTTATATACATTTTTATCGTGGAGTTCCTCGTTTTTAGATACACCTTGTTGTTGGTTTCAGCTTTAAAACTTCTAATTTTCTCATACAGGAATTTAACAATTGCTGTCCATACAAATAAAGGAACTTCAGTCACATAGCAATCATATTTTGCTATCACTTTAACCTATGTTACTCCCTTATTTCGCTTTTACTTACAGGGAAGCAAGTAATAAGGCTATATCTGCTAATTTTTTTCTCACTTAGCAGGAAGTAAATAGATGCATAGACTTTTTAACAAAAATTTGTTGCAGAGATATATAAAAAGCCATGTGCATGGATTATACCATATTTTTTTCGTGGATTTGATCCTTTGTGAGATCCTTGTTTTTGGTTTCAGCATTAACAAAAAAAAAAAAAACTTATACTTTTCCCATACAGGAATTTGTCAACTCCTGTCCGTACAAACAAAGGAACTTCAGTGACATAGCAACCAGCTTTTGACTATCACTTTGTCCTATGGTATTGCTTTATTTTGCTTCTACTTACAAGGTAGCAAGTAATAAGACTATTTCTGTTTTTTTTTTTTTTCCTCGATTGGCATGAAGTGAATAGCAGCATAAGCTTTTCAACAACAGATTAGGCTAGACTAGATAACGTGCCAAGTGGAGTTTGTTAACCTCCAGTATATCGGCCTAAAAGACTTATTATACTGTTCCAATGCGCACCAACTCATTTGAATATCAATTCAAAGAGGTTAATCAGAGGATTTTACAGGCTATTTTTACTTTCTCTATACGTACTATGTACATAGTGTATAGAGAAGGTATTGTACTCCACCAAAAAATTCGTTACCGAGATTTCACCGGAAATATGCTTTAGGGTCCCCTGTATCCAAAAAAAAGTATTTTCAGAAAAAGGTCCGTGTGTGTGTGTCTGTATGTCCGTGTGTCTGTGAACACAAAAACGAAAAGTCGGTAAAATACCAAACTTGGTATAAATAGTTGCTTTAGTATCTATGCGAAACGAAGGTTTTGAGAAACATCCACCCACCCCAAACTACCCTTTACATGGAACTTTTTTCGAAATTTTGATGTTCTAAAAAATTCCTCTAACGATTTTTATTAAAATATCGTATATTAAACATATTTATCTGACAAAGCGTATATTTCGAATTTTCTGGGAATAGCCTCTGAAGACCACTTTATTCTGAGTGAATTTTACGGAATTTTGCATAATTGCTAAACCGTAAGAGAAAGACAAGACTTACCACACAAAAAATGTAGAGCACATTAAAACACACAATTTATGTTGTATACATTTTTTTCGTGGAGTTGATCGTTTTTGAGATATTCTTTGTTATTGGTTTCAGCTTTAAAAAAGTATACCTTTCTCATGCTGGAATATGTCAACTCCTACCCATACAAACAAAGGAACATCAGTCATAGCAACCAGCTTTTGGCTATCACTTTAACCTATGGTACTCCCTTATTTCGCTTCTACTTACAAGGAAGAAAGTAATAAGACTATTTCTGCTAATTTTTTCTCGATTAGTATGAAGTAAATAGAAGCATAAGCTTTTTAACAATAATTTGTTGCAAAAAGGTAGAGAAAGTCATGTGAATGGAACGCGTGAGATTTTTAATACGAAATACGCGTGTAGGATACTAGCCTGATAGTCACGTCTAAGAAATGCTTTAAACTTCGGCGATGGTATTTCCAATTGGAAGTCTAAGCTTGTCATAGAGGGAGAAAATTGGTATTAACGCATTAACCGGAGAAAGCCATTACATTCCCCGGAGCATTGGATTGGCGCTGGGGTGTTATAACAGTGAAGTTATCGAGCCTGAGTGCCAATTTAATTAAACCCAAATTTAATTTGGTGAAGGGCATATAAAGAATGGACTCTGTAAGGTACTATACACCCTGTTAGGCCCTTGCTATTTCTCTACTATATCCCCTCAGTGTACGCTGACCCAAAACTCTGTTATTGCTTTTCCTAGACGTTGCAACACTGTAATTTACATGTTTATCTGACGTGTTCACAAGATAAAGTAAAACAATTTTTATCCCGGTATAATGTAAAATATTAATAATCTGATGTATTCCGTTCACATGACTTTCTCTTCAACTCTGTAAAAATTATTGCTAAAAACCTAAGCTTTTATTTACTTAATGCTAATCGAGAAAAACTTAGCAGCACTAGTCTCATTACTTGCTTCCTTGTAAGCAGAAGCAAAATAAGGAAGTGCCATACGCTAAACTGATAGTCAAAAGCTGGTTTCTATATGACTGAAGTTCCTTTGTTTGTATGCACAGGAGTTCACAAATGCCTGTATGAGAAAGGTATAAGTTTCCAAATCTGAAACTAAAAAGAAGGAATATCTCAAAAACGATCAACTTCACGAAAAAAATTTACATAACATAAATTGTGTGTTTTAACGTGCTCTACATTTGTTGTGTGCTAAGTTTTTGTCCATCTCTTACGGTTTAGCAGCTATGTAAAATTCCGTAAAATTGATCCGGAATAAATTAGTCTTCACAGGCTATTCCCAGAAAATTCAGGATATACATTTTATTTGTCAGGTAAATATTTTTAATATATGATATTTTAATCAAAATCGTTAGAGCCATTTTTGAGGAAATCAAAATTTTTAAAAAACTGTCCCTGTAAAGGGTAGTTTGGGGTGGGAGGATTATTCTCAAAATCTTCTTGTCGTATCCCTGGAAGATACTAAAATTAAATACCAAGTTGGGTATTTTACAGACTACACACGGATCTTTTTCTGAAAATGCTTTTTTTTTTTTTTTTTTTTTTTTTTTTTTTTTTTTTTTTTTTTTTTTTTTTTTTTTTTGATTCAGAGGACCCTAAAACATATAATTCCGGGGTGAAATCTCGGTATCTAATTCTTTGGCGGTGCAATACCTTCTCTATACACTATGTACATAGTAAATATGGAGAGAGTAAAACTATAGAATATATCCGGTAAATTCTATATGATAGATTGATTGATCAATTAATTGCTGATGTTATATGCGGGGATATTTAATGAAACTCCCGAATTCCTATCCTACAACAAACATAATAGTGTTGCAAAAAGCTGATGTGTTACATTCACATGAATTGCTCCACTCATTATACACTTAAAATAGCAATTCTTAAAATAGTTTATTACTTTCTCTACACGTACTATGCATATAGTGCATAATAGAAGGTATTGTAAAGCACCCCAAAATTCGACACTGAGATTTCACCTGAAATATATGTTTTGGGGTCCCTTGAGTCTGAAAAAACATTTTTAGAAAATTCGATACCGAGATTTCACCGGAAATACATGTTTTTAGAACCCCCTGAATCCCAAGAAAAAAAGTATTTTCAGATAAAGATCCGTGTGCGTCTGTCTGTATGTTTGTTAACAGCATAGCTCAAAAACGAAAAGGCGGTTAAAATGGGATCTTCCAAGGATGCGGAAAGAAGATTTTCAAGAAAATCCCCCCACCCCTGACTACGCTTTACAGGGAAACATTTTAGAAAATGTTGTTTTTCTTAAGAATGGCTCTAACGATATTGATTAAAATACCACATGTTGAACCCATTTCCATAGGAAATAAAATGTATATCTAGAATTTTCTGGGTATAGCTTATACAGACCTCTTTATTCTGAATGATTTTTGCTGAATCTTTAGTAACTAGTAGTCTGTAAGGGATAGACAAAAACTTACTCCACAGAAAATGTAGATCACGTTAAAACACCCAATTTATGTCATATAAGTTTTTTGCGCGGAATTGACCATATCTATCATTTGTTTCACATATGAAATACTTTAACTTTTCTCACACGGAAAGCTGTAAACTCCTGGCCCTGCATAGAAACGGACTTCGACCACAAGCTTTTAACAATAATTTGTTCCTGCGACGTAGAGAAAGTCAGCCTTTTAAATTATGCTGTTCCTAGATACACACACACATACGCAAACACACACACAGAGTCCTTTTTTACTTTCTCTATACGTGCTATGTACATAGTGTATAGAGAAGGTATTGCACTCCACCAGAAACTTCGATACCGAGATTTCACCGGAAATATATGTTTTAGGGTCCCCGGTATCCAAAAAAGTATTCTCAGAAAAAGGTCCGTGTGTGTGTCCGTGTGCCTGTGAACACGATAACTCAAAAACTTGGTATTTAAGTTTAGTATCTTCCAGGGATGCAACACGAAGATTTTGAGGAAAATCCCCCCACCCCAAACTACCCTTTACATGGAACTTTTTTCGAAAATTTTGAATTTTTTAAAAATGGCTTTAACGATTTTGATTAAAATATCGTATATTAAAGATATTTACATGACAAATAAAATGCATATTTTGAATTTTCTGGGAATAGCCTCTGAAGACTACTTTATTCTTTGTCAATTTTACGGAATTTTGCATAACTGCTAAACCGTGAGAGATGGATAAAAACTTACCACACAACAAATGTAGAGCACCTTAAAACACACAATTTATGTTATATACATTTTTTTCGTGGAGGTGATTGTTTTTGAGATATTCATTGTTTTTGGTTTCAGCTATAAAAACATACTTTTCTCACACAGGACTTTGTGAACTCGTGTCCATACAAACAAAAGAACTTGAGTCGCAGAGCAACCAGCTTTTGACAATCACTTTAACCTATGGTACCCCCTTATTTCGCTTCTACTAACAAGGAAGCAGGTAATAAGACTATTTCTGCTAATTTTTGCTCCATTAGATGAAGTAAATAGAATAATTTGTTGCAGTGATATAGAGAAAGTCACGTGTATGGAACACATAAGATTTTTTTAAATATGTCGTTTATAGAATAAGGGACCTCAAAACAAACATATTACAGGTTAAAATCCTTGTCAAAATTTGAGGGAGAATGCAGTAATGGTAAATGGCAACGAAAGTAGAAGTTATTCTTCTACCTTGCTACGATAATGACGCAACAATTGAGGTGGAACAACATGGCAACAATTTGCACGCGGGTAGGGGTTAAAGGAGCATACAAGACAGAATATATTGCCACCCTAACCAGAGGCAGCAATGCTAGAAGTTACGCAAGAGGTACATTTCGCTTAAATGAACTATTCACTGCGCTGGTAGCTGATTGCACGCAGCTAGGATACTGTGAAGCACTAAATGTGTCAAATGACTGCATCACTTATTACAACCGATTGCCTCTTCGCTCAAACAGACTGCGCACCTGGAACAGGGAATTCCAACAATCGAGTGCTAACATTCTAGGCTATATTGTATCCACATGCAAACTGATATACTCCAATTAGAGTGTTAATCCTTTCCAAGTTTACGCGGAATGTCAGAATGTGAGACAGGCGCAGGCGCAGGAATACTATTCCCTCAGGAAACATTGTTTTGTTCCATACGAGCTTCGCTTAGCGCAAAGCAGATGGTGTTAGAGCAAGCCTACCATTTTTACTTTCTCTACACGTACTATGTACATAATGTATAGAGAAGGTATTGCATTTCGATTGCATTTGCAATTCGATACTGAGATTTCACTGGAAGCACATGTTTGGTGTCCCCCTGAATCCAAAAGAAGCATTTTTAGAAAGTGTGTGTTGGGGTGGTACTGGGTTCGTGTCCCGGGCGCAGGTTATATGAATTGGAATGGTGTGGAATTATGGTAGGCTTTGCTCAGGGTTTGTATTAGCTTGGAGACACTTTCAGGTTGTGGTGAGACAAGTGCTTTATTAATTGAGTCCGCCGTAGAACACACGCGTATACTTCTTAATTTTTTACTCTGACGTTTCACTTTACTCGCCCGCTAATGTTATTGTTTATTAATGTTGAGGCCGTGATTTACTACGTACTATGATCGGTTTTAAAATCACTTATTTCCGTTGCAACTAATGATTACACCATACGCTCAAATACCACATCTTGGTCGTGCGGGTGTTCTTCGTCAAGGGGCTCTCAGTTAAAAGGTAGCCTGCACGGCTCCACTGCGGATTCTAATTTCACATCTTGGATGTCCGGAGGTCCTTCACCAAGTGCCTTACACTGTCGCCTGACCAGCGGAAAGCATTGTCTTGCTGTGTCCCGTTAGTTACCCTTGGGCAGGGCATTGTCGCCCCTTTGAACCCGTGACCTTAGGAACCAGAAGATAGCATCTTACTCCTAGATTTCATAAAAAAAAACTAGCAACAGCGCTCTGCGTGAGCAATGGCCAGTATGCATATGCTTTTAACTTTTATAGTAGCTGAGCCTTCCTGCCATCACAAAACTGGCGCGAAAAGCCAGGCTTCCAGAAAGTTCTTTAGCGGAATATGGTGCGCTTACCGGGCTCGCCAGCAGTGCCAGGCGAAAGCCTAAGTAGATTAAGCTTGGTGTCTCACCGCGAAGCATGTTTTACTTTGAATAGCAGATTGGGTATTTTAGAATTGAATGCGCAGGTCGCTATTTACGAAACAATATCATGATTTTGTCAAATGGACTTCAAATGAAATATAAAATGAACAACCATCGGGATTTTAAACCAAGTATCTACATTAAACTATGAGTAGAAAGCAAAGTGCATTCTACACTTTCATCTCTGCATGTAAGGAAAATAAGCGAGACTTTGAGTAATAATATAGTATCCGAAATACAAAATACAACAGGTTACCAGAGGAACTGTTCGATGTGACGACTTGCAATATCCCTGGTAGCAGAATGCAGAAGCTCCACAGCAGCTGAAGTGGTTAGAATGACATCTCGTACTTACCTAGACAAAACCAAAATACCGCTGTTAAAATCGCAGCCATAATAGAACGTTTTGTTTTTATGTTCTACCACTAAAATCAAACATTCTAAGTCTTAAATTAGACATTAGGCAAGCGTTTTTAACAAAAACTTAATTCTTTTATTAGATTAATCTAGGCGAGATCCTTGTATTACAATTACTGCATTAAATATTAAACGCTACATATGTCATTCAGTCTTTGAAAGTAATTTGTCCTGCAGGGTGTATCGTCTTGACTTCAAAAATGTAAACTATGCGCATTAGTGCTGGTATAACTGTGTACCTCTTTGAGGTGAAAAAAAATTAATTTCTCTGCATCTCTGCAACAAATTATTGTAGTTAAAATGCTTATGCTTCTATTTACTTCATGCTAATCGAGAAAAAAAATCAGCAGAAATAGTCTTATTACTTGCTTCCTTTTAAGTAGAAGTGAAATAAAGGAGTATCATAGGTTATGGTTGCTATGTGACTGAAGTTCCTTTGTTTATATGGACAGGAGTTGAAAAATTCCTGTATGAGAAAAGTATAAGTTTTTTTTAAAGCTGGAACAAAAAACAGGGAATATCTCAAAAACGATCAACTCCACGAAAAAAAAATTATATACGTAAATTGTGTATTTTAATGTGCTCTATATTTTTTGTATAGTAAGTTTTTGTCTATCTCTTACGGTTTAGTACTTATGCAAAATTCCGTAAAATTCATCCAGAATAAAGGAGTCTTCAGAGGCTATTCCCAAAAAAATTCGAGATATACATTTTTTATTTCGGATGTATATAGGTTTATTATACGGGATTTTAATCGAAATCGTTAGAGCCACTTTTAAGAAAATCAAGATTTTCGAAAATTGCTTCTATGTAAAAGGTAGATTGTGGTGGCTTTTTTTTTTTTTTTTTTTTTTTTTTTTTTTAAATCTTCGTGTCGCATCCTTGGAAGATACTAAACCTAAATACCAAATTCGTTATTCAGCTATCCTGTCCACAGACACACACATACACACGGACCTTTTTGAAAAATGCTTTTTTTGAATTCAGGGGGACTCAAAACATGTATTTTCGGTAAAATCTCGGAATCGAATTTTTGGGTGCGTTACAATACCTTCTCTATACACTATGTACATAGTACGTGTAGAGAAAGTAAAAAAGAAATATCGACACCGCACTAAAGGAGCACAGAGAAGTTTAAAACTAAAGCAGGCAACGACCATTAATCGCAGAAGGTAGTAAGAAGAGAATAGAAAGGCAATAAAAGAACATTTAAAGCAGAAATTTGAGGTGAAGTGTAATTTAACTTGTTTTGCTTGTAATAACTGCATTCTGTGATGGCAGAGTTCGGGAAGAATGATAGTTCTCCACGCTTTTAAGACAAATCTTTGTTTTATGAGTTATAACAATAGAATGCGGCTATAACTTCTAAGTTAGTAACATTTTCCTCTCATTGCCATGGAGTTTTAAGCACTAACGAAGTTATTTTATGTGTAAGCGACGAAACGTTCTTATAAATACCTCAGAAGTAGCTCTATGCAAGTCGCAATAAACATCCGATTATATCCTTTTGAATTATCTACTCAGGAGTTAAATTCTGCCGTAAAATGCAGCTTTTTACAACACTTCCACTTTCTCTACCTCGTAATTAGTAGGAGTAGACTTGCCAGAGTTTTACAATGCCAATAAGAGACGGCCATTCTCCCTTCCCTACGATTTTGAGAGCCGGGGATCACTGTAAACGTAGTCTTGGAAAATAAACCCACTTTTGTATCAATTAAACGTGTATTTGAAATCTGTGAAAAAAATCAAACCAAGGCTGAAAGTGACATTACGTTGAAACATACATTTGAAAACAATATTTTTATAGTTCATTTGTTTTTATAAATATTACATAATTGTTATATAAAAATCAGATGTGTTCCATTCAGAGGACTGTCTCTACATCTTAAATTATTGATACAAATCTTATACTTCCTTCTAATCGAGAAGTAAGTAGAAGCGAAATAAGGGAGTACCATAAGTTAAAGTGATAGTCAAAAGCTGACCAACTTCAAGATAAAACTTATCACACAAAAACTGTAGAGCAGGTTTAAACACACAATTTATGTTATATACATTTTTTTCGTGGAGTTGATCGTTCTTTAGATATTCCTTACTGTTTGTTTCAGCCTTAAAAAACGTATACTTTTCTCATACAGGAATTTGTCAACTGCTGCCCACACAAACAAAGGAACTTCAGTCACATAGCAACCAGCTTTTGCTGTCACTTTAACCTATGTTACTCCCTTATTTCATTTCTACTTACAGGGAAGTAAGTAATAAGACTGTTTCTGCTAATTTTTTCTCAATTAGCATGAAGTAAATAGAAGCATAAACTTTTTAACAAAAAGTTGTTGCAGAAGTATAGAGCAAGTCATGTGAATGGATTACATCTGTTTTTTTTTAATTCAGGAGTCCCAAAACATGTATTTTTGATGAAATATCGATATAAAATTCTTGGATGGAATACAATAATTCCTTTGTCCATATGGCCTAGAGAAAATAAAAATAACCAAATTATTCATATTTCCATTATGTTATAAAGACAAAGAAATATTTTGGGGGAAGGGTCATTCATTTTCTTCCAATAAGTAGAACTAAAATGTTCAATCATGATAGGATTAGTAAAGGTGATAACATCATGTTACAGCATAGGGTCTCAGCATCACCATGTGACCACTAGATAACCCTTTCCAGCCCGATTTATTTTCGATTGAAATTGCTTTTGAAAACTGACGCAATAGAATGCACAAGGACAGTGGGACGTGTGAAAAGCTCTATACTTGTGTTTAACTACACACTTTTGAAAAATCAAAATTCATGGATTTCCTTTATCACAGGACAATGGAATTCGTACCATGTAACAAGCAACTATTTCTTAACAAGTTGATAATGTAAAATATGTAACATAAATTCATACTTTTTCTCAGAATATTTCTAAAATGACGTCAACAAACGACATTTTCAAAACACATGTTATTATTATTTACGTACACATAACGGACACAACGCTTTTCACAGAAAATCCAATTTTTAGGGAGATAAAAATGAGCGGAAAGATATTTTGAAATCCAACATTTTGAATTTTTAAAAATTTAAAATCTCTGCATTTTAAGGGAAAGAATATTTGTATCAATTTCGACAGTGTGTTTTGTCTACATATTTGAATATATAAAAATTCTAATCCACTCTCTATAACTATGTACATAGTACGTGTAGAGAAAGTAAAAAAAAGTCTGATGTGTTCCACTCACATGACTTTCGCTACATCTCTGCAACAAATTTTTGTTTAAAAGCTTATGTTTCTATTTACTTCATTTTAATCGAGAAAAAATAGCAGAAATAGTCTTATTACTTGCTTCCTTGTAAGTAGAAGCGAAATAAGTGAGTACCATAGGTTAAAGTGATAATTAAAAGGTGGTTGCTATGTAATTGAAGTTCCTTGTTTGTATGGACAGGAGTTGACAAATTTCTATATGAGAAAAGTGTAAGTTTTTCAAAGCTGAAATCAAAAACAAGGAATATGTACAAAAACGACCAACTCCACAAAAAAATTTATATAATATAAATTGTGTGTTTTAAAGTGCTCTACATTTTTTTGTGTTGTAAGCTTTTATCTAACTCTTACGGTTTAGCAGTTATGCAAAATTTCGTAAATTTCATCCAGAATAAAGTAGCCTTCAGAGACTATCCCCATAGAATTCAAGTTATGCATTTTGTTTGTCAGGTAAATACCTTTAATATTTGACATTTTAATCAAAATCGTTAGAGCCATTTTTGAGAAAATCGAAATTTTCGAAAAAAGTTCCATATAAAAGGTACTTGGGGGTGGGGGATTTCCTTGAAAATCTTCGTGTCGCATCCTTGGAAGATACCAAACTTAAATACCAAGTTTGGTATTTAACGGTCTTTTCGTTTTTGAACTATGCTGTCCACAGACACACACACGCACATACACACGGACCTTTTTGTAAAAATGCTTTTTTCAGATTCAGGGGGACCCAAAACATGTATTTCCGGTGAAATCTCGATATTGAATTTTTGGGTGAAATGCAATACCTTATCTATACACTATGTACATAGTATGTGTAGAGAAAGTAAACTCGAAAACACAGTTAATGTTCACATCTTTGAGGGATGCGACTCGATGGTTTTCAAGAAAATCACTCATCCCAAATTACCCTTTATATGGAACATTTTTTGAAGAATTTGATTTTTCCAAAAATGCAACTATCTATTTTAATTAAAATACCGTATGTTTAAGTCATTTTCATGACAAATAAAGTCATGTGAATCGAACACATCAGATTTTTTTTTATAAACATGCTTTTTCATATTCAAAATATCATATTTTTGGGTGGAAAATAATATTTCTTCGCCTAATATGTATATAGTACTGATTGAGAAAACAAATGGACTTAACTGAAAGCTTCAGCTTTAGTTTGTGTGTTTTCAGGACTTAAAGAATCTATCTTTCTGTGAAACATGTATAGCTTAAGAGCGTAACAGGAGTTTTCCATAGGTGATATTATTTTCAATTCTTTGCACATTATGTTATGCGGTAAACAAAGTTCATTATTTGTTGTTAATTACATTTAGTATGTTATGTTGCTGTTGAGCTACACGGCATTAGTAGTTAAATAATGAGCTTGCATAATTAACACAAAACACAATGCCTGACTTATAAAAAGTGTTCGGTGAATATGTAATTTCTCTGCATAAGTTTGCATAACTGCTAAACGGACAAAAACTTACCACACAAAAAATGCAGAGCACGTTAAAACACACAATTTATGTTATATACATTCTTACTTTCTCTACACGTGCTATGTACATAGTGTATAGAGAAGGTATTCTATTGCACCCAAAATTCGATACCGAGATTTCACCGGAAATACACGTTTTGGTCCCCCTGAATCCAAAAAAAAAAGCATTTTTGGAAAAAATTCCGTGTGTGTGCGTGTATGTGTGTCTGTGGACAGCATGGCTCAAAAGACCGTCGAATACCAAACTTGGTATTTAAGTTTGGTATCTTGCAAGGATGTGACACGAAGATTTTCAAGAAAATCCCCCCACCCCAACTACCCTTCACATGGAAATTTTTTTGAAAATTTTAATTTACTTAAAAATAGCTCTAACAATTTTGATTAAAATATCGTATACTAAAGATATTTACCTGACAAATAAAATGTATATCTTGAATTTTCTGGGAATAGCCTCTGAATGCTGTTTTATTCTGGGTGAATTTTGAGGAATTTTGCATAGCTTCTAAACCATAAGACAAAAACTTAGCACACAAAAAATGTAAAGCACATTAAAACACACACCTTATGCTGTATACATTTTTTCGTGTAGTTGATCGTTTTGAGGTATTGCTTGTTTTTGGTTTCAGATTTGAGAAACTTATACTTTTCTCATACAGGAATTTGTCAACTCCTCTCCATACAAACAAAAGAACTTCAGTCACAAAGCAATCAGCTTTTGACTATCACTTTAACTTATGGTACTCCCTTATTTCGCTTCTACTTACAAGGAAGCAAGTAATAAGACTATTTCTGCTAATTTTTTCTCGATTGGATGTAGTAAATATTAGCATAAGCTTTTTACAATAATTTATTGCAGAGATATAGAGGAAGTCATGTGAATGGCTTAAGAACCAAAATTTCTGAAATACTACTAGGTACATGATGGATAAAGTAATAAAATGGATTCCATGAACGTTTTATCAATTTGTGCTTGACGTGTCATGGTAGATTTACGGTTTACGGTTGTGCATCCTACAAAAGCAATATTGATTTAAGATGTAGACAGACAGTGGACGTAGGAGGACCAGTTTTATGGCGGCTCCCAGACGTGGGTCGTATCCCATATACTCACGGTTATTTCCTCACAAGACGTTGCCCACTCTAACATCCAGACATAATATTAAAACAGATGCCTTCTGGAAACATGACAGAACTTCATAACAAATCAACTGTTGACACCGTTCTTCTGCCAAACACTAAACATAAATAGAGTCTCTAAACCCAGAATGATTTATGTAAAACTGATACACTTCTTTCTTTAATTATTCCGTTGAAAATTCATTAAGTGACCCAATTTTAGTACCAAATTAAGCATAATGTTCTGGAGTTTCGATTCCTTGTCACTAGATGCTCAAATGTTTATGTTTTATTCCCAATTGCATTGTTTACTTTCTTGACACATACTATGTACCTACAAAGTGTATCGGGAAGGTATTGTATTGCGCCCAAAACTTCCATACCGAGGTTTTCACAGAAATGAGTTTTGAGAATTCAAAAATCTGATGTGTTCCATTCACATGACTTTCTCTACATCTCTGCAACAAACTATTGTTAAAAAAACTTAAGCTTCTATTTACTCCTTGCTAATCGAGAACAAATTAGCAGATATAGTCTTATTACTTGCTTCCTTGTAAGTAGAAGCGAAATAAGGGAGTACCATAGATTAAAGTGATGGTCAAAAGCTCGTTGCTATGTGACTGGAGTTCCTTTGTTTGTATGGACAGGAGTTGATAACTTTTTCAAAGCTGAAACCAAAAACAAGGAATAGCTAAGAAACGATCAACTCCACGAAAGAGAATGTTTATAACATAAGTTGTGTGTTTTAGCCTGCTCAAAATTTTTTGTGTGGTAATTTTTTGTTCATCTCTTACGGTTTAGCAGTTAAGCAAAATTCCGCTAAATTCATTTAGAATAAACAGGTCTTCAGAGGTTATTCCCAGAAAATTCAAAATATAAATGTTATTTTTCAGGTAAATATCTGTAATATAGGATATTTTAATCAAAAGCGTTAGTACCATTTTTAAGAAAATCAAAATTTTCGAAAAAAGTTCCATGCAATGGGTATTTGGGGGTGGGGGGATTTTCCTGAAAATCCACTGACCTTTTTATGAATTTTTTTTTATTCAGGGGCACCCAAAACATGTATTTCCGGTGAAATCTCGGTATACAATTTTTGGGTGGAATACAATACCTTCCCTATACGCTATGTACATAGTATATGTAGAGAAAGTGAAAAATTCAGTTTTAGAAAAATGTCCACGTGTGTGAGTGCCTGTGGGCAGCATAGCTCAAAAAATTAAAATCTCGTCAAATACCAAACTTGGTATTTAATTTTAGTATCTTCCAGGGATGCGACACGACGATTTTGAGAAACTACCCCTCAACCTAACTACACTTTACATGGAAATTTTTTTCGAAAATTTTGATTTTCTAAAAAATGGTCCTAACCATTTTGATTAAAATGTCGTATATTAAAGATATTTAACTGACAAATATATATCTTGAATTTTCTGGGAATGGCCTCTGTGGACTACTTTATTCTGGATGAGTTTTACAGAATTTTGCATAACTGCTAAACCGTAAAATATAGACAAAAACTTTCTACACGAAAAATGTAGAGCACGTTAAAACACAAAATTTTTATTGTATACCTTTTTTCATGGAGCTGATTGTTTTTAAATATTCCTTGTTTTTGGTTTCAGCTTTTCTCATACAAGAGTTCGTCAACTCCTGTCCATACAAATAAAGAAACATCAGTCGCATAGCAACAAGCTTTTGACTATTACTTTAACCTATGGTACTCCCTTATTTCGCTTCTACTTACAAGGAAGCAAATATGAAGACTATTTCTGCTAATGTTTAATCGATTAGCATGAAGTAAATTGACTCACATGCTTTGTTGCAGAGAAGTAGAGAAAGTCATTGGAATGGAACACATCAGATTTTTTTTCTTCTAGCGTACAGTCTTCCTTTCAATATACTTTTTGGCATTCTATCTTCTGTCATTCTCTCTATGTGTCCTATCCATCCCATTCTTTGTGCGTTTTTAAATTTCACAATATTTTGTTGATTAATTAGTTCTTGTATTTCAGAATTATATTTTATTCTCCATTATTCTTTATCGTTTACATATCCAAAGATTCGTCTAGGTATTTCTTCATCTACATTGTTTATAGTCCAGGTTTCTACATTATACTACTGTGACAAGAAGGTTTGGGGAATTTGCCAATAAAACACAAAAAATGAATTATTTATCCAATTTTATTTTATCGCCTTCAAAGTAGGCCCCTTCTGAAATTATACATTTATGCCAACGAATAAACCGATCATCAAAACATTTTTGTAGACACTTTTAGGAATTGATGTCGATTGTTACCGCGAATTTTCCTTTATGTCTTCTATCGACTGAAAACGGCTGCCTCGAAGTGGTAAGTTGAGTTTTGGAAAGAGAAAGAAATCAGCAGGAGCCAGATCAGGTGAATACGGTGGTTGTTCGATGAAATTTGTTGAGTGTTTGGCCAGAAATTCGTTCACAATAATAACCTTGTGAGCTGGTGAGTTATCGTGGTGCAGAATCCATGAGTTGTCGTTGTAAAGGAAAGTTGTACCAACTTAGCGACAACAATATTTCCCGGTACTTTTTTGATAGAATGTACGTTATTATTGGCCTTATTAGTGTTTTGTAGATCTTTAATTTTGTTCCTGTACTAACAAGCCTATTCTACATCTCCCAGACTATAATTACGCCCCTAGTGAACAATTCCACAACTTCGTCAGCATATACTGCCATCTGAAACCAGTCCTTTTTACTTTCTCTATACGCACTGTGCACATAGTGTATAGAGAAAGTATTGCACTCCACCAAAAAATTCGATACCGAGATTTCACCGGAACTATATGTTTTAGGATCCCCAATATCCAAAAAAGGCATTTTCACAAAAAGGTCCGTGTGTATGTGTCCGTGTGTCTGTGAACACGATAGCTCAAAAACGAAAAGTCTTTAAAATACCAAACATGGTATTTAAGTTTAATATCTTCCAGGGATGTGACACAAAGATTCTGAGAAAAATCACCCCACCCTCAACTACCCTTTACATGGAACTTTTTTCAAAAATTTTGATTTTCTCAAAAATGGCTCTAACGATTTTGATTAAAATTTCGTATATTAAACATATTTACCTGACAAATAAAATATATATATCTTGACTTTTCTGGGATTATCCTCTGAAGAGTAGTATATTCTGGATGAAATTTACTGAATTTTGAATAACTGCTAAACCGTAAGAGATGGCCAAAAACTTACTATACAAAAGTGTAGAGCACGTTAAAACACACAATTTATGTTATATACATTTTTTCGTGGAGTTCGTCGTTTTTGAGACATTCCTTATTTTTGGTTTCTGCTATGAAAATCTTATACCTTTCTCATACAGGGACTTGTCAACTTCTGTCCACATAAACAAAGGAACTTCTTTGACATAGCAACCAGCTTTTGACTATCACTTTAACCTATGGTAGTCCCTTATTTCGCTTATACTTACAAGGAACGAAGTAATACAATTATTTCTGCTGATTTTTTCTGATTAGCATAAATTAAATAGAAGTATAAGATTTTTAAGGATAATTTGTTCCAAGGATATAGAGAAAGTCATGTGAATGGTACACATCAGACTTTTACTTTCATTTCTGGAAAAAACACGTGAACACCGCCAGCGCTAAAGGGACAAAATAATATACTCCGATATAATTTAGGCATTGAAACACCCACGGTTGGGTTTACGTGCTTTTCAGGCCATATTTAGATAAGCTCGCTTATATGAAATTCAATTGAACAAGTCAGCCAAAGGCAGTGATATAAATAAACAAAAGATGAGAACAGTGTTTGCGAATGAAAATGGATACCCTCATGGCGTTGTAAGCTCATTGTCTCTCGCTTTGTGTCTTTTTATCATTTGCTTCACGTTTCGGGCGAATTATCGTGTCAGAGTCTGTGTACACATGAAAGGTAATGCTGAAAGCTCTTTTATCACGTTTTCTAACAGCTCTTAGTCAAAATAAAAGCGTAACACTTGGTGTTCCGTCCATTTGCTCAAGTTGTATCTCGTACCCGTACCAAACGGAGGCGTTTTGAAACGCCCCAGGTTTGATTCCCAAAAGTAGGCATATATCAATGGAATACAGGGTTACTACAAAAGAAATAGACAACTTCAACTGCCTGTAAAACAAAAACTATTAAACATAGCAACCTAATTATTTTGTAGTATGTTGAGAAACTCTCAAAGTTTTGTTTGTTACTATTGGTAATGCTGTAGTGTTTTGTTTGTTATTGCAGAAGCTGAAATGGCGGAAATTCCTGTGGAAAAAGCATATTGCGTGTTGGAATTTGCTAGAACGCAATCAGCAACTGTTGTCCAACGACATTTTAGAACACGTTACCACAAAAATGAAATGATGCGCTCACAAAAACCAGCATCGTCTTCATCATGTCGCAACATGCCGATGCAAAAGTCACGCCGTATGACCTTATCTTCTTCACTCAGAAACTGCAACATCTGTAATCTGTAAGGCATCATGTGCAGTCGCTTCCGCAAGATTTTCCATACAGTTTGCTGTGGAATTTGTAATTGCATGCTTGCCCTAGATGTCGATTTCTGTGGGCTTCTTATGTAGGCAGAACGAACACGTTCAACGTTTTCTTCCGAAACTCTTGGTCTTCCCGAGCTCTTCCCTTTGCACAAACATCCCGTTGTCTCGAATTTTCTATACCAGTCGTAGATTGACTGTCTGGTCGGCGGCGTTTTGTGGTAACGTGTTCTAAAATGTCGTTGGACAGCAGTTGCTGATTGCGTTCTAGCAAATTCCAACACGCAATATGCCTTTTCCACAGGATTTTTCGCCATTTCAGCTTCTGCAACAACAAACAAAACACTACAGCGTTACCAATAATAACAAACAAAACTTTGAGAGTTTCTCAACATACCTTCAAAATAATTAGGTTGTTATCTCTAATAGTTTTCGTTTTACAGGCAGTTGAAGTTGTCTATTTCTTTTGTAGTAACCCTGTATATTCTTGTCCAGAAGCCTACTTTTCTATAGTCGAATAAGCTTACAGAGAAGTATAATTTAATAAAAGGATTGTGTAAAAGTAGTTTTTACTTTCTCTACACGTACTATGTACATAGTGTATAGAGGAGGTAGGTATTGTATTGCATCCAAAAATTCGATACCGTAATTTCACCGGAAATACATGTTTTGGCTCCCCATGAATCCAAAAAAGGCATTTTAAGATAACGGTCGGTGTGTTTGTCTGTGGACAGCATAGCTCAAAAATGAAATGACCGTTAAATATCAAACTTGGTATTTAAATACCACACACACAAACCCAGACAGACAGACTGACACACACACACACATACACATGCACCTGTTTCTGAAAATGATTTTTTGGATTCAGGGGGTCCTAAAACATGTATTTCCGGTGAAATCTCGGTATCGAATTTTTGGGTGGAATACAACAGTTCTCAATCCCTATGTACATTGTGCATACGGGGTTAGAGAAAATACAATTTGATATCTTTCAATTAGATAGATATTCAGGGCTTAATTAATTTATGTATAGTGACTCTAAATTGTAACAAAACTCTCTTTTTTTTCTTCCACAAATTGATTTTCCCCAGAATCTTCTCTCAAACAACTTTGTTCAATGTTCTTATAACAATTCTGCTAAATAACTGCGGCGAAGCCTACTGCTCTAAATGAAATCTCCATCGAAATTCTCTCAACTGTTGCACGCGATGCATTTCCTGTAAAAACTTCTCTCTGGGCGCGCTTCCTTGCCCCCCTTTTATACCTCTCTATCACGTGGTTAGAAAATTCTGGAGGCAGTCACACGTGCCAATAATAACATGTGTCACAAACTCACTCAGGTGTAACAATGCCAGAGCTTCGACGTCAAAGAACCTGCCAACAACAATCACAGCTGCAATGTCGACACACGTGTTCACTAGCGCAGTGTAAAAATGGATGCCAACAATCACTATGACCTACGTAGCAAGCCGTACATAAGAACATAATACGCTTTTATTTAACATATAAATAAACCCAAAACTGCTATCTCTTTATGAACAGCTAACAAGTAAATTACCAATTGCTGTTTCTGTAAACCTATTTTAAGTTTGAGCACCTGAAAGGATATTGTACTTTGAGGTAAAATACATAGCTATTTTATAAAAAAATTTATAGATAATATTTTTATGTTTTTAAAATCTAAGTGTATAGAGAAGGTATTGTAATGCACCCAAACATTCGATACCGGGATTTCGCCGGAAATACATGTATTGTGTCCCGCTGAATCCGAAAAAAGCATATTTACAAATAGGTCCTTGTGTGTGTGTGTGTGTGTGTGTGTGTGTGTGTGTGTGTGTGTGTGTGTGTGTGTGTGTGGACAACATAGCTCAAAAACGAAAAGATCGTTAAATACCAAACTTGGTATCTTCCTAGGATGCGACACGAAGATTTTAAAAAAAAAAGCCTGCCCTACCCTCCACTACCCTTTACATGGAACTTTTTCCGAACATTTTGATTTTCTTAAAAATGGCTCTAACGATTTTGATTAAAATGTCAAATTTTAAAGATATTTACCTGACAAATAAAATGTATAACTTGAATTTTCTGGTAATAGACTCTGAAGACTACTTTATTCTGGATCAATTTTACGGAATTTTAAATAACTGCTAAACCGTAAGATATGGACAAAAACTTAAAACACAAAAAATGTAGAGCTCGTTAGAACACACAATTTATGTCATGTATATTTTTTCCATACAAACAAAGAAACCTCAGTCACATAGCAACCAGCCTATGGTTATCAGTTTAGTCTATAGTACTCCCTTATTTCCCTTCTACTTACAAGGAAGCAAATAATGAGACTATTTCTGTTATTTTTTCTCGATTAAAATGTGAAGTAAATAGAAGCATAAGCTTTTTAACAATAATTTGTTGCAGAGATGTAGAGAAGGTCATGTGAGTGGAGCACATCAGATTTTTTTTTATAATTTAACAGCACTAACACACTACAACAATGAAACATGTGGTATCACTACGTATCAGCCTCTATACGACACAGACTGATTAGCTAGCACACGGAGAAGAGGGAAAGTGGAAGGTTAGAAACAGCGCAGTGCAAGGCAAGAGACCACGAGTCAAAAAAAAAACTGATTTGTTCCATTCACATGACTTTCTCTACCTCACTGCAACAGATTATTGTTAAAAAGCTTAAGCTTCTATTTACTTCATGCTAATCGAGAAAAAAATTAGCTCAAATATTCTTATTACCTGCTTCCTTGTAAGCAGAAGGGAAATAAGTGAGTACTATAGGCTAAACTAATAATCAAAAGCTGGTTGCTGTGTGATTGAAGTTTCTTTGTTTGTATGGACAGGAGATAACAAATTCCTGTATGAGAGAAGTATAGGTTTTTCAAAGCTGAAACCAAAAATAAGGAATATCTAAAAAACTATTAACTCCACGAAAAATAGGTATGTAACACAAATTGTGTGTTATAAAGTGCTCTACATTTTGTATCGGGTAAGCTTTAGTCCACCTCTTACGGTTTAGCAGTTATGCAAAATTCTATAAAATTCTTCCAGTTTTCAGAGGCTATTCCCAAAAAAATTCAAGATATACATTTAATTTGTCAGGTAAAGATCTTTAATATACGATATTTTAGTCAAAATTGTTACAGCCATTTTAAGTATATCAACATTTTCCAAAAAAGTTCCATGTAAAGGCAATTGGGGATGGGGGAATTTTCTTAAAAATCTTCGTGTCACATCCTTGGAAGATACCAAAATTAAATACCAATTTTGGTATTCAACTCTTTTCATTTGTGAGCTATGTTATCCACAGACACACGGACACGCACACACATGGATCTTTTTCTGAAAATGCTTTTTACTTTCTCTACACGTACTATGTACATAGTGTATAGAGAAAGTATTGTATTCCGCCCAAAAATTCGATACCGAGATTTCACCGGAAATACACGTTTTGGGTCCCCCTGAATAAAAAAGAAGTAGTTTTGGAAAAAGGTCCGTGTGCGTGTGTGTGTGTGTGTCTGTGGACAGCATAGCTCAAAAACGAAAACACCCCCAACTACCGTTTACATGGAACTTTTTTCGAAAATTTTGGTTTTCTCAAAAATGGTTCAAATGACTTTGATTAAAATATCGTATATTAAAGATATTTACCTGGCAAATAATATGTATATCTTAAATTTTCTGAGAATAGCCGCTGAAGACCACTTTATTCTGGATTAATTTTGCATAACTGCTAAACCGTAAGAAATGGACAAAAACTTACCACACAGAAAATGTAGAGCACATTAAAACACACAATTTATGTTACATACATTTTTTTCGAGGAGTTGATTGCTTTTGAGATATTCCTTGTTTTTTGTTTCAGCTTTTAAAAACTTTTTTTCTCATACAGGAATTTTTCAACTCTTGTGAATACAAACAAACGAACTTCAGTTACATAGTAACCAGCTTTTGACTTCACTTTAACCTATGATACTCCCTTATTTCGCTTCTACTTACAAGGAAGCGAGTAATAAGACTATTTCTGCTAATGTTTTCTTGACTAGTTTGAAATAAATAGGAGATTAAGCTAAATACAATAAATTCTTACACAGAAGTAGAGAAAGTCATTTGAATGGAATACATTAGATTTTTTTTTGGATTCGGGCGGACACATAACATTTATTTCCCGTAAAATCTCTGATCAGAATTTTTGAGTGGTATGCAATACCTTTTCTATACATTATATACATATTATGTATAGAGAAAGTAAAAAAATCAAATCACATATTTAAGGTTATACTTTTAGTTTACGATGGTTACCAGAGTCTATTTAACAGAATTCGCTGTGACTAAGTGTTTAAGATGAAATTAGTAGTTCACGCCACCACAATAACTTATGTAAGTGGAAATTCATCTAAAAATTATGAGAGGAAAGCGGAACAAAAAGAATATTGTGATATCGGATTCGTTGCAAGTCACCATATGCTGCGATAAACCAAGCTCTGGCTTTTATTATACCACACAAAAGGAAGGGGTAGCAATAAAAAAGACCAAGATTGACCACTTTGATGAAAAAGCAGAGTTTAGAGGAGTGTTTTCAAAGCCTTCTTTGAATCGCCGACGCTATGATTTGGAATAAAGTTTGCAACTTTATGCCTGATAAGCTCTGCCGAACCCGGCAGGTCTGTTGCTACAGACATATTCTTTTATTTATGACACTTTGTGTTCCGTTTGAAACGTAGCAACGCTATCTTTCATACACCACCCACGTATGCGCCCCTCCGAAAGGGAATAAAGCCGGAATAAGCGATTGCGAGGAACAGGTGCCTGCCACTGGTGCATTACAAGGTAGCATATTCTATTTATGTTGCTGTTTTATGAAAGTAAGTCAATAATGTTGTTATACTTCCTGAGTCTAGTCCACGTTTCTAGAATGCTTTTCAATTTCTCTACACGTACTATGTACATAGTGTATAGAGAAGGTATTCTAACGCACCCGGAAATATATGTTTTGGCAAAAAAAGCATTTTTAGAAACAGGTACGTGTGTGTGTGTGTGCTTGGGTCTTGGGCAGCATAGCTCAAAACCAAAAAGACCGTTGAATGCCATAGTTGGTATTTAAGTATCGTGTCTTCTAAGGATGCGACAGGAATATTTTAAAGAAAATTCCCCCACCCCCAACTACCCTTTACATGGAAGTTTTCTCAAAAATGGCTAACGATTTTGTTTAAAATATCGTATATTAAAGATATTTACCTGACAAATAAAATGTATATCTTGAATTTTCTGGGAATAGCCTCTGAAGGCTACTTTATTCTGGATGAATTTTGAGGAATTTTGCATAACTGCTAAACGGTCAGAGATAGACAAAAACTTACCACACAAAAAATGTAAAACACATTAAAACACACAATTTATGTTATGTACATTCTTTTCTTGCAGCTGATTGCTTTTGAGATATTCCTTGTTTTTGGTTTCAGCCTTGAAAACTTTTCTCATACGGGAATTTATCAACTCCTGTCCTTACAAAGGAACTTCAGTCACATAGTAACCAGCATTTGACTATCACTTTAACCAATGGTACTTCCTTATTTCGCTTCTACTTGCAAGGAAGCAAGTAATAAAACTATTTCTGCTAATTTTTTATCGATTGGATGAAGTAAACATTAGCATACGATTTTTAACAATAATTTGTTGCAGAGATGTAGAAAAAGTCATGTGAATGGAACACTTCAGATTTTTTCACAGCGTTCAGCTACGTTTTTCGCTAGATCTGGGTCTAGCATGTGGCTAAATGTATTGGAAATTTAAGACCGGAATTTATGGTCAATCAATCAATCAATCAATTTGTTGTCTGAGAGCATGTACATTCTATAGACATTCTCAATTACAGAAAATTGAAAGTAATAAAATTCAAAAGAACAATACTCACACTTAGAAAGTACTAATACTTAATGCTTTAAAATATTCATTAACATCACATAGACATAAATCTAATAAAACTCTCATAACTGCTATTTTAAAATTGTTAGTGCCCAAGTTTTTAACATACTTTGGCAATACGTTGTGCAATTTTACACCATAATTATTAAAACTGTTTTTAGTTGTTACATTTCTGCATAAGTTAATCCTTAAATGTAGATTATATTTGGTGTAATATTCATGACTGATATTATTGGGAAGGTACGAGTCAATATATATGTTTTGAGACCTCCTGAATCCAAAAAAAGCATTTTTAGAAACATGTCCGTGTGTGTTTGTCTGTGGGCAGCTAACTCAAAAACGAAAAGACCGTTTAATACCAAACTTGGTATTTAAGTTTGGTATCCTCCAAGGATGCGACACGAAGATTTTCAATAAAATGCCCCCACACCCAACTACCCTTTACAGGGAACCTTTTTCGAAAATTTTGATTTTCTCAAAAATTGCTCTAACGATTTTGATTAAAGCATCGTATATTAAAGATGACAAATGAAATGTATGTCTTGAATTTTCTGAGAATAGCCTCTGAAGACTACTTTATTCTGAATGAAATTATGGAATTATGCATAACTACTAAACCGTAAGAGATGGACAAAAACTTAACACACACAAAATGTAGAGCTCGTTAAAACACACAATTTATGTTACATACATTTTTTTCGAGGAGTTGGTCGTTTTTTTGAGATATTCCTTGTTTTTGCTTTCAGCTTTGAAAAACATACATTTCTCATACAGGAATTTGCTAACTCCTGTCCATACAAACAAAGGAACATCAGTCACAAGGCAACCAGCTTTTGGCTTTCACTTTAACCTATGGTACTCCCTTATTTCGCTTCTACTTACAATAAAGCAAGAAATAAGACTATTTCTGCTAATTTTGATCAATTAGCATGAAATAAATAGAAGCATATGCTTATTAATAATAATTTGTTACAGAGATATAGAGACAGTCATGTGAATGGAACACATCAGACTTTATTTTAAATAATACAAACATTTACTAAAATATAAGGAAACAACTGTAAACATTTTCAACTTCCCAAATAATGGCCTGTAATGAGCTCTAATATCTACATTGCAATTAGCCTTACTGCCTTCAATACGTATTAAATTAACACCTATTTAAAAATAAAAAAGACGTGTACCATTCACATGACTTTCTCTACATCTCTACAATAAATAATTGTTAAAAAGCTTATGCTTCTATTTACTTCATGCTATTTGACAAAAAGATCATATTGCTTGCTTCCTTGTAAGTAGAAGCGAAATAAGGGAGTACCATAGGTTAAAGTGACAGTCAAAAGCTGGTTGCTATGAGACTGAAGTTCCTTTGTTTGTATGGACAGGTGTTGACATTATAAGTTTTTCAAAGCTAAACTAAAAACAATATCTCAAAAACGATCAACTCCACGAAAAAAATATATACAACATAAACTGTGTGTTTTACCATGCTCTACATTTTTTGTGCTAGAATGTTTTGTCCAACCCTTACGGCTTAGCAGTTATGCAAAATTCCGTAAAATTCATTCAGAATAACGTAATCTTTAGAGCCTATTCCCATAACATTTAAGATATACATTTTATTTGTGATAGAAATTGCTTATATAGTATTTTAATCAAAACATTTTTAGAAAAATGCCTTTTTGCACTCCAAACAAATATTTCCGGTGAAATGTTGGTTTCAAATTTTTGGGTGCATTACAATACATTCTCTATACACCATGTACATAGTACGTGTAGAGAAAGTAAAAACTTCTCATGTTTTCTATTTCAATGACTTTCTTTGGCTATTATGTGCATTATATATACGTGCTAGAGAAAGTAAAAATAGTGTGGAAATGAAAAAAATGTGACAATTAATTTCATAAACTACAAAACCAATAAATAATGTAAACCAAGTAGACTTCCAGTGAACGGTGCATACTCTTTCCGTGTGGAAAGCAGAGCTCTAGAATATCAACAAACTACCCTTACATTGAAAAAGTTTCGAAAACGTTTATTTTATCAAAAATGGCTCTATAGATTTTCATTAAAATGTCGTGTATTAAAGATATTTACATGAAAAATCTGATGTGTTCCATTTAGATGACTTTCTCTATATCTCAGAAACAAATTATTGTTAAAAAGCTTATGCTTCTAATTACTTCATGTTAATCGAGAAAAAAATTCATCAGAAATAGTCTTATTGCTTGTTTCCTTGTAACTAGAAGCGAAATAAGGGAGTACCATAGGTTAAAGTGAAAGCCAAAAGCTGGTTGCTATGCGACTGATGTTCCTTTGTTTGTATGGACACGAGTTGACAAATTCCTGTATGAGAAAAGTATGTTTCTCAAAACTGAAACAAAAAATAAGGAATATCTAAAAAATGATCAACTCCACGAAAAAATGTATATAACACAAATCACGTGTTTTAACGTGCTCTACATTTTTTGTGCAGAAAGATTTTGTCCATCTCTTGCGGTTTAGCAGTTATGCAAAATTCGGTAAAATTCATCCAGAGTAGTCTTCAGAGACTATTCCAAGAAAATTCAAGATATACATTTTATTTGTACTATAAATATCTTTAATATATAACATTTTAATCAAAATCGTTAAAGCAAATTTTGTGAAAAAAGTTCCATGTAAAGGATAGTTGAAAATCTTCCTGTCGCATCCTCGGAAGATACCAAACTTAAATACCAAGTTTGGTATTAAATGGTATTTTCGTTTTTGAGCTATGCTGCCCACAGACACACACACACACGGACACACTCACACACACACAAGGACACTTTTCTAACAATGCTTTTTTTGGATTCAAGGAGTCTCAAAACATGTATTTCCGGTAAAATCTCGGTATCGAATTTTTCGGTACATTACAATACCTTCTCTATACACAATGTGCATATTACGTGTAGAGAAAGTAAAAATAACATTTATATCTTGAATTTTCTGGGAGTAGCCTCTGAAGACTTCTTCATTCTGAATGACGTTTGTATAGCTGGTAAACCGTAAGAGATAGAGCAAAGAACGTGATTCACAAAAATCTTATGTGTCCCATTCACATGACTTTCTCTACATCTCTGTGACAAATTATTGTTAGAAAGGCTATGCTTTTATTTGCTTCATGCTAGTTAAAAAGTGATAGTCAAAAGCTGGCTGCTATGTGACTGAAGTTCCTTTGTTTGTATGGACAGGAACTGTCAAGAAATATCTTAAAAAAAAAAAAAAAAAAAAAAAAAAAAAAAAAAAAAAGAGAAACTCCACGAAAAAAAGTATATAATATAACCTGTGTGTTTTAATGTGCTCTACATTTTTTGTGTGGTAAAATTTTGTCCAACTCCTACGGTTTAGCAGTTATGCAAAGTTTCGTAAAATTCATCGAAGATAAGGTAGTCTTAAGAGGTTATTCCCAGAAAATTCAAAATATGCATTTTTATTTGTCAGGTAAATATCTTTAATATACAATATTTTAATCAAAATCGTTAAAGCTATATTTTAGAAAATCAAAATTTTTGAAAAGATCCATGTATAGGGTAGTTTGGGGTAGGGGGATCTTTCTCAAAATCTTCGTGTCCCATCCTTGGAGAATACTAAATTTAAATACCAACTTTTCGTTTTTGAGTTGTCGTGTTCACTAACACAAAGACCTTTTTCTCTAATATTTTTTTTTTTTTTTTTGGATAGAGGGGACCCTAAAACGTATATTTCCGGCGAAATTTCGGTATCGAATTTTTTGGTAGAGTGCAATACCTTCTCTATACACTATAGTACGTGTAGAGAAAGTAAAAAAGCTCAGGAGAGTACTTTGTATTTTGGCAATTTTATAGATTGGTCTTCTTAAAATACTTGTATGAATATTTTACCACCACACGGAAAGTGTCATTCATTTTATGAACACCCTGTATAATAATTAGATTTGAAGTGTTTGTCAAATATCTGCTACTGTGTGGAGATATTGAGGTCAGTCACATTTTCTCTGCTAGTTGAAATAACTGCATGTTAATAAACTCTGCTAATGCAGAAACACAAAAAGAAGAAAGTGGAAACAACGAGATTACCGATGACGTTAATGCCCAATGCTTTTTGTTCGGTTTTCTTTACCGCAGAGTTTTCCGCATGTTTCATTTTGTGGTAATATCGTTTCTGTATTTGCTTTTCACGCTCTGTTTCTGCGAACATTTAAATGCAACAGCTGAAAGAGTAAAACAGCACAAAAGAACCATCTGGCGGTTACCGAAGAGAATTAGCTCCCCCCTTCCCCCTCCGTTTCGTTCTTGCAATATTACAGTCTTTAGCATGCAGAGTTTCTGCACAAAACGTGTTAGCTTCATTCAAAAGGAAAAAAACGCGATACTCTTTTTACTTTCTTCATACGTACTATTTACATAGTGTATAGAGGAAGTATTGTATTCTACCCAAAAATCCGATACCAAAATTTCACCGGAAATACATGTTTTAGGTCTCCCTGAATCCAAAAAAAAAAAAAACATTTTCGGAAAAACGTCCGTGTGTATGTGTGTGTGTCTGTGGACAGCATATCTCAAAAACGAAAAGACCGCTAAATACTAAACTTGGTATTTAGGTTTGGTATCTTCCAAGGATACGACACGAAGATTTTCAAGAAAATCCCCCCCACCTCCAACTACCCTTTACATGGAAAAATTTTCGAAAATTTTGATTTTCTAAAAAATGGCTTTAACGATTTTGATTAAAATCCCGTATATGAAAGATATTTACATACCAAATAAAATGTATATCTTGAATTTTCTGGGAATAGCCTCTGAAGAACTCTTTATTCTGGATTAATTTTGCTAAATGTTGCTTAAGTGCTAAGTGGTAAGAGATAGACAAAAATTTACTACACAGAAAATGTTGATCTGATCAAAACACACAATATATGTCCTTTACAGTTTTGTTGTGGAGGTAACCGTTTCCGAGATATTCCTTGTTTTTAGTTTAGTTGTGTCGACAATCATTTTAGCATAGCGCATTCCCTTATTCCCTTCTGCTTATAAGAAACTAAGTAATAACATTCTGCTAATATGTATCTCGAATAGCATTGTGTACAAAGAAGAATAATCTTTTGTAGGAGATTTGTAGAGCAGCTAGAGAAAATCATGTGAGTGTAACACATCTGATTTTTATATATGCTCGCTGTTCAATTTTCGTGACATTCTTCTTAAAACACATTCTCTAGGATACTAACGTTTGCACGTGTCTACTAGCACCTACCAACATACTCAGACGTCATCTGGTGGTGACATCCTACACTATGTATGACATGTTTTCAAATTTATATGTTGTAATAACCTCACATTCAGTTATTCGGAATATATAAAACACGAGGGCCATTTATTACTCCAACCTGCGATAGGCTGTAAATAAAAGACAAGTTCATAGAAAACAATTATTTTATTACTGGTTTGAAAGTGCTGCCCTCCTAGCCACGTCTTCAGTTGGGGAAAAGGCAAAAGTCGCTGGGTGCCAGGTCAGGACTGTATGGCGGATAATCGAAAATGTCCCATTGAAATTGTTCAAGGGGCCGATGGGTTGTGCCAGCAGTGTGTGGACGAGCGTTGTCATGGTCCAACACAATTCCTGAAGTCAGCATTCCTCTTCGTTTGTTTTGAATGGCTCTCCGCAAACGTCGCAAAGTACGAAGATCTTCAAAACAACGTCAATGTTCATTTGAAATCATTGGCGGCACCGTTTTTTTTGAAGCGGGTATTGAAAAGCTTGTGCACAGGTACGATAAATGTGTCAATCTTTTCGGTGATTATGTTGAAAAGTAACCATAAGTGTACAAAACTTTTAGTAATAAAATAATCGTTTGCTATGAGCTTGTCTTTTATTATAGCCTATCGGAAAAAAAACAAAAACAAAAAAAAAAGACAAAAAAAAAAACGCCCTCGTAGCTGCCATGACTTCTGAAATGAACCTCGTATATAAGTTGTACATACGTGCTAAGGAAAGCAGGTAATAAGATTTTGCAAGAATAGTGTGTTAGAATAGGTAGAGAAAGTCATATGAATGAAAACACTTCAGATTTCTACTGTCTCTACACGTACTTTGTACATAGTGTATAGAGAAGGTATCGCACACCACGCGAAAATTCGAAACGGAGATTTCACCGGAAATATATGTTTTAGTGTCCCCTGTATCCATAAAAAGCATTTTCAGAAAAAGGTCCGTGTGCGTGTGTTCGTGTGTCAGCGTGTCTGTGAACACGATAACTCAAAAACGAAAAGTCGGTAAAATACCACATTTGGTATTTAAGTTTAGTGTCTTCCAGGGATGCAACACAAATATTTTGAAAAAAAAAATCCCCCCACCCCAAATTACCGTTTACGTGGAAAAAATTCCAAAAATTTTTATTTTCTAAAAAATGGCTAACGATTTTGATTAAAATATCATGTATTAAAGATATTTACCTGACAAATAAAATGTATATCTTGAATTTTCTGGGTATAGCCTCTGAAGACTACTTTATTCAGAATCAATTTTACGGAATATTGCATAACTGCTACAGCGTAAGAGATGGAAAACAACTTACCACACAAAAAAATGTAGAGCACTTAAAAACACAAAATTTATGTCATATGCATTTTTTCATGGATTTGATCGTTTTTTAGTTATTCCTTTTTTTAGTTTTCACCTTTAAATTCATCAACTCCTTCCATACAAACAAAGGAACTTCAGTCAAATAGCAACCAGGTCTTGAGTATCACTTTAACCTATGGTACTCCCTTATTTCGCTTCTACTTACAAGGAAGGAAATAATAAGTTTATTTCTGCTAATTTTTTTTCGATTAGCATTAAGTAAATAAGGCAATATGCTTAAGGAATATTTTGTTGCAGAGATGTAGAGAAAGACATATGATTGGAACACGTCAGATTTGTAATAAAAAGTTCCTAATCACATCCTCTTAGAGTCAAGGTACAGAGGTGAACTGTTATCACGAAATTGCTGTCCATCGCATTCTGAGGACAGATTAGGTTCATCAGCCAATGTGCAAAACCTGCCGTTTCTGTGTCTCGAGCAACGGAGCGAGTCTCTCTCTTGATCATCGCTAATGTCGGAGTAAACAAGGCACAATCCATCGCTTCAGGAATCTCTATTATCCCAAGATGCACTCTGCTCAAGCCTGACAAACACACAGCGCACGCTCCACAGGAAATGACGTCTGGGTTTATCCAGATGCACCTCTGAACTTCAAACTCTCTCAAGATAAACATTATTCAACTAGCATTGATATTAAAGCGCTTAAGCTTGCTTTGCATAAACATTGTTTACAAGTTTTAGAATAAATCGCGCAGTCCGTTTCTATACTACCCAGCTACCGAGCCAAGTGGTTTCGTCTGGGACTGGCATTCGTTCCCGTTGACCGCACAACCTGACCCTGGGTTTTTCCGTGGTTTTCCTGGGGCTCCAAAGACGAATACTGAGGTGCTGTATATAGGTGTTAATGAACTATACCGAAATATTTTCACAGAATATGTAAATTACTTAAATAAGTGATTTGAGATAGGAGACTTATGGCCTGTTATTGACATTTCGAAGTAACGGCTATAAGTTTCTGAAGTGCCAGTACGCCACGTATCACGGCACTTCGTCTGAAATGAAAAGAATAATAATAATGATAAAAAACATTTACTCTATGACAGGAATCGAACTCATGACCTTTGGGATAGCAGCTTCCCGCGTTACGCATTAAGCCACCAGAGCAGTTGAAAAAACGCCTCCAGAGTAGGCTACATAACTCAAGAACGTAGTTAATGAAGCTCAGTGTCGCACTGTCAAGTCGAGATTTTACAGATTTTTGCGACATTAAATCTTGAGAACGCTAGTATAAAAATCGATATTTCTATACTCGGGCAGCAGTTTTAAAGACATTCTAAGCCACTTTTTCAACCTGCTTTGCTTTAACACCGACTTATCAGCACCTGATACCCACACGTTTAACGCTATGTAGTTGCGTTATGTTTATCCGGGGACCAAGCATTGCCGATCTCAAATTACTTATATCAGTCACGTGCACAGTCTCGCAATTTTTTCCAGTGTAGTTCATTAACATCCTGTATATACCACGGTTCCTTTCCCCTTTATTTCTTCATTTCATATCCCTTCTTCATCTTTCAGGTCGGCGCTTGAGTCTTTGCAGGCAGATGTCATGGTTGCTTACTCCGAGTGAGACTCTCTTCCCCCTGGTTGTGCTTCCTTTCGGCCTCCCGGCGCCTGTAGAGCCTCAGTGGCTCGCCAGGGTTGCCATCTAGTGAACTATTAGGGACTTTCGTACGTCGCTGCGCCTTGCTCCGTCGTCTCCTGTGTGCTGGCCTATGGTTTCCGCTCCTCTAAACCCCTCCCCCGTGGGGGTGGTAGTCCGCAATAGATCCGTACCGGTGTCCCCCGCTATTAACATGCTCTACCCTCTATACTACTCAAGTTTCTCACATTCTATGTAACATCTGGGGACTTTAAAGCCACGTTCTGGGATTTATAAACTACATATTGCTACCACTTTTTATGGCTCTAAAGATGTTTATTAAAATACCAAGTTTTAGAAATTTACATGTAACCGTGCTCAGTATTTGACCGGCCAATGTAGAACTTGTAAGAGGGCCTTCATTTTACCCCTTGGAATGAGCGCGACCCGCTCACCATCTCCGCTGCTAAGCGAGAAGGATAAAGCGAAGCACGCTTAACCAGTTACTGTTTTTAACTTGAAATAGCTCCACGAGTTCTGTAACTCTTTTAATGCACGAAGGGAAGCCTATACACGCCAAATACGGGGCAGTTGGGCCACCTGGTATATCCAGAATTTTCTGGGAATATACTCTGATGTCCTCTTCATTCGGAAAGAAATGTATATACATTTTAATAAAAGGTAAAGGATTAGATTCAAAAATAAAAACACATTAAAGTTTTTCCATGTAAAGGATAGTTTTTGGCGGGAAGAATTGTCCCAAAATCTTCGTGTCGTATCCCTGGTCTTTTAGTGGGCGCGCGGACCTTTTTCTGGCCATGTTTTTTGTTTGTTTGTAGTTTTCTCCTGGTCGCCAAGGCTATTGCTGGGGTTGTATGCTGTACCATGATTCTCAATTTCCCCTCATATGCTCTCTACACCTCTCTACATTGCTACCCACATCATAACCCCTCCGCGCAGACCTGCGACAATTCACAGTGATTGGCAAAATAGAGACGCGACCAACAGAGCATATGGATAGGCAGTCATATTCAATTTATTGTAAAATTTTCATTCTTTGTATTTCTATTATTGAGATATAAGTGAAATCTGAGCAATAATTGTATATACATTTTCGTAATTTAAAATTGTAACATGAATTAAAGGTTGCAATACTAGACCAGGTATAGGAAACCAGGTATAGGAAACCAGGTACCAGAAACGGCCTATTTCATTTTTTTATCACTTTCTCTATACGTACTATGTACATAGTGTATAAATAGGGTATTGTAATGCACCTAAAAATTCGATACCGAGTTTTCACCGGAAATACATGTTTTGAGTCCCCCTGAATCCCAAAAAAGTATTTTTACAAAAAGGTCCATGTGTGTGTGTGTGTGTGTGCGCGTGTGTGTCTGTGGACAGCATAGCTCAAAAACGAAAAGTCTGTTAAAAACCAAATTTAGTATTTAGATCTGGTATCTTCCAAGGATACGACACGAAGATTTTCAAGAAAATCCCCCATCCGCAACTACCTTTACATGGTACTCTTTTAGAAAATTTTGATTTTTTAAAAAATAGCTCTAACGATTTTGATTAAAATATACTACGAGGTACGTCCAGAAAGTAAGTTCCGTTTCAATTTATCTCCGCTGCAGCGCTGTGATAGCAGTTCCGCACATGCGCGGTAGACGCTCTGTATCAAGGAGTAGAAACGTGCGCCATTTTGAGATCGCTGTCAGCTACATACGCTTTGTTGTGCTTGTTTACAATGTCGGTGTTAATTGAAAATACCGCCGCTTGTGAAATTAGATCTCGTTTTCTGAATGCTAGGAAAGTGAAACCAATTGAAATTTATCGGCAAATTTGCGAAGTTTACGGACCAAATGCGATGAGTGATTCAATGGTGAGAAGATGGGTCCGACAGTTCAATGAAGGAGTAGTGAAGTGCGCGATGAAGAACGAAGTGGGCGTCCATCTTTGGTTACAGAAGAACTGGTTCACGCGATTGATGACAAGATCCAGGAAAACCGCAAGTTTACAATTAGTGCTCTCGCTATGGAGTTTCCCCAAACCTCACGATCACTAATTCATGAAATTAATTTCGTAAACTTTGCTCACGTTGGGTATAGGCGGCAAACTTCTATGAAGAAGGTATACAAAAACTTGTGCCACGCTATGACAAATGCCTGCAAAATTTCGGCAGTTATGTGGAAAAGTAGTTTAAGAGTTGTAGAATTTTGTGCAATAAATAATTATTCTGTATCTGTACACAGTTTAATTTTATTACCAAACGGAACTTACTTTCTGGACGTACCTCGTATATTACAGATATTTACCTGACGAATAAAATGTATATCTGAATTTTCTGGGAATAGCCTCTGAAGACTACTTTATTCTGGATGAATTTTACGGAATTTTGCATAACTGCTAAACCGTAAGAGATAGATAAAAACTTACAACACAGAAAATGTAGAGCATATTAAAACACACAATTTATGTTATATAACATGTTCTCATTGAGTTGATCGTTTTTGAGATACGCCTTGTTTTTGGTTATAGCTTTTAAAATCTTTTAACTCCTGTCCATACAAAGAAAGTTTAATCACATAGCAACCAACTTTTGACTATCACTTTAAGCTAAGGTACTTCGTTATTTCGCTTCTACATAAAAAGAAGTAAGTAATAAGGTTATTTCTGCTAATTTTTTCTCAATTAAAATAATTTATTGCAGAGATGTAGAGAAAGTCATGTAAATGGAATGGAAGTAATAGAGGTATTGGAAATCATTTCAGTAATGAAACCCAAAACTTTTACCAGACAGTTGGCCACAAAAGTGTCATTTAAATTCCGAGGTCAAGCTAAGAAGGGGTCTAGTGGTTGCCACATCAAACTATTCCGATTATGTTCTGGATCGTAAACAACGAAGAACTTTGAGCTGCTGTGGCACGCATTTGTGGCCAAGAGGAGATGGGATGAAAATGACTTTCTTGGAAGCCGCAGAGAATGTTCAAATTCTGTTAAGTTTAGATAGGCAAGATGATGGTATCTTCTGCAACTTACTTCATCTGTGATCATTCTTACGTTATCAGATTTCGACCGCAAGATCAAGTTTGCATTCATTTAATGTTGCTAGAAAGATTATCCTCAGATCGGTGGGACATTGCTACTAAAACTTAGCATTTGCTGTTCGAATCTGGGAGATCAAAAATATAACTAAATAAATAAATGTAGCTTGGAATCCTTTAAAGGCTCGTTGTTGGTTCATTAGGTGAACTAGTCCTAAAGAGTAGATGACGAATAAACATACGGTAGTTCATGATTACGCATAAACACTATTGTGCAAGCTTCGGAAGTTCACTTTTACATTATACACTTTTTACTTTCTCTATACGTGCAAGTATATAGTGTATAGAGAATGTATTGCAGTCCACCAAAATATTCGATACAGAGATTTCACCGGAAATATAATTTTAGGGTCCCCTGTATCCAAAAAAATATTTTCAGAAAAAGATCCGTGTGTGTGTGTGTGTGTGTGTGTCTGTGAACACGATAACTCAAAAACGAAAAGTCGGTATAGCATCAAACTTGGTACTTAGGTTAGTATCTTCCAGGGATGCGACACGAGGATTTTGAGAAAAATCCCCCCACCCCAAACTACCCTTTACATGGAACTTTTTTCGAAAATTTTGATTTTCTTAAAAATGGCTCTAATGATTTTTATTAAAATATCGTATATTAAAGATATTTAGCTGACAAATAATATGTATATCTTGAATTTTCTGGGAATAGTTTCTAAAGAACTGTTTATTCTGGATGAATTTTGCTTAATTTGGCATAACTAGTAAACCGTAAGAGATAGACAAAAACTTACTTTACAAACAATTTAGGTCCTGTTAAAATACACAAGTTATGTCATATGCATTTTTCTCGTGGAGCTTACAGTTTTCGAGGTATTCATTGTTATTAGTTTCGTTTGTGAAGTACTTATACTTTTCTCAGACGGGAGTGTGCGGTTTTCTTTTGTTCTACTCCTGACCAAGAAAAGAAGCGATTTTTAATAACAATCGCAAAACGACAGCTTTTAAAACGTTTGACTATGGCTTTAGCCTAGGGTATTCCCTTATTTTTTCCTACTTATAAGTAACTAAGTAATAAGAACAGTGTGCTAATGAGTACCTCGATTAGCAAGATGCAGAAAGAAGAAAAATCTTATGTATGAAGTTTGTAGAACAGTTAGAGAAAGTCATGTGAGTGTAACACATCAGATTTTTACTTTCTCTATACGCACTATGTTCATAGTGTATAGAGAATGTATTGGACTCCACCAAAAAATTCGATACCTTCACCGGAAATATATGTTTTAGGGTCCTCTGTATAAAAAAAAAAGTATTTTCAGAAAAAGGTCCCTGTGTGTGTCAGTGTGTCTGTGAACACGATAACTCAAAAACGAAAAGTCGGTAAAACACCAAACTTGGTACTTACGTTTAGTATCTTCTGGGGATGCGACACGAAGATTTTGAGAAAAATCCCCCCACTCCAAACTACCCTTCACATGGAAGTGTTTTCAAAAATTTTGATTTTCTATAAAATGGCTCTAACGATTTTGATTAAAATATCGTATATTAAAGATATTTACCTGACAAATAAAATGTATATTTTGAATTTTCTGGGAATAGCCTCTGAAGACTACTTTATTCTGAGTGAATTTTACGAAATTTTGCATAAGTGCTAAACCGTAAGAGAAAGACAAAAGCTTACCGCACAAAAAATGTAGAGCACATTAAAACACACAATTTATGTTGTATACATTTTTTCGTGAAGTTATTGTTTTTGAGATATTCCTTGTTTTTTGGTTTAAGCTATAAAAACTTATATTTTTCTCATACAGGACTATGTGAACTCATGTCCATACAAACAAAGGAACTTCAGTCACATAGCAACCAGCTTTTGACTATCAATTTAACCTATGGTACTCCCTTATTTCGCTTCTACTTACAAGGAAGCAAGTAATAAGGCTATTTCTGCTAACTTGTTCTCGAGTAGCATGAAGTAAATCGAGGCAATAGCTTTTTAACAATAATTTGTTGCAGAGATGTAGAGAAAGTCATGTGAATGTTACACATCAGATTTTTTAACCTGAAGCGTGCATACGGAGAAAGACGTATTGAAAGAGATGACGACACAAAACACGGTGTTCAGCAATGGCTATTTTCACGGCGGCAGATTTCTTTGAAGGTAACACAAAAATTGATTTCCCGCTATGATAAATTCTGAACAATGGTGGCAAATGTATTAAAAATCTGATATGTTCCATTCACATGACTTTCTCTACATCTCTGCAACAAATTATTGTGAAAAAGCTTATGCCTCTTTTTACTTTATGCTAATCGGGAATAAATTAGCCGAAATAGTCTTATTACTTGTTTCCTTGTAAGTAGAAGCGAAATAAGGGAGTACCATAGGTTAAAGTGAAAGCCAAAAGCTGGTTGCTATGTGACTGATGTTCCTTTGTTTGTATGGTCACGAGTTGACAAACTCCTGTATGATTTTCAAAGCTGAAACTAAAAACAAGAAATATCTTAAAAGCGATCAACTTCACGAAAATATGTATATTCATAAATTGTGTATTTTAATGTGCTCTACAGTTTTTGTGTGGCAAGTTTTTGTCTCTCTCTTACGGTTTAGCACTTACACAAAATTCCGTAAAATTCACTCAGAATAGAGGCTATTAGCAGAAAATTCAAAATATACGTTTTGTTTGTCAGGTAAATATCTTTAATATACGTTATTTTAATCAAAATCGTTAGCCATTTTATATAAAATTTTAAATTTTAGTTTGGAGTGGGGGGGATTTTTCTCTAAATCTTCGTGTCGCATCCCCGGAAGATACTAAACTTAAACACCAAGTTTGGTATTTTAGCTACTTTTCGTTTTTAAGTTATCGTGTTCATAGACACGGACACACACACACGGATCTTTTTCTAAAAATACTTTTTTATCGAATTTTTTGGTGGAGTGCAATACATTCTCTATATACTATGTACATAGTGCGTATAGAAAAAGGAAAAATAGGCTAAAGAGTGCTCTTTCATGTACAATAAATATTATTGGAAAAATGTTTTATGTATTTTTTACCAAATTGATATTTACTTTACGGACACGTCTCGTATTTGCGAACTATTTTTACTTTTTATGGCAGTGCAATAGCATGATCATTTGCAATAAAATGTGCTGTAAATTTTATTGCAATTTACAGGTGATTGTTCTCGGGAAAGAATTGCCTTAGGAAGTATACACCACTGGAACATGCAAGCCCCATTATTGTGAATTCCAGGCTATTGTGGAGAACATTTACTTGCAGTTATAAAAACAGAAGTGGGGTTGTTAGTGAGGATGTTTTGTAGAGCTAAGGTACAAGCTGTGACAGAATCACTTGTACATACACAGTGTGTTGTTGTGGTATTGTTTTGTTCCCCACACATCATGTTTAGCTTCTTGCTTAATTATAGAGGATCCTGTACCATGCTAAACCAATCCTGTAGCGTTTTTTCTGTTTGTGGACTGCATGCTGTGAGCCCTCGAAATTGCGGTTTTTCCATAGCCCATGTTATTCACTCTGAATTTGGCAGCGTTCGTAACAATACAAGTTCTTCTGTAGTTACCAAGTTGGGTGTTCATTAAAAAATCTGATGTGTTCCATTCGCATGCCTTTCTCTATATTTCTGTAACAAATTATTGAACTGAAATAAGGGAGTACCATAGGTTAAAGTGAAAGCCAAGTGACTGATGTTCCTTTGTTTGTATGGACAGGAGTTGACAACTTCCTGCATAAGAAAATTATGTTTTTCAAAGCTGAAACCAAGAAAAAGAAATATCTCAAAAACGATCAACTCCACGAAAAAAATGTATATAACACACATTGTCTGTTTTAACGTGCTCTACATTTTTTTTTGTGTTAACTTTTTGTCCATCTCTTACGGTTTAGTAGTTATGCAAAATTCAGATATACATTTTATTTGTCAGGTAAATATCTGTAATATATGAGTCATACAGGAATTTGTCAACTCCTATCTATACAAAGGAACTTCAGTCACATAGCAACCAGCTTTTGACCATATGGAGCAATACATCAAAACAGGTACCAAACTCATTAGAGAGGGGCTCGCGTGGATTAGACTAGGAGCATGGAGGAGCACGAAAATTTCTGACGAGAATGGTATAAGAATCTGTCCCATTTGCAAGGAGGAAGAGTCGTGGACTCACATCTTGGCAAGATGTACGGATAGAGGAATGGCGGGAAAAATATTTGCCGCGATTTTTTACCACTGCGAATGTAGGGATAGAAGCATGTTGGACGCTACTGGCAGGCACGGAAAACATGGACGGGCTAGGTCAATTTATACTTAAGGCAAGACAGCTGAGATCTGAGGAGGCTGCCGATAGAGAAGGGGGGGGGGATAAGATAAACTAAACAAAAGTGACTACAATGTTCGCTTCTACTTGCATGGAAGCAAGAATAAGACTATTTCTGCTAATTTGTTCTCGATTAGTATGAAGTAAATAGAAGTACACGCTTTTTAACAATAATTTGTTGCAGGGTAATAGAGAAATTCATGTGAATGTAACACATAAGATTTTTGCTACATATACACCTAGCCAAATATCTGTTTTAAGTGGTAACTCTGATAATATATATCTACTCATTGAGAAGTACTAATCGATAGGTAAAAATCAGAAGCAGTAGGAATCTGAAATAATGAGGTATTGTTATGCTTTGATATTACTGTGTTTATACGCGTTCATTAAACAGAAAGCATTAATGTAAATGAGCTATGCTCTGCTTTTTTGTTTCAACTCCCATATGGCACTTCACACGGTTACATCCCTGCACAAACTCAACACATGTGAACTGGCCCACATTGACATGAATTCCGTTGCTGTCGAACAGTTGTCCAATTATCAAAGGTTAAACTTGTAAACTGGTGCGCTACTCATTGCTTTTTCCTCTCAACTATTTTACGGATACCTACAGCTTACGTTCCTAAAATCCAACACTTGAGTTCGAATCATTTGATATTCTATATAGCAATAAGATCTAATGTATAATATACACACCAAATATCATGCATAGTTTTAAATTAGAACGAGATATTACATTTTTATGTTTTAACTGTTTTGATAAATTACTCCACATGGTGCAATTATTACTTTCTCTAAACGTACCATATACATAGTGTATAGGGAAGGTATTGCATTCCACCCAAAAATACAATACCGAGATTTCACCGGAAATATATGTTTTAGGGTCCCCTGTATCCAAAAAAGGCATTTTCAGAAAAAGGTCAGCGTGTGTGTGAACACGATAACTCAAAAACGAAAAGTCGGTAAAGTTCCAAACTTGGTATTTAAGTTTAGTATCTTCCAGGGATGCGACACGAAGATTTTAAGGAAATTCCTCCCACCCCCAAATACCCTTTACATGGAACTTTTTTCGAAAATTTTGATTTTCTCAAAAATGACTCAACTGATTTTGATTAAAATACCTGACAAATAATATGTATATCTTGAACTTTCTGGGAATAGCCTCTGAAGACCACTTTATTCTGGATGAATTTTACAAAATTTTGCATAATTCCTAAACCGTAAGAGATGGACAAACACTTGCTACGCAACAATATAGAGCACATTAAAACACACAATTTATATTATATGCATTTTTTTGTGGAGTTGATAGCTTTTTTTAGATATTCTTTGTTTTTGGTTTCAGCTTCGAAAAACTTATACTTTTCACATACAGGAATGTGTCAATTCCTGTCCAAACAACCTAAGGAACTTCAGTGACATAGCAACCACTTTTGACTATCACTTTAACCTATGGTACTCCCTTATTTCCCTTGTACTTACAAGAAAGTAAGCAATAAGGCAATTTCTCCTAAATAGAAGCATAAGATTTTTAACGATAATTTGTTGCGAAGATGTAGAGAAAGTAATGTGAATGGAACACATCAGATTTTAATGGTAATGGCTAGGTAGAGTCAGACTGAAAAATTCAATACCATAGCTGGGATTTGAACCATGGATCTCCAGGTCTCAAGTCGGTTGAGGTTACAGAATGTAAACGGCGGGGCACACCTCGGTAACTGCGACCCGGATCTATTGCGGCCTACCATCCCCCGAAAGAAGGGTTGAGAGGATGGGAAACCACAGGCCAGCAGACAGGAAATAACGGAGCTAGGCGCAGAGACGCGCGGAAGTCCCTAACAGTCACTAGATGGCAGTCCTGGCGCGCCAGGGAGACTACACAGGCGGCGAGATTACAGATTCTTGTTCAGTTTTAGACTAGGGCTCTTTCCTGATCCTTTCCTATTGGTTACGGAGACAATATGGCTACCTGACAGTGAATAACAGATTTCGTAAGAGGTTAGATTACGTTAGGTTAGGTGTGTGTAAATGAACTGGATCGACATACTAGGGTAACATGAATTGGATGAGTAGGGTCAGATTGAAAAATTCAATGCCTTAGTCGGGATATGAACCACGGATCTCCCGATGTCTAGCCGGTTGCATAGCATTGAATTTCTCAACTGACTCGCCTGCTTCCTGGTAAACCGCAAGGTGATCACAAATTATTTTGAGATGACAACCCCAATATTGACTTCCAATGCTGTAAGACTTTAGACCCAGGATTCATAGTATGGCCAACTATTATAAAAATAATAGTAAGGTGACGGCATTTAACCATGGGCAGATCCGTGTTCAAATCCCGGCTATGGCATTGAAGTTTTCAATCTGACTCTACCTATCCAACTTCTGTCCTTCACACGGCTTTGTGTAAAACAGTTACCCCATACAGAGTAAAATGAACTTTCTGAAAGTCGGTTCTGCTTTCCGTTCGTTCCATCTGCTTCGCATGAGCAGCCATGCTGGTCAATCGACCAATGGTAGAGTCAAATCTAAAACTGAACTAGAATCTGCGATGTCACATACAGGCGCCGGGAGGCCGGAAGGAAACGAAATGAGAGAAAGAAAAGCAAAGGAACCGTGATAGATATACAGTGCCCGAGCATCTAGCTGGCTGCTTTAACCATTGAGCTACTATGGCAACATGCCGGCACGACATTAAGTTCCTCAACTGACTCGCATGTTTCCCAGTGAGCCATTAGGTAGTCTCAAATTATTTTAAGATGACATACCCCAATGACAACTTACTCTATCGTAAGTAATTTAAGTCGCCCTCCGTGGTGTAATGGTTACCATGCTAACTTCATATACCCAAGGTCGCGGGTTCAAACCCGGCGGAGGACGATGGGTTTTTTCGGAAGGGAAGTAAAGCCGTTGGTCCCGTGAAGTAGATTTACGGCACGTAAAAGAACCTCAAGCCTGATAGAGAGGCCTCTGACCAAAATTAAGCGGCCTTTCACGCCCAATTTAGAATGAGATGCTGAGAACCACAGTAGTTAAAGAGCGTCCATAAATAACACGCCATTTTGTAAGTAATTTAAGTCCCGGGCTTATTAGTTTTAACCAATTATTAGGTTAATTAGGTGTGTATTTCTTTGTTTCACACAAGCCATATATAGGACAGGAGTTGGATAGGTAGAATCAGAGTAAAAAAATCTGATGTGTACCATTCACATGACTTTCCCTATATCCCTGCAACAATTTATTCTTAAAAAGCTTATACTTCTATTAACTTCATGCTAATCAGTAAAACATTAGCAGAAATAGCCATATTACTTGCTTCCTTGTAAGTAGAGGTGAAATTAGGGAGTACCATAGGTTAAAGTAATAATCAAAAGCTGGTCGCTATGTCACTGAAGTTCCTTTGTTTGCATGGACAGCAGTTGACAAATTCCTATATGAGAAATGTATGTTTTTCATAGCAGAAACCAAAAATAAGGAATGTCACAAAAACGACGAACTCCACGAAAAAAATGTATATAATATAAATTGTGTGTTTTAACGTGCTCTACATTTTTTGTGCAGTAAGTTTTTGTCCATCTCTTGCGGTTTAGCAGTTATTCAACATTTAGTACAATTCATCCAGAATAAACCACTCTTCAGAGGCTATTCCCAGAAAATTCAAGATATACATTTTATTTGCCAGGTAAATATCTTTAGTATACAAAATTTTAATCAAAATCGTTAGAGCCATTTTTGAGAAAATCAAACTTTTCGAAAAAAGTACCATGTAAAGGGTAGTTGGGGGTGGGGGGATTTTACTCAAAATCTTCGTGTCGCATCCCTGGAATATACCAAACTTAAATATAAAGTTTGGTATTTTAGCTACTTTTCGTTTTTGAGTTATCGTGTTCACAGACACACGGACACACACACACACACACGGACCTTTTTCCGAAAATGCTTTTTTTAGATAAAGGGGACCCTAAAACATATATTTCCGGTGAAATCTCGGTATCGACTTTTTTGGTGGAGTGCAATAAATTCTCTATACACTATGTACATAGAGGCTATAGAGAAAGTAAAATACAATGTCATAGCCGGGATTCGAACCACGGATCTCCCGGTCCCTAGCCGGTTGCTCTAACCACTGAATTACCATGACAACCTACAGGCACGGCATTAAATTCTTCAACTGACTCGCATATTTTCTAGTAAACAACAAGGTGACCTCAAATTGGTGACTTATAATGTCGTAAATACTTAACGTCCTGGGCTTCATAGACAACTATTAGGTCAAATAATGTTAACTCTTAATTGCATGAATTCTTTTGCTACATATGTCGCTATTCCTCTAAATCGTATCGGTATTTATATCCCTTTCACCGGCACAACAACTGAAAACTTGAATAGCCACGAGTGTTAGTTCAATACGAAGTTATTTGGCCTCTATTTAAAGCCGAACATCTCGAGTTCGAGTCCCAGTGACTACAGTTTAATGTGCCTGTGGTAAAGAATGGGGAGGGTCCAAGTTAAACAAATGGTGTGATGGCACACTTAGACGCTGGTGAGGTTAAATTTTGACTGCAGTTGCAAGGATTTTGTTATTTTTATTTAAAAAAAAGCATTACAGTTTTATTGCAAAAATAATATTTTTATAACATAAGGCAACTATAACTAGATAATTTTATTGCGTATTAGAAAAATCTGATGTGTTCTATTCACATGACTTTCTCTATATCTCTGCAATAAATTATTCTTAAAAAGCTTATGCTTCTACTTACTTCCTGCTAATCGAGAAAAAATTAGCAAAAATAGTCTTATTTCTTGCTTCCTTGTAAGTAGAAGCGAAATAAGGGAGTACCATAGGTTAAACTGATAGTCAAAAGCTGGTTGCTATGTGAACACGAGTTCACAAAGTCCTGTGTGAGAAAAATATAAGTTGTTATAGCTTAAACCAAAAAAAAAAAAAAAAAATGAATATCTCAAAAACAATCAACTCCACGAAAAAAATGTATATAACATAAATTGTGTGTTTTAATGTGCTCTACATTTTTTGTGCGGTAAGTTTTTGTCTATCTCTTACAGGTTATCAGTTATGCAAAATTCCATAAAATTCACTCACAATAAAGTAGTCTTCAGAGGCTATTCCCAGAAAATTCAAAATATACATTTTATTTGTCAGGTAAATATCTTTAATATACGATATTTTCATCAAAATCGTTAGAGCCATTTTTAGAAAATCAAAATTTTCGAAAAAAGTTCCATGTAAAGGGGAGTTTGGGGTAAGGGGATTTTTCTCAAAATCTTCGTGTCGCATCCCTGGAAGATACTAAACTTAAATACCAAGTTTGGTATTTTACAGACTTTTCGTTTTTGAGTAATCGTGTTTACAGACACACAGACACACACGGACCTTTTTCTGAAAATAGTTTTTTTTGGAGATAAAACATATATTTCCGGTGAAATCTCGGTATGGAATTTTTTGGTGGAGTGCAATAGCTCCTCTGGATAATCAGCAACACCATGCAATAAAGCGTTTATTTAATTGTTTTTTCTCACAAGCCGTGTGCATGAGGACGATTGGATAGGTAGAGTCAGACTGGGCTGTTCCACAAGTAATTAGCCTTAAAACAAAACTTCCCACAAGTAAAACTTAGCAAGCTTTTTTACTCACGTTTGGAAACTTGTATTGCTGTTAGCTATTCTAGTCGAGACTAGACTGTCTGGTTAGAACTATTTCATCCACGAAATCTTCTCTTGTATGTCGGAGTAGCAACCCAACTTTCTCACTATGCAGAAAGAATACGTAAGGGGCAAACTTTGCACATGATATTGCAATGTGGAAGCAGCAAACAAGATGCATATTGTAGTCTGTTTGCTGCAACTGGAGTTTCAAGCAGAGTAAAATAAATCATAAACCGACGGTTTATGTTTCTCATATTAGCTTATCAAACGTGTTCTAGTTTGTAGTCAACCTGAATGTCATTTGTTTTAGGAAGTTAATGCAACTGCTGTGTGGAGGAGATTGTATATTATTTTCGAAAAAAATCTTGTATTACATTCACACGATTTTTTTACTTTTCCTGTACGTACTATGTACATAGTGTATAGAGAAGATATTGCACTCCACCAAAAATTCGATACCGAGATTTCACCGGAAATATATGTTTGAGGGTCTCCTGTATCCAAAAAAAGTATTTTCAGAAAAAGGTCCGTGTCTGTGAACACGATAACTCAAAAACGAAAAGTAGGTATAATACCAAACTTGGCATTTAAGTTTAATATCTTCTAGAGATGCGACACGAACATTTTGAGAAAAATCCCCCCACACCCAACTACCCTTTACATGAAACTTTTTTCGAAAATTTTGGTTTTCTCAAAAATAGCTCTAACGATTTTGATTAAAATTTCGTATATTAAAGATATTTACCTGACAAATAAAATGTATATCTTGAATTTTCTGGAAATAGCCTCTGAAGACTACTTTATTCTGGATGAATTTTACTGAATTTTGAAAACCGTAAGAGATGGACAAAAACTTGCTGCACAAAAAATGTAGAGCACATTAAAACACACAATTTACGTTATATACATTTTTTCATGGAGTGCGTCGTTTTTGTGACATTCCTTAATTTTGGTTTCTGCTGTGAAAAACATATACTTTTCTGATACAGGAACTAGTCAACTCCTATCCATATAAACAAAGGAACTTCATTTACATAGAAACCAGCTTTTGACTATTACTTTAACTTATGGTAGTCCATTATTTCGCTTCTACTTACAAGGAAACAAGTAAAAAGACTATTTCTGCTAATTTTTTTTTGATTAGCATAAAGTAAATTGAAGTATAAGATTTTAAAGAATAAATTGTTACAGGGATATAGAGAAAGTCATGTGAATGGTACACATAAGATTTTTTTCTAATTATGTTTACAAGATTATTCTTTTATGTAGTTCATGCCAAACGAGATAAACGTTATAGGAATGGTCTTATTAATTAGTTGCTTATAAGTAGAAGGGAATCTAGGCTAAAGCGATAATCAATTGTTTTAAAAATTTTCGCTATGCGATTTCATTGAAATTCCATTCTGTTTGATGGCTGAGAGTAAAAAAAAAATAAATAAATAAAAAATAACTATATACCAGTACACTTCTGTTTGAGAAAAATATAAGTGTTCTAAAATTTAAACCCAAAACATGAAATATCTCGAAATCGATTAGTTTCACGACAAAAATTTATAGGAACTAAATTGTGTGTTTTGACGAGATTAGCAATTTTCGTCAAATAACATTTTGCCTATCTCTTACCAGTTACACAAAACTCAATCAGAATTGAGAGGCCATCAGAGGCTATTCCCAAAAAATTTAAAATATATGTTTTATTTGCCATGTAAATATTTAAAACTAGCTGACCTGGCGAACTTTCTTCCGCCTTATAAGCAATAAATGAGCAAATTTTGGATTTTATCAAGTTCAATTTTTTAATAGGATAATAAATATAAATTCAAAAAATCAAGTATTTCAATGATTATTTATTGGCCGTGTGTTTTGGTGCATGGGTTGCACTCTTCAGTGAAGCACCTTGTGATAAACGACATTTCTTGTTTTATTATCAGGCGCAAGAACAAATAACGCAGATGGTCTTCCGACCCGTCAACATGCCACATATAATTGACCATGGGAAAAACATGGAGTTTCTAGATTCAGACCACAAACTTTCAAGGATTGGCCTTGTGATTTGTTAATGGTCATGGCGAATGGAAGACGGATCGGAAATTGAAGTGGTTTAAACTCAAACGACAAATCGGTTGGGATCCTCGGAATGAGAACTTCCTCACCTTCGAATTTTCCTTTGAGTATCGTCGCGTAAATCACATTGTTCATCAATTTACTTACCACCAAACGCCTTCCGTTGCACAGTTTTGGTTGGTTTATGTTTCGAAGCATGATTACTACGGAGCCAACCTTTAGTCGTAAATTGTGCGGTGGTAAGCCAGGCACATCCAAGGAGTTTAAAAATGCAATTGGATAGTTGCTCTTCACGTGCAATTTCATTCGCAATGTTTCGAATCCTTTGTCGGGAAAGATTCGATTGTCTTGGTCGCGGCATTGTTAATGATAATATCGGCACAATAAGCTAATAGAAACTCGAAACAAACACCATAGGCAACAATGCGTTTTTCTGTCTGTTGCGTTTTGTTATACAACGTTTTATGTCACTTCCCACGGAAAGGGGATAAAAAGTATCTATGTCCGTCTTCAGGTTCTAAGCCACCTCCCCACCGATTTTCAGCCAAATCGGTTCAGCTGTTCTTGAGTTATAAATAGTGTAACTAACACGGCTTTCTTTTATATATTTAAAATATGAGGGTTGTGGCAAAAGTCATGACAACTAATATTTACAACAGATGGGGCTCTGTAATGCTCGTAGCAGTGCAGCGAGGTCTGTGAAATCAGTCTGTTGGTGAGTGTCGTGCGAGATGGAAGTAATCCGTGTTGAGCAGGGCACTCAATAGCCGTTCCCCGAGGAAGAAGTGTGATGGAATGTCACAGTGAATTACAATACAGTAGTACGGTAGGTGGGACAGTTTCAGCAAGGACGTGTGTCGACCAGTGATGAGCAACATTCATGATAACCTGTCAGTGTGCGGACCGACGTGGCATGCCGTCATCGAGCCGCTCCTGGATGAAGACAGACGATGGACGCTACTGGAGTTATAACTCTAGAGGGCAAGTGGCATCGAGAAACGCACCGTCCACAGGATATTGCGTAATGAGCTGCAACTACGCGAAATCGCATCGTGGTGGGTACCGCATTCACTGACTGAAGTTCAAAGATGGGTGAGCTATGCAATATGCTCCGACCACCTTGCACGCTGGCAAAAGGACGGCGATCAATTCTTGTCACGAGTAATCGCCATCGATGAATTTTGGGCTAGGGCATACGAATGAGAACTGAAAGGTCAGTCTCCGGAGTGGTGACATACTGGATCACCAAGGAGACAGAAGTTCCATCAGAATCCTTCCCCAGTCAAATTGATGGTGATCGTCGCGTATGACGTCAGCGGTGTCATTGTTTGGCAGAACAGTCACCGCACAGTACTACAGGGACTTTCTGGTGCGACGTGGCGTTCGGGAGAAACGTCCGGAGTTTGTGGACAGTGCAATAATCCTGCACAACAATGCAAAACCACATAAAACAGAATGTGTAAGGCAGCTACTGCGACTTTGATCTCATTCAAAATATTAAGAAACCACTACGTGGTAGGCGGTTTGCAACACGAGATGACATTGCTAATTTAATGAGCGAACAGATGACCCGATTTACACATGGTGCAGCAAATGCGGTGTATATATAAGTTGTCGATAAGACAATGTTTGCATACACCTGGGACTTCATGTCATGACATTTCGGTGAGTTTTCCCAAGTTTGAAGCAGAATTTCGCATTCTTACTTGCTCCATTTCACCCGTGACAGCGTTGCTGCACTACACCTAACTTCCACAACCGTAATACAAACTGCACGCCAGGAGCCGGAACTAGTCGCCCGAGTATACTCGGGCGGGGGCAAATCACCACGGTACCTATCCGCTTTTCTCGCGGATTTACCCGTGTGATATAAAAGATGTAGTCTTGTGCAAGCGTTTATGTCTGTGTCGAAGTAATGTGGGCAGGGTGTTTCCTCTGTGAAGCCGGCGCGGGCTGGCTTATCTACCGGAGGGACCAGGCCCGATGCTGCTTAACTTGGCCAGCCTCTTGCGGGCTGTCAAGGAAAGCAGTGCCGGCTAGCGGGGAGAACTGAAAGGACAAAATTTTAGACAAGAGACAGCATATACACTTACCCTCCCTCTCTCTCTCTCTCTCTCTCTCTCTCTCTCGCACATCTGCCATTAGGGTGTTGATGGTAATGGTGGCACCCATCACGCCCATAGACTATCAGTGACGGCCGGTTCCTCCTCTCTTTCCAACAATAGTTAACACGAGAACAAATATTATCAAATATGGAAGGAAGTAAAACATTTCTGAGCTCAGCATTTTGTAACCAAGATTGTAGTAATGTTCTCTATGTGGTTACCTTTTTACTTTCTCTACACGTACTATGTACATAGTGTATAGAGAAGGTGTTGCACTCCACCAAAAAATTCGATACCGAGATTTCACCGGAAATATATGTCTTAGGGTCCCCTGTATCCAAAAGAAGTATTTCCAGAAAAAGGTCCGCGTGTGTGTGTGTCTGTGAACACGATAACTCAAAAACGATAAGTCTGTAAAATACCAAACTTGGTATTTAAGTTTAGTATCTTCCAGGGATGCGACACGAAGATTTTGAGAAAATTCCCCCCACCCCCAACTACCCTTTACATGAAACTTTTTTCGAAAATTTCGAAACGAAATGTATACCTGAGAAATGAAATGTATAGCTTCAATTTTCTGGTAATAGCCTCTGAAGACCACTTTATTCTGGGTCAATTTTACAGAATTTTGCGTAACTGCTAAACCGTAAGAGATGGACGTAAACTTACCACACAACAAATGTAGAGCACCTTAAAACTCACAATTTATGTTATATACATTTTTTCATGGAGTTGATTGTTTTTGAGATAGTCCTTGTTTTTGGTTTCAGCTATAAAAACTTATACTTTTCTCATACAGGACTTTGTAAACTCGTTTCAATACAAAGAGCAACCAGCTTTTGACTATCACTTTAACCTATGGTGCCCCCTTATTTCGCTTCTGCTAACAAGGAAGCAAGTAATAAGACCATTTCTGCTAATTTTTGCTCCATTAGATGAAGTAAATAGAATAATTTGTTGCAGTGATATAGAGAAAGTCACGTGAATGGAACACATCAGATTTTTTATAATAACATAACACGACACAACACACCAACAATATATAAACGTAATACACAAACAAAATCCAATAGCACTAAATTAGAGAACTGACCGCCAATGATAACTTCATGGACTACACTGACTTCAGTGGGACCATTCAACATTCCTGCCTATTGTTATATCCGCCATGTGCGATACCCTCAGTCGGTTGCCAGGAGCAGGTAGCACTCTCAAGATATTCTATAGAGAAAGAAAACTAACTGACCTCAACCGATAGTTACCCAGTGCACGCCAGAAATTCATTCACTGTAATAATTATTGATAAAGTATATAACTTCTTTATGTTTTATTACCAACATATAGGCTTTGGCAATCTATTTTAGTCTTAATAACTTATGGATTTAAAATTGAAGGTGTTTTATGGACCATATCATCAGAAAGAATAGGGGTTTTCAATGAAGAAAGAATAATCATTAATGATTGAGTGGTTTTTAAGATTACCTCAAATACTCACGCACATGTTCTCTCTTTGTACACCAAGCGATGTGGCATAATCCAGCCCACTCTCATCTATGGGATTTTCATGGTTTCCCTGGGTCGCTAGGCGAAAGCTGGGATGATTTCTCACGTGACACGATTTCCTTTCCTTCATTTTCTCTTCATTTGTTTCCCACTCATCTGTCCAGGTGTACTTCCAGTTTTTGGAAAATGGCTCTCTGGTCCCCAGCGGGGATGGTTATTCGGGTTTGGGTCGTGGTCTAGGGCTAAGATGTTAGCGTCTAGTGTAAACTCAGCGAAGGGCGATGTATTTTTTCGGGTGTAAAACTCTTAGCTTCCTTCGGAAGGAATGTAAAATCGCTGGTCCTGTGCCGTAAAAGAATCTCAAGTCTGATAAAAAGGCCGGTGAACAAAATCATGCAATGGGATGCTGAGAACTACAACAGTTAAAGAGCGTCCATAAATGTAACTCAAATTTAATTGATTTGGGTTCGGAGAGTTTTAAGTACTTCCGCACGTCGCTGTGGTAAAGCCGCTGTTACCATGAAGATTTATGGCACGTAGAAAGGCGTAAAAGATAAAGAGGCCTCTGAGCAACATTTTAGAATGGGACGCTGAGAATCGCATCAGTTAAAGAGCGTCGAAAAGTCTAACTCAATTTTAGTTTATTCGAGTTTGGGAAGGTTAGGAATACCCGCACCTCTCAGTGGTAAAGCCGTTGGTCCCATGTCGTAGATTTACGACACTTAAAAGAACCTTAATCCTGATAAAGAGGCCTCTGAGCAAACTTATAGAGTGGGGCGCTGAGAACCTCAGTAGTTAAAGAGCATCCATAAATATAACTCAATATTATTTATTGGGGTATGGAGAGGTTAAGTACTTCCGCACGTCTCTGTGTGGCCTGTCTGCCTGAGGCCTGTGGCCTCCAATCTTGTTCTACTGGGATTACATTTGTATAAGTTGCAGTGCGAGAGGTGTCTACCCTTTAACTTTGCCTTTTCTCTTGGTATATAAGATTATAATTTTCGGAAACAACATCTCAGAAATATTTCTTTCGCTGTAAACTATAATGCAATAAAGTACATATCAGAGTACTCAGAATCTGTGCTGGTATAGTGCACATCAGGCATAAGGCAGTTTTAAACAGAAAACTCCGTCATCCATTTGCAAATTAGGAAACAACATTAGCGCTGGTAATAGCAGGATTAAGTTGTTGGAGCAGAGATTTATTGAAAGGGCGCAACTCAGCTGAGATTACAGGACCTGCTCTCTATCGGCAGAGGTACTGAAACTTTATCACGGCGAGTGAGTATACTGAATTAACTGGCATTTAAATGCGGTAATTATGGGAAACAGTGTGGAGATTTGATTATACAGCGTTACTATAACGATATCATGCGGATAAACTATAACTCAACGACTCTGCTAAAATCAGCCGTCCGTTAACTCTGAAAATAATAAATGCTTCTGACTGGAATATCAGTAGAAACGGTTTAGGCAGTAATTCCTTACTATACGTTTTTATTTTCTCTATACGCACTATGTACATAGTGTATAGAGAAGGTATTGTATTGCACCCAAAAATTCGATACCGAGATTTCACCGGAAATATTTGTTTTGAGACCCCTCAAAAAAGCATTTATAGAAAGATGTCCGTGTGTGTGTGGTATTTAAGTTTGGTATCGTCCAAGGATGCGACACGAAGCTTTTCAAAGAAATCCCTCCACCCCAAACTACCCTTTACATGGAAACATTTTTGAAAATTTTGATTTTCTTAAAAATAGCTCTAAGGATTTTGATTAAAATGTCGTATATTAAAGATATTTACCTGAGAAATAAAATGTATATCTTGAATTTTCTGGGAATAGCATCTGAAGACTACTTTATTCTGGATGAATTTTACGGAATTTTGCATAACTGCTATACCGTAAGACATGGACGAAAACGTAAAACTCACAAAATGTAGAGCACGTTAAAACTCACAAATTATGTTATATGCTTTTTTTTTCGTGGAGTTGATCCTTTTTGAGATATTCCTTGTTTTTGGCTTCAGCTTTGAAAAACATACTTTTCTCATTCAGGAATTTGTCAACTCCTGTCCATACAAAGGAACTTCAGTCACATAGCAACCAGCTTTTGGCTATCACTTTAACCTATAGTACTCCCTTATTTCGCTTCTATCAACAAGGAAGCAAGTAATAAGACTATTTCTGCTAATTTTTTCTCGATTAGATGAAGTAAATAGAATAATTTGTTGCGGAGATGTAGAGAAAGTATTACCCCACTTTATGTCGAATATTATTTATGTCGGTAATACAACAAAGCTAAAAACTCGATTTTAATGGGACTGCTAGAACAGATGTGCTCAAATTTCAATTAATGCAATCAGCTGTTAGAGCATTAGTTTTAAATGCTTCCTGAATTTAAATCATTCATCATAATGTGTCTAGGAAATGAGTATGCTTTCGTCAGCATAATAATTTATGTATAGATGTACAAGGGTCACTGTTTATCTTTTGAGTTTTGGCAACACTGATTGCTTAAGTACTGTCCACCCAACACAAGAAAGCAGGTGAGGCCTGAGGGGTGAGCGAGGGGAACTGTTATCTGGTCACGTACTAGTGGATCTGTTTACGTTTACTACGTGTGTATATGAACCAACCTACTGCTGCCAGATCTAATGCAAGTTTCAGTAACTGCAGTGATGTATTATGCATTATTTGGCTCTCGCTGCTAACACGCGCTACGGCATATAGTACTACAGTTATATCATATTTTGGTACTTTTATTCTTGGTTTAATATTTAAATATTTAAATGCAAAGAGCGGCGAAGATGACTCGGATCTTGCACGACAACTGGATTTCTAGCTAAGTGTGAATTATGTGACAACACTGTGTATTTTAGATGAACCTAACGTCCTTGTTATATCCAGATGTCGAGCATAAACATCATGTGGACAGCAAAAGTATTTACATTACCTTGCCTTCTTGTGTTGGGTGGACAGTGCCATCTGGTGTTTCCTCTGGAAATTTTACCAGCCAACAGCAAAATAGCTTAACTAAGTACTCCCCCCTCCCATTGGGAGTAGTCAATCAAAATTATCCAACAAAAACAATTTTTACAAACTAAAACACCAGAGAAGCAGAGGAAAGGGTGCTGCTCCTGAAAATGCAACAGTTCCTGGAGCCTATCTTCCTAACATCATCGACCGAAACCTCAAAATACAAAACATTAACCTCATTCCTGTGGTAGGTACAAAGCAGCAACACCTATACCCCCGCCGCTGAATCCATGCACTTGACAGATTCGGTGGTTTCGCGTAAAGTTGGCTATACTGCCTTTGCGGCGTTGCCCGAGTAACAAGTAAACAACTGATTACAAATGCCTCTATCGTGTGTATATAGGAAGTGAATGTCTATGATAAAGAAACTAGTTCGTTATTATTGATGTTCATTGAAAATAACAGTGATACTGTAACGTATGTAGCATACTTAGGTATTTACCACAATATAGAACAGCTTAATGCAAAATAGTTTGTTACAATGAGAGAAAGGTATAACCAAATGATTTTCACCAGTTTAGAATTTTAAATACTCAATTCCATCCAAGTCTCCGTCATCAACATCACCGTCATCACCAAGATCATTAGTGGTTCACATTCACTGATGATTCCGTTTAATTCCTGTGCTTTTCGTATTATTTTGAGAACATGATTCACTTTCTTCTTCCATGTAGCCGCGTCCACTCTCGCCACATCTCCCAGCAAAAGTCTATCCACCTTTATAATTGTGAAAGTCTTATGTTTCCTCACGTACAAACACCAAAACACTATCAACAAATAATACGTAGCTTGCACAGAACAGCTCAACGCACGTGTTAGAAGTTTACAAACTGAGCACGTGGTTGGAAATAGCTAGAAATTGCAACGGTTCGGCGTCTAGATGCGTTTCCGTTGTCTGACCGACCGACCGACCGGAATGCTGCTATGTGATTGGTTCAAAAAGTCAAAGTGTTTTCTATGGATATACCAACCTAACTCTTATCAAGGGCAAGGATTCCGCGGCGGGGGTATAGGCTCACCACGAGCCTACCAGACCTCGCTCGCACGCACGCACACTGGAAAGTTTGACATTGTTGATTTTAGCCTACTTAGATAATTGGTCAAAAGAGCGTTATTTGTGTGGCTTAGTGACTTTAAAAGATGGAATTAACTGGTGAAAATGTTTGTGGGATGATTATTATTATTATCAAGACATGCATTCATCAACTTACTACTACATTTGGCGATGAAGTTTCATCATTTGCCACAGTGAAATGCTGGTATAACGAATGTAATCGTGACCGCCGTTCGCTCATTGTCGAAATTAGTGAAGTTTGTGCCAGAAAACATTGATGATGTGTAAAAACTTATAGCGCAAGATTGACATGCTACATGGGGCAACTCTAGGCATTGGTTCTATCAGTATATATAAAATATTTCATGATCATTTAGCCGTGAGAAAGGTTTGCTCTCCCACATAAGTGCGTAGTGTGGTGGTAGCGTGTCTGCCTCACATTCAACAGGTCGCAGATTCGAAACTTAAGGCGAGTTATCCGGATAAGGTTTTTTTCGGAGTTTTCCCCTATTCTGAGAAGACGAATGTCGAGCAAATTTAAGCTCCATGGACCCAGAGATCATTTGAGCATCATTTCACCAATTTCATTCATCGTCCGATAACACCAACCATGTTAGAGGACGTTAAACCAAAAAAAAAATCTCAAAACGATGCTAGTGTCAATTGGCTCACACAAACCTAAGAAATACAATAGTGGGGCTTCAAAAGATGAATATAAGATTGTAAGAGGTGACGAATCATCGATCTATGCATATAAAGTTGTCAGCATTCGAAGCATTTTGAAATAAATGCCTCGCCTGTTTTTTCAGAAAAACTGTCATGTGCCAGCAGCGCCCTTAGAGGAACGTAAAACGGTCAATTCTGAATATTAAACAGCCATTTTTTGCCGGAAGTCTTCGGAGAAATAAAGAAGATAAACAAGTTGCGTGCGCTCACACATCTTATCTAACAACCTACTATTTGAACCCTCAAAAAATCGTATAGATGACTCATTCGCTATACAGCCCTGATTTGGCACCCAATGCCTTCTTTTTGTTCCGGATCATGATGGATAAAAGTCGTGGATGTGTTCAACAACAATGTTTTGGGAGTGTCTCAAGCCGACTGAAAAAAAAATGATATGACAAATTGTTCGACTGCATACAAATGTGTCTTGATTATAAAGGAGAATGTTTTGAGAAACAATAAAGCAATTTTCCAAAACAAATCACTTTTTTACTTTCTCTACATGTACTATATACATAGTGTATAGAGAAGGTATTCTATTTCACCCAAAATTCGATACCGAGATTTCATCGGAAATACATGTTTTGAGACCTGAAAAAAACATTTTTAGAAAAATGTCCGTGTGTTTGTGTGTGTGTGTCTGTGGGCAGCATAACTCAAAAAACGAAAATACAGTTAATACCAAATTTTGTATTTAAGTTCGGTATCTTCCAAGGATGCGATACGAAGATTATCAAGAAAATCCACCCAGCCCCCACTACCCTTTACATGGTACTTTTTTCGAAAATTTTGATTTTCTCAAAAATCGCTCTTAAAGATTTTGATTAAAATATCGTATATTAAAGATATTTACCTGAGAAATAAAATGTATATCTTGAATTTTCTAGGAATAGCCTCTGAAGGCTACTTTATTCTGGATGAATTTTAAGGAATTTTGCATAAGTGCTTAACCGTAAGACATGGACGAAAACTTAAAACACACAAAATGTAGAGCACATTAAAACATACAATTTATGTAATATACATTTTTTTTTCCTGGAGTTGGTAGTTTTTGACATATTCCTTGTTTTTGGTTTCAACTCGTGTCTATACAAAGTAACTTCAGCCACATAGCAAGCAGATTTTGACTATCACTTTAACCTATAGTACTCCATTATTTTGTTTCTACTTGCTAGGAAGCAAGTAATAAGACTATTTCTGCTATTTTTTTCTCGATTAGCATGAAGTAACTCTGTATCGAATTTTTGGGTGCAATACAATACCTTCTCTTTACACTATGTCCATAGTACGTGTAGAGAAAGTAATATTTCTGTTAAGGTTTATCTCTATTAGCATGCTGTAGATGGAGGAATAGTGTTTTGTAAGAATATTTTGTAGCAGAAATGGGTAGAGAAAGTTCTGTGAATGGTGCACATAATAAGCTGTTCCCAGTGGGAAATTAACATATGTCTGACAAATGATAACAGCAATGGATGCTGTGACCTGAATAATGTTGAATATAAAAGGGGAGGTTTCGTCTTCACGAACCCACAAACTGGTCTCCAAGTTAAACTTGCTCAAATTCGCAGACTCGCCGGAAGGTGGACTCTCCATCATAAGCTCACCACCGGAAGCGAACCTCTGTGCGCAGACATGCTTCTGGATAACATTCAAGCCCTGCTTTATACTTCTCTATTGCAAATTAACTCCTCCTGCAAATGAGAACATTCCTCTTATTTGTGGTATCTATAGCAAATGTTATATTCCTCCTAAAATTCAATAACCATTTCCTTCAGAAATACACGTTGTAAGACTTATCAAGCCCAAAAAGGATATTTAAAAAAATCTGATGTGTTTCTTTTACATGACTTTCTCTATATCTCTGCAATAAATGATTCTTAAAAAACTTATGCTTCTATTTACTTCAAGCTAATCGAGAAAAAATTAGCAGAAACAGGTTTATTACTTGCTTCCTCGTAAGTAGAAGCGAAATAAGGAAGTACCATAAGTTAAAATGATGGTCAAAGGCTGGGTGCTATGTGACTGAAGCTCCTTTCTTTGTATGGACATAAGTTCACAAAATCCTGTATGAGAAAATTATGTTTTTTATAGCTGAAACCAAAAACCAAGGAATATCTCAAAAACAATCAACTCCACGAAAAAATTTATAAAAAATAAATTGTGTGTTTTAAAGTGCTATACATTTGTTATGTGGTAAGTTTTTGTCCATCTCTTACGGTTTAGCAGTTATGCAAAATTCCGTGAAATTGACCCAGAATAAAGTAGTCTTCAGAGGTTATTCCCAGAAAATTCAAAATATGCATTTTAGTCGTCAGGTAAATATCTTTAATATACGATATTTTAATCAAAATCGTTAGTGCCATTTTCTAGAAAATCAAAATTTTCGAAAAAAATTCTATGTAAAGGATAGTTTGGGGTGGGGGGATTTTTCTCAAAATCTTCGTGTCGCATCCCTGGGAGATACTAAACTTAAATACTAATTTTAGTATTTCACTGACTTTTCGTTTTTGAGTTATCGTGTTCGCAAACACATGGATACACACACGGACTTTTTTCTGAAAATACTTCTTTTGGATACTGGGGACCCTAAAACATATATTTCCGGTGAAATCTCGGTATCGAATTTTTTGGTAGAGTGCAATACCTTCTCTATACACTATATACATAGTACGTATAGAGAAGGTAAAACTCTGATGTGATCCATTCACATGAATTTCTCTACCTGTTCCACAAACTATCCTTAAAAAACATTATAGCCCGCCTGGGTAGTGTGGTGGTAGCCTGTCTGCTTAACATTCAGAAGGTCGTGAGTTCGAATGTCGCTTAGGGAGAGTTGTTCGGATAAGGTTTTTTTATTTTTTCGGGGTTTTCCCTTATCCTGAGAAGACGAATGTCAAGTAACTTAAACTCCATGGACCTCGAGATTATTTAAGCAACAATTTCATTCATCATGCGATATAACCAGCTTTAAAAAAAAATCTTCTAGCTATACCACACTAATCAAGAGAAACATTAGCACAAATTGTATTATTACTTGCTTTCTTGTAAGTAGAAGGTTAAACATCCTATGTGTCGCATTCACTTATCTACATCTCTGCAACAAATTATTGTTAAAAAGCTTATTTTTCTATTTACTTCATGTTAATCCAGAAACAGCAACAATAACCTTATTACTTGCTTCCTTGTAAGTAGAAGCGAAATAAAGGAATACCATATGTTAAAATTATAGTTAAAAGTTAGTTGCTATGCGACTGAAGTTCCTTTGTTTGTATGGACAGGAGTTGACAAATTACTGTATGAGAAAAGATCAAGTTTCTAAAGATGAAACCAAAAATAAAGAATATCTAAAAAATGATTAAATTCACAAATATATATATATATATATATATATATATATATATATATATATATATATACATATAACTTTTGTGTTTTAACGTGCTCTACATTTTCTGTGTGGTAAGTTTTTATCCAACTCTTACGGTTTAGCAGTTATACAAAATTTTGTAAAATTCACCCAGAATAAAGTACACTTCAAAGACTATTCCCAGAAAATTCAAAATATAAATTTTATTGGCCATATAAATATCTTTAATATGCGGTATTTTAATCAAAATTGTTACAGCCGTTTTTGAGAAACTCAATTTTAGAATTTTTTTCCATGTAAAGAATATTTTTGGGTTGGGAGATTTTTCTCAAAATCTTCGTGTCGCATCCCTGGAAGATACGAAACTTCATTACCAAGTTTGGTATTTAACCGACTTTTCGTTTTTGAATTATCGTGTTCACGGTCACACGGACACACACACACACAGGACCTTTTTCTGAAAATTATTTTTTTGGATAAAGGGGACCCTAAAACATATTTTTCCGGTGAAATCGCGATATCGAATTTTTGGGTGGAATGCAATACCTTCTCTATACACTATGTACATAGTACGTGTAGAGAAAGTAAAAATTCCATAACCGCATTGATCAGAAATACACGTTGTAAGACTTATCGAGCCCAAAAGGGATATTTAAAAAAATCTTATGATCTATTCACATGAGTTTCTCTACCTGTTCCACAAACTATTCTTAGAAATCATTATTTTTTTTATCTATATCACGCTAATAAAATTAAACATTAGCAGAAATTGCCTTATTACTTAAATTTTACCTTACCCTTTAAAAATTTAAGCTTTGAATCTGTAAACCATTAAATACCTCTTGATCCAATAAATGTTTTCAGAAGCATTGGCAGTCGCCCTCCGTGGTGTAATGGTTACCTCCCGGCGGAGGACGATGGCTTTTTTCAGGTGTAAAAATCCTCAGCATGGCTTCCTTCGGAAGGGAAGTAAAGTCGTTGGTCCCGTGTCGTAGATTTACGGCACTTAAAAGAACCTCAAGCCTGATAGAGAGGCCTCTGAGCAAAATTAAGCGGTCTTTCACACCCAATTTAGAATGGGACGCTGAGAACCACAGTAGTTAAAGAGCGTCTATAAATAACAGGTCATTTCCAGAAGCATTGGCAGCAACACTTTATGTAAAGTATTCTTCAGTACAGCGCTTTCTTTTTTCAGTCCTACAAACACACAAAAGTGCTTCAGCGTGTACAAAACGTACGTTTACCTCTTTAAAAGTAACAGCAAAAAGGAATGTTTTAAATGCCCTCTTCATTGCTTTCTCTACACGTACTATGTACATAGTGTATAGAGAAGGTATTGTATTGCACCCCATCAAAAAATTCTATACCGAGATTTCACCGAAAATACATGTTTTAGGGTCCCCTGTATCCAAAAAAAAGTATTTTCAGAAAAAGGTCCGTGTGTGTATCCGTGTGTCTGTGAACACGATAACTCAAAAACGAAAAGCCAGTAAAATAACAAACTTGGTATTTAACTTTAGTATCTTCCAAGTATGCGACACGAATATTTTGAGAAACATTCTCCCACTCCAAACTACCATTTACATGGAACTTTTTTGGAAAATTTTGTTTTTCTCAAAAATGACCCCAGCGATTCTAATTAAAATATTGTATATTGAGGATATTAACCTGACAAATAAAATGTATATTTTGAATTTTCTGGAAACAGCCTCTGAAGACTACTTTATTCCGGATGAATTTTACGGATTTTTGCTTAACTGCTAAACCCTAAGAGATGGACAAATACTTACCACACAAAAAATATAGAGCACGTTAAAACACACAATTTACGTTATACATTTTTACTTTCTCCATACTCACTATGTACATAGTGTATAGAGAAAGTGTTGCATTCCACCCAAAAATTCGATACCGAGATTTCACCGGAAATATGTTTTAGGGTCCCCAATATCTAAAAAAAGCATTTTCACAAAAAGGTCCGTGTGTGTGTGTGTGTGTGTGTGTGTGTCCGTGTGTCTGTGAACACGATAACTCAAAAACGAAAAGTCGGTAAAATACCAAACTTGATATTTAAGTTTAATATCTTCCAGGGATGCGACAAAAGATTTTGAGAAAAATCCCCCCAACTCCAACTACCCTTTACATGGAACTTTTTTCGAAAATTGTGATTTTCTCAATAATGGCACTAACGGTTTTGATTAAAATTTCGGATATTAAACATATTTACCTGACAAATGAAATGTATATCTTGGATTTTCTGGGAATAGCCTCTGAAGAGTAGTTTATTCTGAATGAATTTTACTAAATTTTGTATAACTGCTAAACCATAAGAGATGGAGAAAAACTTACTCCACAAGAAATGTAGAGCACATTAAAACACACAATTTATGTTATATACATTTTTTTCGTGGAGTTCGTCGTTTTTGTGACATTCCTTATTTTTGGTTTCTGCTATGAAAAACGTATACTTTTCTCATACAGGAACTTGTCAACTCCTATCCATATAAACAAAGGAACTTCATTGACATAGCAACCAGCTTTTGACTATCACTTTAACCTATGATTGTCCCTTATTTCGCTTCAACTTACAAGGAAGCGAGTAATAAGACTATTTCTGTTATTTTTTTTCTGATTAGCATAAATTATATAGAAGTATAAGCTTTTTAAGAATTATTTGGTGCAGGGATATTTTGAGTATCACTTTAACACAAATGACACTCCCTTATTTCGTTTCTACTTACAAAGAAGCAAGTAATAAGACTACTTCTGCTAATATTTTCCCGATTAGCAGCAGTAAATAGGAGCATAAGCTTTTTAATAGCAACTTGTTGCAGAGATGTAGAGAAAGTCATGTGAATAGTACACATCAGATTTTTTTCTAAATATAGTGTGTATTACTGCCTTGCTCTTTAAGCATTTAAGCCTTCAATCAGTAAACTATTAATTACCTCTTCGTTCAATAAATGTTTTCAGTAGCATTAAAAGTCAACACACTATGTAAAGAACTCTTCAGTACAGCTATACAAACGCATAAAAGTGCTTCAGCGTGTACAAAACGTTGGTTTACCTCTTTTGAAGTAACAGCAAAAAGAAATGTTTTAAATGCTCCCTTTGCTGTTCATTTTTAAGACACTTCAAATCCATTTGAAAGTGGAGGAAAGCCAAGCTAAATGATATTAAGCAGGTTAGAAAGTAATTCCGAGGTTTCAGCTCAGTTATGGAATGGAATAAAAAGAAGTATTTCATGTGTAGGATTCCTTATCCCGCAGTGTGGCAATCCTCCTTTGCTCTTTTTGAATTCTGCTTCTGCTTCGGGACTCGGGATGACGTGAATAAGCCCCAAAATGTGCGTTTTTTGTACACCCTAGTCACGCAATTCGGAATCGCGGAGAAAGTCGAAGAATAACAATGGAAGACGAATTTTCTATGCATAAATTTCATAAGGAAGAAGAAGTTGGTAATGCCTTCCAACTCCAAAAATTCTAGACCTCAATCTAGGTACACATACCAAACAAATGTTTATGCATAAATAAAAAAAAAAAATCTGATGTGTTCCATTCACATCACTTTCTCTACATCTCTGCAACAAATTATTATTTACATCATGCTAATCGAGAAAAAAATTAGCAGAATTAGTCGTATTACTTGCTTCCATGTTAGTAGAAGCGAAATAAGGGAGTACTATAGGTTAAAGTGATAGTCAAAAGCTGGTTGCTATGTGACTGAAGTTCCTTTGTTTGTATGGGCAGGAGTTGACAAATTCCTGTATGAGAAATGTGTGTTTTTAAAGCTGAAAACAAGGAATACCTCAAAAACTACCAAGTTCACGAAAAAAATGTTTATAACATAAATTGTTTATTTTAACGTGATCTACATTTTTTGTGTAGTAAGTTTTGGTCCATCTCTTACGGTTTAGCAGTTATGCAAAATTCCATAAAATTCATCCAGAGTAAAGTAGTCTTCAAAGGCCATTATTAGAAAATTCAAGATATATATTTTGTTAGTCAAGTAAATATCTTAAATATAAGAGATTTTAATCAAAATCGATCGAGTGATTTGAGAAAATCAACAATGTACATAGTAACCAGAGAAGGTAATGTATTTTCCCAAAAATTTAATGCCTAGAAATCACCGCAATTGTTTGTGGCCCCTCACTAAGAAAAAACATTTCTTTTAGAAAAAGGTCTGTGTATGTGTGTATGAGTCTGTGGACAGCGTAGCTCAAAAACGAAAAGACCGTTAAATATCACATTTAGTATTTATGTTCCAAGCATAGGCTTCTGACCCGTAGATCGGCTTGTAAGTTCCTGGGGGGGTGTCAGTCCTAAATATGGGGAGGGTAATCCGACTGCGAACATTCCAAGCATACTACACGAAGATTTTCAAAGAAATCTCCCCATCACAAACTACCTTTTGCATGTTTTTAAATTTTCTTCATCTCAAAAATGGCAATAATGATTCTGGTTAAAATATGTTGGAATTTTGTGGTAACAGACTGCGAAGGTCTCTTTATAGATGACCTTCGCAGAATTTTGCAGTACGGTTAAACCGTAAGATATAGACAAAGTCTTGCTACCCATAATTTTTAGATATTATTAAAGTACATACTTTTATGTCACATTATTACTTTCTCTATACGTACAATGTACATAGTGTATAGAGAAGGTATTGCACTCCACCAAAAAATTCGATAGCGAGGTTTCACCTGTAATATATGTTTTAGGGTCCCCTGTATTAAAAAAAATGTTTTTAGAAAAAGGTCCCTGTGTCTGTGAACACGATAACTCAAAAACGAGAAGTCGGTATAATACCAAACTTGGTATTTAAGTTAAGTATCTTCCAGGGATGCGACACGAAGATTTTGAGAAAAATCCCTCCACCCCAAACTACCCTTTACATGGAACTTTTTTCGAAAATTTTGTTTTTCTAAAAAATGGCTAACGATTTTGATTAAAATATCGTATATTAAAGATATTTACCTGACAAATAAAATGTATATTTTGAATTTTCTGTGAATAGCCTCTGAAGACTACTTTATTCTGGTCAATTTTACGAAATTTTTCATAACTGCTAAACCGTAAGAGATGGACAAAAACTTCACACAACAAATGTAGAGCACTTTAAAACATACAATTTATGTTATATACATTTTTTCGTGGAGTTGATTGTTTTTGAGATATTCCTTGTTTTTGGTTTCAGCTATAAAAACTTATACTTTTCTCATACAGGGCTTTGTGAACTCGTGTCAATACAAACAAAGGAACTTCAGTCACATAGCAACCAGTTTAACCTACAAAAGACACTTTATTCGTTTCTACTTACAAGGAAGCATAAGAATATTTCTGCTAATCAGCACGAAATAAATGGAAGCATAAGCTTTCTAACAATAATTTGTTGCATTGATATAGAGAAAGTCATGTGAATGGAAGACATCTGATTTTTTTCTGGTAGAGTTGAGCGTTTTCAGATGTACCTTAATGGTTTTAGTTTTAAATTAACTAAATTTGCTCAAACATGACCATGTAAGGCGAACCGAACCTCAATTGTTTCACATATGATCAGCTTATAAAGGATTTTACTGTCGCTTTAGCATCAGATTTTTTTTCTTTTGATCATACCAAAATCTGACTTTCAAAGCACTCACGACTGATAGTCTAAAGGTTTTGTAATGTACAATGTCAACGTTCTCAAATACCCTTCTTTTAGATTTTATTACTACATCCTGAACTTGCTTCGTAAATCACAGCTGATTGTTGGCGTCCATTGTTGCACACTTGCTTTAGGGACACGTGTGTCGGCGGCAAGTTTTTTTGATATCGCATTAGGAATTGTTACACCTTTGCAAGTGGATGCATATATTGCCTGAAGGTTCTTTGAAGCCGAAGCCCGGCATTGTTACACCTGGGTGTATTTGACTGTTTCTACCGGATCTTCAGATTTATTCGGTGTTTAGCGCAGTGGGTTTAAATGCATGACGTCTCAAAGGGAAGGCGCGTAATTGGATCTTTGAGTGTATGCATTGCTGACCTCGTCAACAGGTTGATGTATTGGTGGTTCAGAGCTGTTTTTTACCTGGACATTTTGTGTGTTCCTTGCACACGAGATGAAAGAATTTGTATAATTGAGTGTTACTTCCGAACTGGAAGAATACGTAGCCTATCAGCATAAATGCTGCAATTGCGAGTTTACAAATGTAAATATTGGAAAGGTACGATACAAGTCCCCTTTCACTAAGGCAACCTTGAAACTGTTGACATCCACCCATTCTACTCATCGTTTGCTAGTCCTCTGCTAGAGGGTGATTAACTCGCTACCTACTATTTAAGTCATCAGCAGACAAAGAAATGGCGGCAATGGCCGAATAAATCTGAGAACTCTATAGAAGTTTCCAGCCACGTGATCGAGAGGTATAAAAGGCGGGAACAAAGCACAGATGCAATAATTGTGTGAGTTTCGACTGGAAATTCGTAGCGAGCAGTAATCGGTGAACGTCGAAAAGAAACTATACACCAGAGTTGCTACAAAAGAATTGAAGAAAGACAGATATTTGTGAGCAAATCCTGTTGTAGGATAGGTAGAGTCAGACTGAAACATCCAATGCCATACCCGTGATTTGAACAACGGATCTCCCGGTCTCTAGCCAGTTGCTCTTCCACTGAGCTACCATGGCAACATACCGGCGTAGCATTGAATATCTCAACTGACTCATATGTTTCCCGGTAAACCACAAGGTAATCTCGAATTATTTTGAGATGAAACTCCAATGGTGACTTACAATGTTGTAAGTACTTTAAGTCCCAGTGTTCATAGCATAGCCAATTATAATGGCCAATTGCTATTGGTTTAATTGTTTTTTTTTTTTCTTCACACAATTGGTAAGACATGAGTTGGATAGGAAGAGTCAATGCTATTGCCATGGTAGCTCAGTGGAAGAGCAACCGGCTAAGACCGGGAGATCCGTGGTTCAAATCCCGGCTATGGCATCGAATTTTTCAGTCTGACTCTACTCTCCATCTCATGCCCGTCACACAGCTTGTGTGAAAAAACAATTGATCCAAGATCCTGTTGTAATTAGCTTGTGGAAGAAATAAAGATTTGTTTGTTGGAGGAAGGAGAGTTTTTGTTGTAATATGAATGAATGAATAAGTGCATTTATTGACATAACATTGTCATACATAGAATTTCAACAATCCCACGGCTCCACAAACCGTACGTACTTTTGTAATACACACTAAAAACAATATTAAAACAACAACAACAAAGAATTAAAAGAGTAGAACAGGAAAATAAAAAGACAAATGTAATACAAAATCAAAAGCAATATTAAAACAATAAAGAATTAAAGAGTAAACCCGAAAATAAAAATACAAAGATATTTAAATATAGCAATCTAAATTTACAGCACAGAGTACACCTTCACAAATGCACCCTTTTATATATACACATAATATATACACAATACATAAAACCATAGCACAACAGTGACCTAAGTATGACATAATATACAGGGTTATTCAAAAAGAAAGAACATATTTCAAACATTCATTGCTTCCAAACTACAAAAGATAGAAACATGATTCCAACGTTTATGGAGAAAGAAAAATGTACAATTTTATAATATGCATTCAATATGACCACCGTGTGTTACAAAACAGTGGCTCATTTCTTGCCACACACGAAGCAGCTGGTCTCCAGTTATCGAATTCACAGGTTCAACAATTCGATGTCGTAGATCTTCAAGAGTGCCAGACATAGGAGGGATAAAAACACTGTCTTTTACGTAACCCCATAGATAAAAATCACACGGAGCGAGATCTGGAGACCTGGGAGACCACTGGCGATAAAGTTGATGTGCTCCTCCTCTCGCAATCCAACGTGCTGCAAATGTTTTATTCAACTAAAGTCGGACGTGGTACGAGAAATGAGGCGGGGCACCTTCTTGCATGAAAAATTTTAATTAGAAAACATTAATCTTTGAGTAAAATTGTCTTCTTCCACATCTTCTAACATGCCAATGTACAATTCGTATCTTTTGTTGTGGTCGTCAGGATGTAATGCTTGCAACAACTGCAGTTTGTATGGCTTCAGGCGCAGACGATGTTTTAGAACTCGCCATACCGTTGGTTGCTTGCTCGTGAAGTGGATTCCTTTGGGATCCTTTCGTATATTGTACGAATATGCTCGACATTCGCGTCCGATGTGCGAAGACTTTCCGTGTTTCTTTTTCCCTTTTGCACATGCAATCATCTACGAATTTTCGATGCCACTCATAAATTTGCTTGTGACGCGGCGAGTGTTTATTAAATTGACAGCAAAATGCTCGTTGAACTGCAACAATTGACTCTAGCTTTGCTAATTGCAGCACACAAAATGATTTCTCTTGAGGTGTCGCCGCCATTTCACTACAGGCATACAACAAACAACAGCGCCAATACGGCTGTGGTTGGAACTTTTACCACCAGCGCTATTTCAATTGTAAACTATTCTCTCTCCATAAACGTTGGAATCGTGCTTCTATCTTTTGTAGTTTGGAAGCAATAAAAGTTTGAAATCTGTTGTTTCTTTTTGAATTACCTGTGTATATATATATATATATATATATATATATATATATATATATATATATATATATATATATATGTAAAACATTGCCTTAAGTATAAATTTACCTAGCCCGTCTACGTCTTTCGTGCCTGCCAGTAGCGCCCAACATGCTTCTAGCTCTGCATTCGCGGTGTAAAGAATTGCGCCATTCCTCCGTACCCCTACATCTGTGTTGTAATGTGAAACGAAGTAGGCTTGAAATAGGAAAGTTGTAGGTATCGTAAGGACAGGAACCGCAGTTTCTAAATCGGTCTTGTTCGCTGCTCCATGCTCTCAAATATAGTCTCCTTCGGTAGAAGACAGGAAATAAGGCCGGAAAGCTAGGAGTATTCACCAAGATGAGAGGAGAGGGCTGCTCCAAGTTAATTAAAGCGAGCTTGGTCGTTGTGGAATGTAAGGGTGCAGTTCTGCCATAGCCATTAACCTCTTCGTCTATCCCACTGTACAGTCAAAGAAACTAAAACGATCACACGCTCATTTGCAATGTATTCTACCAAGATCTTATCACGTACCTACACTCTGGATGTTTACAGCATTAAGAGAAAGTCAGGAGTTCGAGGGGAGAGGGTAGGATTAAAGAATCATGGCCATCATTTTAATCCACCATAATTTCTTCTGACTTAACTTTAAGCTTCCTTAGCAAATGTTAGAGGGGCCTGCAGCTATCTCGTTCCACTCTTTTCAGCAAACTAAGTTCTTTTTCTTAGTGATTTTCATAAAAAAAATCTGATGTGACACACTCACATGACTTTCTCTAGCCGTTTTACAAACTTCTTACATAAGATTATTCTTCGTTGTTATTACAAATCGCTTCTATTCCTGGCCAGGAGTAGAACAAAAGAAAAATGGACTCTCCCGTCTGGGAAAAGTATAAGCACTTAACAACTGAAACTAATAACAATGAATACCTCGAAAACGGTAAGCTCCACGAAAAAAATGTATATGTCGTAAAGTATGTATTTTAACAAGGCCTACATTTTTTGTATGGTAAGTTTTTCTCTATCTATTACGGTTTATCAGTTATGCCAAATTAAGCAAAATAAAATATTTCTGTCGCATCCCTGGAAGCTAATGAACTTAAATACCAAGTTTGGTATTTTAGCTACTTTTCGTTTTTGAGTTATCGTGTCCACAGACACACGACACACACACACACACACAGGAACCTTTTTTTGGATTCAGGGGGTCCTAAAACATGTATTTCCGGTGAAATCTCGACATCAAATTTTTGGGTGGAGTGCAATACTTCTCTATCCCTATGTACATTGTACATACGGGGCCAGAGAAAGTAATAAAATAATAATATAATTTGGATCGGTAGAGTGAGATTCAAACTTTCAATGCCACAGCCAGGCTTCATGGTTTACCTTGCATGAATTATTCTGCTACATATGCCGTTATTACTCTAATTTGCGTCGGTATTTATATCCCTTTCACGAGCACCACAACTGAAAAGGCTAGAATAGCCGCGATCGTTAGTGCTATACGAACTTAACTTGGCCATCTATTCAACGAGTTTGACTGCATTCAAAGGTGTCTGTAGCAAAGGATGGGGAGGAACCAAGTGAAATAACCGGTGTGATGGCACGCTTGGAGGCTTTCGAGGTTGCATTTGACTACAGTTGCATCGATTTTATTATCTTTAATTTCTCTGCACGTACTATGTACATAATGTATAGAAAACATATTGCACTCCACCCAAATATTCGATACCGAGATTTCACCGGAAATATATGTTTTAGGGTCCCCTGTATCCAAAAAAAGGATTTTCAGAAAAAGGTTCGTGTGTGTGTGCCCGTGTGTCTGTGAACACGATAACTCAAAAACGAAAAGTCGGTAAAATACCAAACTTGGTATTTAAGTTTAGCATCTTCCAGCGATGCGACACGAAGATTTTGATAAAAAAACACCCCAAACTACCCTTTACATGGAACTATTTTCGAAAATTTTGATTTACTAAAAAATGGCTCTACCGATTTTGATTAAAATATCATATATTAAAGATATTAACCTGACAAATAAAATGTATATTTTGAAATTTGTGGGAATAGCTTCTGAAGAGTACTTTATTCTGGGTGAATGTTGTGGAATTTTGCATAACTGCTAAACAATAAGAGATGGACAAAAACAAATGAAGGGCACTTTAAAAAACATAATTTATGTTACATGTTTTTTTTTTTTTTCGTGGAGTTGATTGTTTTTTAGATATTCCTTGTTTTTGGTTTCAGCTTTGAAAAACCTATACTTTTCTCATACAGGAATTTGTCAATACAAACAAATGAATTTCAGTCACATAGCAACCAACTTTTGACTATCACTTTAACATATGGTACTTCCCTATTTTGCTCCTACTTTCAAGGAAGCAAGTAATAAGACTATTTCTGTTAGTTTTTTTTCCCTTGATTAGCACGAAGTAAATATAAGCATAAGCTTTATAACAACAATTTTTGCAGAGATGTAGAGAAGTTATGTGAATGGAATACATCAGATTTTTTATGATAGTGTAATACGAAATTAGAAAAAAAAAAATAAGATGTGTTACACTCACATGACTTTCTCTAGCTGCTCTACAAAACTCCTACAAAAGATTATTCTTCTTTGTACACAATGCTAATCAAGATAAATGTTAGCAGAATGTTATTACTTAGTTCCTTATAAGTAGAAGGGAATAAGGGAATGCACTATGCTAAAGTGATTGTCAAATGTTTTAAAAGCTATCGTTATGCGATTGTCATTGTGAATCACTTCTTTGCTTGGCTAGGAGTAGAACAAAAGAAAAACAGACTGTTCCTGTATGAGTAAAGTTTAAGTACTTCACAACTGAAACCAATAATAAGGAATATTTCGATAACTGTTACCTCCACAACAAAAACATAAAGGACAAAAATTGTGTGTTTTATCATGAAGTACATTTTTTGTGTAGTACGTTTTTTATATCTCTTACGGTTTAGCAGTTAAGCAAAATTCAGCAAAATTCATCCAGAGTAAAGAGGTCTTCAGAGGCTATTCCCAAAAAATTCGAGATATACATTTTATTTCGGACATAAATAGCTTTAATATACGGGATTTTAATCAAAATTGTTTGAGCCATTTTTAAGAAAATCAAAACTTTCGAATTTTTTTCCATGTAAAGGGTAGCTTGATGTGGGCGGATTTTTTTGAAAACCTTCGTGTCGCATCCTTGGAAGATACTAAACCTAAGTACCAAATTTGGTATTTAACGATCTTTTTGGTTTGGGGGCTATGCACACACACAGACACACAGGGGACCTCAAAAGATATATTTCCGGTGAAATCTCGGTATCGAATTTTGGGTGCTTTACAATACCTTCGCTACTCTATGTTCATTGTACATATGGGGCTAGAGGAAGTAAAAATATGAAGTGTTACAGTCACATGACTTTCTCTAGCTACACTACAAACCTCTTACGAAAGAAAATTCTCCTTTCAACACCTTGCTAATCGAGATAAACATTAGCAGCAGTTTATTACTTAGTTCCTAATAAGTAGCATGGAACTAAGAGAATGCACCAGGCTAAAGTGATAGTCAAATGTTTTAAAAGCTGTCGTTTTGCGATTGTCATTGCAAATCGCTTCTTTGCTTGGTCAGGAGTAGAACGAAAGCGTCTGAGTAAAGTATAAGTGCTTCACAATTGAAATGAATAACAAAAGACTACCTCGGAAACGCTAAGCTCCACGAAAAAATGTATGCGACATAAATTGTGTATTTTAACAAGATTTGTCCATCTCTTACGGTTTACTAGTTATGCAAAATTCCGTAAAATTCATCCAGGATAATATAGTCTTCAGAGGCTATTCCCAGAAAAGTCAGATATACATTTTATTTTTAGGTAAATAACTTTAATATACGGTATTTTAATCAAATACGTTAGAGCCATTTATAAGAAAATAAAAAATTTCGAAAAAAGTTCCATGTACAGGGCAGTTTGTGGTGAGGGATTTTACTCAAAATCTTCGTGTCGTATCCCTGGAAGATACCCAACTTAAATACCAATACACACATACACACACACTAAGACATATATTTCCGGTGAAATATAGAAATATGAAGTTTCACTACCAATGTCCCTTAAATGCATTGTTATAAAAATGTTTTTTAGGGTTCGGGTACTCTCAAAATGCGTATTTGCGTGAAATATCGGTATCAAAAATTTTGAGTGAAATAGAATGCTTCCTCTACTTGTTACACGTAGCAGAGAAAGTGTTCAGCATTCGTAAAAATGAAGTGGCCTGTTATTTATGGACGCTCTTTAACTGCTTTGGTTCTCAGAGTCCCATTCTATATTGTGCGTGAAAGATCGCTTAATTTAGCTCAGAGGCCTCTCTTATCAGGCTTGAGGTTCTTTTACGTGCCGTAAATCTACGACACGGGACTCACAGCTTTACTTCCCTTCCGAAGGAAGCCATGCCAAGGATTTTTACGCCCGAAAAAATCCATCGTCCTCCGCCGGGTTTGAACCCGCGACCTTGGGTATATGAAGTTAGCATGGTAACCATTACACCACGGAGGGCGACTCAGCATTCGTAAGAAACCTTTTGTACGTAGAAACTATAACGGTAAGCGATATTGGGTAATTTTTTTGATAGTGTTTAACGCCCGGTTTTATTACTATGGCACCGTAGGCGATGACACTGATGATATATGAAATGAAAATGGAGCACCGGTGGAATGTGATGGCGGGGGAAACCGGAGAACCCAGAGAAAACCTGCCCCTGCGCCGCTTTGTGCACCACAAATCTTATATACGGTCGCTTGGGTTTAAATCCGGGACGCCTCAGTGAGAGGCGTGTGGTTAGTCACTCGGCCTCGGCGCGGCCGCCATTTTGGACACAGAAAATCATGTGCATCACATAAGTATTTTGTGGTAGGGTTTTCTTATGGCGCACAGAAAGCATGAACGATTTGAACTCGATACAAATGTGTATGAAAATATGGTAACAAAAGTGAGCAAAGGTCAAGGTCACAGTGATCTCCATGGCGACGGTTAGTGGATCTTAGAGCGCACGTGTGTGCAATATCACAAATTTGTTAGCTTATAATTAGTAGTGGCACATCCAATCTCATACCGAAACATAAATGTTACGCATCATTTAGCAGAAAAATCTGAAGCGTTCCATTCACATGGCTTTCTCTACATCTCTGCAACAAATTATTGTCATACTTCTAATTAATTCATGCTAATCGAGAAAAAATTAGTAGAAATAGTCTTATTACTTGCTTCTTTGTAAGTAGAAGCGAGATAAGGGAGTACCATAGGTCAAAGTGATAGTCAAAATTTGGTTGCTATGAGACTGAAGTTCCTTTGTTTGAATGGACACGAGTTGACAAATTCCTGTATCAGAAAAGTATAAGTTTTTACAAGCTGAAACCAAAAGCAAGAAATATCTAAAAAACCATAAACGCCACGAAAAAAAAAATGTATATAACATAAATTGTGTGTTTTATTGTGCTCTATATCTTTTGTGGTAAATATCTTCAATATACGATATTTTAATCAAAATCATTAGTCATTTTTAAAAAAATCAAAATTTTCGAAAACACGTTCCATGTAAAGGGTAGTTTGGGGTGTGGGAATTTTCTTGGAAATGCCAATACCAAGTTTGGTATTTAAAGGTCTTTTCGTTTTTGAGCTATGCTGCCCAAAGGCACACACACATACACACAAGGACATGTTTCTAAAAATGCTTTTTTGGGATTCAGGGAGTCTAAAAACATGTATTTCCGGTGAAATCTCGGTATCTAATTTTTGGGTACAATACAATACGTTCTCTATACACAATGGAAACAAAGGTGAGCAAAGTCAAGGTCACAGTGGTCTCCATGGCGACGGTTAGTGGATCTTAAGAGCGCACGTGCGTGCAATAACACAGATTTGCTAGCTTATAATTAGAACTGGCATATTCAATCTCATACCGAAACATAAATCATCATTTAGCAGAAAAAAAAAATGTGGAATATTCCTCTCTTTGTTCTGACAGTTCTGCATGCGTGCTTCATGCTTGACCTTTTGCTTCAAAGGTCATAAGGGCACGTTAAGAGACGATGTGCGTTTTTAATTAAATTGGAACACCCAATACTTCTGACATTGTGAAAACAGACGGAAGGAATGACTCCTTCAATTCCCACGATGCATTATGATGGGATTTTGGTTGGAAAGTACCCGCAGACGGAGAAGAGCATGTCACGTGACCTGAGCTGACAGCAACCGGGTCAAACTGTCACAGGCAAAATTTCTCTTTTCTCAAACATAATCAATCTAGATACACTACAACCAGAAATGCAGGTCTCTAAAAACAGATGCTAACTAACGGAACAAAAGATGTATGGCGTAAACGAAGACCTATACTTTTTTGTGCAGCTAACCATTTCTGGTTTATTCCTTGTTATTGTTTTGGATTTTAATATCCTTAAAACTTTCTCTTGCGGGAATTTATCCACTTCTGGTCGTGAAAGCAACCAGTTCTGATTTGACTATCGCTTCAGCCTAGTCAATGTCAATAAGTAATAACACCATAGGTAGAGTCAGACAGAAAAATTCAGGGCCATAGCCGGGATTTGAACCACGGATCTCCCGATGTCTAGCCGGATGCTCTGCCACTGAGCTACCATGGCAACATGCAGGCACATTACTATTATTTTTATAATAGTTGGCCATTCTATGAATCCTGGGTCTTAAACACTTACAGCATTGTAAGTCGCCATTGTTTTTTGTAATCTCAAAATAATTTGAGATCACCTTGTGGTTTACCAGAAAACATGCGAGTCAGTTGAGAAATGAAGTGCTATGCCATGGTATATCAGTGGCAGAGCAACCAGCTAGAGATCGGGAGATCCGTGTTCTCAAATCCCGGCTATGACACTGAATTTTTCAGTCTGACTCTACCTATCCAACTCCTGTCCTTCACACGGTTATGTGTAAAAAATCTGCTGTGTTCCATTCACATGGCTTTCTCTACATCTCTGCAACAAATTATTCTATTTACTTCATGTAATCGAGAGAAAAATAACAGAAATAGTCTTATTGCTGGCTTCCTTGTTATTAAAAGCGAAATAAGGGAGTGCCATAGGTTAAAGTGATAGTCAAAAAGCTGGTTACTAGGTGACTGAAGTTCCTTTGTTTGTATGGACACGAGTACACGAAGTCCTGTATGAGCAAAGTACAAGTCTTTATAGCTTAAAAAAAAAACCACGGAACATCTCAAAAACAATCAACTCCACGGAAAAAAAAAAATATATATATAACATAAATTGTGAGTTTTAAAGTACTCTATATTTCTTGTGTGGTAAGTTTTTGTCCATCTCCTACGGTTTAGCAATAATGCAAGGTTCCGTAAAATTTACCCAACATATATTTGTCAGGTAAATATCTTTAATATATGATTTTTAATCAAAATCATTTGAGCCATTTTTAAGAATATAAAAGTTTTCGAAAAAAGTTCCATGTAAAGAGTAGTTTGGGGTGGAGGAATTTTTCTCAAAATCTTCGTGTCGCATCCCTGGAAGATATTAAACTTAAATACTAAGTTTTGTATTTTACCGAGTTTTCGTTTTTGAGTTATCGTGAACACAGATACACGGACACACACACGGACCTTTTTGTACATAGTGTATAGAGAAGGTATTGAACTCCATCAACAAATTCGACACCGAGATTTCACCGGAAATATATGTTTTAGGGTCCCCTGTATCCAAAAAAAAAGTATTTTCAGAAAAAGGTCCTGTGTGTGTGTCAGCATGTCCGTGCGTCTGTGAACACGATAACTCAAAAGGAAAAGACGGTAAAATACCAAACTTGGTATTTAAGTTTAGTATCTTCCAGGGATGCGACACGAAGATTTTGAGAAAGATCAACCCACCCCAAACTACCCTTTACATGGAACTTTTTTCGAAACTTTTGATTATCTAAAAAATGGCTCTTACGATTTTGATTAAAATATCGCATATTAAAGATATTTAGCTGACAAATAAAATGTATATTCTGAATTTTCTGGGAATAGCCTTTGAATTCTACTTTATTGTGGGTCAATTTTACGGAATTTTAGATAACTGCTAAACCGTAAGAGATGGACAAAAACTTACCACACGATAAATATAGAGCACATTAAAACACGCAATTTATGTCATATACATTTTTTTCGAGGAGTTGATTGTTTTTGAGATATTGCTTGTTTTTGGTTTCAGCTATGAAAAACTTACACTTTTCTCATACAGGACTTTGTGAACTCGTGTCCTTACTAATAAAGGAACTTCAGTCACATAGGAGCCAGCTTTTGACTATCACTTTAACCTATGGTACCCCCTTATTTTGCTTCTAATAACAAGGAAGCAACTTAGAAGACTATTTCTGCTAATTTTTGCTCCACTAGATGAAGTAAATAGAATAATTTGTTGCAGTAATATAGAGAAAGTCATGTGAATGGAACACATCATATTTTTTGATACAGGGGACCCTAAAATATATATTTCCGGAGAAATCTCGGTATCGAATTTTTGGGTGAAATACAATACTTCTCTAGCCCCGTATGTACAATGTACATAGGGGGCTAGAGAAAGTAAAAGCAGTTATTCAACGCCATTTCTGCTAATGTTTATCTCGATTATCATGAAGAAGATAAACGAATTAGCTTTAGCAATTATTTATTACAAGATCTAGAGGGTGTCTTTGAATGCAACATATCAGATAATATTTTAATCGATCTTTTGAATAGAAGGTTGAGTTTTCGCACGTTATGTTTCTGTAGGCTCGATACAATGTTGGTATGGGAAGGGTAAGTACAAGGCGTCCCAGGAGATATCATTTGGCGCCAGTTCTCAACACGAGTCATGTAAATGAAGACGGAATACCAGAACTGTAATTGCTTGTGGCTTGCGGCTACTCAGTGACCAGTTTGACTACGTGTGCTTTGGTTTCCTTATAGTCCCATTGGTTACTCTCTTCTCTGCTAAATGTTACCCCCGTATTTACTACAGCCGGTCAACATGAATGCAGAATAAACGGCTCTTGCATCCTCCAAGACCAAAAAATCTCATGTGTTCCGTTCACATGACTTTCTCTATATCACTGCAACAAATTATTCAATTTACTTCATCTAATGGAGCAAAAATTAGCAGAAATAGTCTTATTACTTGCTTCCTTGTTAGTAGAAGTTTCTTTGTTTGTATGGACACGAGTTCACAAAGTCCTGTATGAGAAAAGTATGTCTTTATAGCTGAAAGAAAAAAAAAAGAATATCTCAAAAACAATCAACTGTACGAAAAAATGTATAGAACATAAATTCTGTGTTTTAAGGTGATCTACATTTGTTGTGTGGTAAGTTTTTGTCCATCTCTTACGGTTTAGCAGTTATGCAAAATTCCGTAAAATTGACCGATATTAAAGTAGTCTTCGGAGGCTATTCCCAGAAAATTCAAAATATATATTTTATTTGTCATGTAAATATCTTTAATATACGATATTTTAATCAAAATCGTTGGAGCCATTTTTTTGAAAATTAAAATTTTCGAAAAAAGTTCCATATAAGGGGAAATTTGGGGTGGGGGGATTTTTCTCAAAATCTTTGTGTCGTATCCCTGGAAGATACTAAACTTAAATACAAAGTTTGCTATTTTACAGACTTTTCGTTTTTGAGTTATCGTGTTCACAGACACACGGACACACTGACACACGGACCTTTTTCTGAAAATACTTTTTTTGGATACAGGGGACCTTGAAACATATATTTCCGGTGAAATTTCGGTATCGAATTTTTTGGTGGAGTGTAATATCCTTCTCTATACACTATATACACAGCACGTATAGAAAAAGTAAAAAATATATACGGGTGTTCTCGAATTTGGTGCACTAATATTTATCTTTTTTTGTACTTTCTCTATACGTGCTATGTACATAGTGTATAGAGAAGGTATGTAATGCACCTAAAAATTCTATACCGAGATTTCACCGGACATACATGTTTTGAGACCTCCTGAATCAAAAAAAAAAAAAAAAAAAAAAAAGCATTTTCAGAAAAATGTCCGTGTGTGTTTGTGTGTGTGTGTGTGTGTGTGTCTGTCTGTGTGTGTCTGTGGGCAGAATAGCTCAAACACGAAAGGCCCGTTAAAAACCAAACTTGGTATTTAGGTTTGGTATCTTTCAAGGATGCGACACGAAGATTTTCAAGAAATCTCTCCCCCCCCCAACTACCCTTTACATGGAATTTTTTTTCGAAAATTTGATTTTCTAAAAAGTGGTTCTAACGATTTTGATTAAAATATCGTATATTAAAGATATTTACCTGAACGAATACTACTATTATATTATTACTACTACGAATACTACTATTATTACATTATTATTACTACGAATACTACTATTATATTATTACTACTACGAATACTACTATTATATTATTACTACTACGAATACTACTATTATATTATTATTACTACGAATACTACTATTATATTATTACTACTACGAATACTACTATTATATTATTACTACTACGAATACTACTATTATATTATTACTACTACGAATACTACTATTATATTATTATTACTACGAATACTACTATTATATTATTACTACTACGAATGCTACTATTATATTATTACTACTACGAATACTACTATTATATTATTACTACTACGAATACTACTATTATATTATTATTACTACGAATACTACTATTATATTATTACTACTACGAATACTACTATTATATTATTACTACTACGAATACTACTATTATATTATTACTACTACGAATACTACTATTATATTATTATTACTACGAATACTACTATTATATTATTACTACTACGAATGCTACTATTATTATATTATTATTACTACGAATACTGCTATTATATTATTATTACTACGAATACTACTATTATATTATTACTACTACGAATACTACTATTATTATATTATTACTACGAATACTACTATTATATTATTATTACTACGAATACTACTATTATATTATTATTACTACGAATACTACTATTATTATATTATTATTACTACGAATACTACTATTATATTATTATTACTACGAATACTACTATTATATTATTATTACTACGAATACTACTACTATTATATTATTATTACTACGAATACTACTACTATTATATTATTATTACTACGAATACTACTATTATATTATTATTACTACGAATACTACTATTATATTATTATTACTACGAATACTACTACTATTATATTATTATTACTACGAATACTACTATTATATTATTATTACTACGAATACTACTACTATTATATTATTATTACTACGAATACTACTACTATTATATTATTATTACTACGAATACTACTATTATATTATTATTACTACGAATACTACTATTATATTATTATTACTACGAATACTACTACTATTATATTATTATTACTACGAATACTACTACTATTATATTATTATTACTACGAATACTACTATTATATTATTATTACTACGAATACTACTATTATATTATTACTACTACGAATACTACTATTATATTATTACTACTACGAATACTACTATTATATTATTACTACTACGAATACTACTATTATATTATTACTACTACGAATACTACTATTATATTATTATTACTACGAATACTATTATTACATTATTATTACTACGAATACTACTATTATTACATTATTATTACTACGAATACTACTATTATATTATTACTACTACGAATACTACTATTATATTATTACTACTACGAATACTACTATTATATTATTATTACTACGAATACTATTATTACATTATTATTACTACGAATACTACTATTATTACATTATTATTACTACGAATACTACTATTATATTATTACTACTACGAATACTACTATTATATTATTATTACTACGAATACTACTATTATATTATTACTACTACGAATACTACTATTATATTATTATTACTACGAATACTACTATTATATTATTACTACTACGAATACTACTATTATTACATTATTATTACTACGAATACTATTATTACATTATTATTACTACGAATACTATTATTACATTATTATATTATTACTACGATTACTACTATTATTACATTATTATTACTACGAATACTATTATTACATTATTATTACTACGAATACTATTATTACATTATTATATTATTACTACGATTACTACTATTATTACATTATTATTACTACGAATACTATTATTACATTATTATTACTACGAATACTATTATTACATTATTATTACTACGAATACTACTATTATTACATTATTATTACTACGAATACTATTATTACATTATTATTACTACTTCTATTACAATTAACATCATTACTACTTCTACTGCGATTACTATTACCAGTATTACCACTATTATTACTCTATTACTACTATTACTCCGAGAACTACTACTATTACTACTATATTACTATTCCTCTACTATAACGGCTATTACTACTATGGCTACCACTAATTCTACTACTATTTGAAACGTAATTACCCACGATTCTTTTTGCCTTATATTTCAGCACATAGCGTACTTTGCTCTTGAAATGTAAACCAAGAAGGAATTCTTTGACGAAAGAAAGAGGATACTATAAAATTGAGTAGTGTTGTTTCTGTGTATTGTGGCAACTAGGGAAGAAAATACAGTTGTACATCCATTTTCTCCATTCTGAGTATCTTAAGAGCGTCGCTTAGTGAAGTTTAGAATAGCTGTTCTCTCTAATTTCACTAGCAGGCCAACAAGTTTTGAAATTGCTCACGCGTCTCTGGTCCAGAGATCTCGACGTTTTTCCTCTCGGTTTTAACCGCATTACAAACTTAAGGCGGAGAATCCGCAATGTAGCGAGCGACTCATGGTAGCAACTTAGTTTGCAAGAATTCCTCTGTCAGTAATTTAGCAGTCAGGGCTTCATTTGTCGCCGCGATTCACAAAACTTACAAACAACTTGGAGAGAATTTAGATGTGCCAAAACCAAAGCTCGCCGTAAACAGCAGTTGCTGAAAGAATTAAACCAATCAGCAATACCTTCCCTTCTCTGAAATGTATGCAGAATTCGGAAGAAGGGAGAAAGCGCAAAAGAAACCAATGGAAACAACATTTTAAGATACTAAATTACCGTCTTCTGTTTTTCTTTCTTTCTTTTTCTGGATCTTGCTATACTAAAAGTCTCTCTTTCGTTTAATATGTCTTTTATCATTATGTAAGCAGTATTTTTACTTTCTCTACACGTACTATACATATAGTGTATAGAGAAGGTATTGTACCCAAAAATTTGATACCGAGATTTCATTGGAAATACATGTTTTGGGTCTGTGTCTGTGGACAGCTTAGCTCAAAAACGAACAGACCGTTAAGTACCAAACTTGGTATTTTACTTTGATATCTTCCAAGGATACCACACGAAGATTTTCAAGAAAATCCCCCCAATCCCAACTACCCTTTACATAGAACTTTTTTCGAAAAGTTTCATTTTCTCAAAAAGGGCTCTAACGATTTTGATTAAAATATCGTCTATTAAAGATATTTACCTGACAAAATGTATATTTGAATTTTCTGGGAAAAGCCACTGAAGACTGCTTTATTCTGGATGAATTTTACGGAATGTTGCATAACTGCTAAACTGTAAGACATGGACAAAAACTTATCACACAAAAAATATTGAGCACATTAAAACACACAATTTGTCATACACATTTTTTTCTTGGAGTTGATCGATTTTGAGATATTCCTTATTTTTTGTTTCAGCTTTGAAAATCTTAGGTATACTTTTCTCATACAGGAATCTGGCAATTCGTGTCCATACAAACAAAGGAACATTAGTCACATAGCAACCAGCTTTTGGCTTTCACTTTAACTTATGGTACTCCCTTATTTCGCTTCTACTTACAGGGAAGCAAGTAATAACACTATTTCTGCTAATTTTGTGTCGATTGGCATGAAGTAAATAGAAGCATAAGCTTTTTAACAATAATCTGCTGCAGAGATGTAGTGAAAGTCATGTGAATTGAATACTTAAGTTTTTTTTATCTAAGAAATGTGTCTGACTGGTGTCAAATATTTCGCGGATGCCTAGTAAATAAAACTTCATATGAACACAGTTCTTAAAATAGTTTGTTAGAAAGTTGTAAAAGTATTTAAATCTTCGTTTATACCAATACTAATTATTTGAATTCTTAATCAACTCATTCTTTTTAACTGGTTTTCATTCCAAAGATTTATTTTGAAATTAATTTAATTAAGAAGTGTAAATACATATAAATATTTTATATTTTTTTCAAATTGATAAGATTAAAATAAGAACTATAGCTTTCCTGGCGACGTGTTAATTCAAAATCTTCTCGGGCTTCTAGCCAGGTAATAACTTGGCTTGACACCAACGATCAGTTCACCCTGAAGACGAGGAAGATGCACTTCTTCGAAACGTTGGTGTCAAGCCAAGTTATTACCTGGCTAGAAGCCCGAGAAGATTTTGAATTGATAAGATATTCTTAATCCATAAAACTATTTTCTTTTAAAGTTTAATATAATTAAGTGTAAAAGTTCAATCCCTTTTAAAATTAAAATCATAAGGTATTTGAATAACAAAAACATTAAAAAAGTTAAATTCCCTGAGTTATATTAATTTAGGAAAGCTATAAATATGCATAAAAGGATGAACATTTCATTGCCTATAAAATATTTTTAATATTCATGATACAATAACCAAATTAATAAACTAAATATTTTAAATACCATAAAAATAGAAGTTTATATTTAATTTCAATATACTACGATTCACGGTGTATAATTAATAAAATTCATTAAATTTAAGAGAGAGAGAGGTAGGGAGGGAATGGGCGAGAGGGAGGGAGAGAGATTCTTTCTGATTTTGGGAGAACTATGAAGACGTGATGCGGACTCAAACCCATCAACACGTATTGCAGTAATTATGTTTTTAATCATGCGACTTTCTTAAGAATTTTTAATGAAAACTTGTACCCCTATCATCTTAAGGGGCGCAAGGGTTAAATGTGACGTACTTTAAGTCAAGAAGACATTTCTTAGCGTGCACCTTGTTCCCTAGGTCGACTCGCGTTGATATCATAAATTTTGATATATTCAAAACTAATTGAGTACAACAGAGCAGACATCAACACAGATGCTTCTTTAGGTTTGTGGTGGAAGTGATTTACATCATTTAATTGATGTTTTTTACATATGATTCCCCAGCTCATTTCAGTCGATGGTAGGTAATTTCTTTGCTGATAAATCTCTACCTAGATAAATTGGTCGAGAGAGATTCATTACATGGCCTTCTCGATCTCCTGATTTGAATGAATGAATAAGTGTATTTATTAACATAGCAATATCATACATAGAATTTCAACAGTCGCACGGGTCCACAGACCGTACGTGCTTTTGTAATACACATTACAAGCAATATTAAAACAACAAACACAACAAAGAATTAGAAGAGTAAACACGAAAATAAAAAGACAAAGGAAATACACAGTCAAAAGCAGTATTAAACAACAATAAAATTAAGAGTGAATTCGAAAATAAAGATAAAAAGATATTAAAATATAGCAATTTAAATTTACCGCACAGAGTACACCTTCATAAATGCACCCTCTTATAATAGATAATTACACTTAAAAGACATATCTACACATAATATACACAACCCTAGCACAACAGTGACCTAAGTATGACATAATATACTTGTATGTAGAACATTGTAGTCACTTTTGTTTAGTTGATCTTATTCCCCCCCCTTCTCTATTGGCAGCCTCCTCAGATCTCAGCTGTCTTGCCTTAAGTATAAATTTACCTAGCCCGTCCATGTTTTCCGTGCCTGCCAGTAGCGTCCAACATGCTTCTATCCCTACATTCGCAGTGGTAAAAAATCGCGGCAAATATTTTTCCCGCCATTCCTCCGTACCCCTACATCTTGCCAAGATGATCTCCTGATTTGAATCCAATGAATTTCTACGTCTGGGGAGCTTAAAGTCCCTGATTCTTGCAACGCTGTTTCTGAAAGAACCTGACACCATGGAAGGCAGATTTAATTTTCATGTTTTTCACACTAAATTATTTTCAGATCAATTTCATAGAGCCTTTTTACTGCTTTGACTTGGGAGGACGTCCACGAAGTATTTGTTACCAATAAAGAAAAAATGCAAAGAAATAAGGTTCGACAGCGGCACCATTTATGGAGGAATATTTAAAAGATTTAAACCACTTATGACACTCTTTAAGAAGTTTCTAATCATATATTTTACAATGTTTTTGAGTAAAATGAAAATATTAATATCCGCACAACAATTACTATATAACTATTACCTTTTGAACTTAGTAAGAAATATCGCCTCAATCCTATATCTGAGGTATAATAAATAACGGTTAACATCATACGTTTTGGAATATCTAATACACTAATATCTAATAAATCACTCTGTACTACCAGTATTCCACAATGCTAGCGTTATTTATCGTTCCCAACATTAAAACGATCGTCATTTCTACACATTTCTTTATTACGTTCTCTACCACGTGGCTATTCATTAAAAAGTATATTGTATTTCACTCAAATAATGCTATCAGAATGTCACCAAATACAGCTATTGCATCTCCCTGAATTCAAAAAGTTGCTTATACAAAAATCTCCGCATGTGATTGTGTGAACAGCATAATTAAAAATGAAATACCCAATAAATACCCAACTTACCTTATAGGTGGAGCATCTTCCGAAGATTTGAAAATAAGTGCCTACCCCAAAATTAGGTACTTTTTAAATGGAAGATTTTTTTTCAAAACCTTGGGTTTATAAAAACTGGCTTTAATAATTTTCATTGAAATACCATACTTGGAAGACATTTCCATAACAAATAGAATGTGAAGCTCCATTTTCTTTTGGGAATATTTTAGTGATGTTCAGTTTATTCAAGAGAAATGTTATATAATTTTGCAAAACTGATGGGCTGTAACAGAGACAAAAGTTTACTGCACAAAACATCTGATATGTTCCATTTACATAACTTTCTCTAGCTGTTACATATTTAACTTTCCTTACAAAATATTATTATTTTTTTTATTGCTTCATTTGTTCAGCCCCCTTTAACATCAATGGTCATATCGGGGGCTTTCACTTGTGAAACTGTAGGTTCAGAACATTAGGTTAAACTTTATATTACTAAACACACGCTCATTCACTCTTACATTCATACTTCCAGACTCTATGGGTAATAGGGAATAATTCCGGTTAAAGAAAAATTCCCCGCCCCAGCCGAGAATCGAACCCGGGACCTCCGGGTGAGAAGTCAGCGCAAACAAAATATTATTCTTTTATTTACAACATATAAATCAAGATAAACATCAACAGAAATTATCTTATTTCTTGCTTCATTGTAAGTAGGAGGGGCATAAGGAAATGCCATAGGCAAAAACTATAGTCAAATATTTTAAGAGCTAGTCCTATGTGAAACAAATGAAGTTCGGTTTGCTTTGCATGGCCTACAGTAAAACAGAGAAACGTCACTTCCTGTTTGAGAAAAGTATAAGTAGCTTAAAGTTGAAACCAATAACAAAGAATATCTCTGAAACGGTAAATTCTACATAAGAAACGCATATGACATAAATTATGTTTTTAACGAGATCTACATATTTTGTGTAGTAAATTTTTGTCTATCTGTTACGGTTTAGCAGTTATGCAAAATTCCGTAAAATTGATCCTGAATAAAGTAGTCTTCAGAGACTATTCCCAGAAAATTCAAAATATACATTTCTTTTGTCAGGTAAATATCTTTAATATTTGAGATTTTAATCAAAATCGTTATAGCCATTTTTAAGAAAATAGAAATTTTCGAAAAAAGTTCCATGTAAAGGGTAATTGGGGATGGGGGGATTTTCTTGAAAATCTTCGTGTCGCATCTTTGGAAGATACCAAACTTAAATACCAAGTTCCGTATTTAACCGTGTTTTGATTTATGAGCTATTCTGTCCAGAAACACACACGGGCCTTTTTCTAAAATGCTTTTTTTTGGTCGCAGGGGAAATTTCGACATCGAAATGTTAGGTGGAATAAAATACCCTCTCTAGTCACTATGTAATTGTACATATTGCGCTGGAGAAAGTAAAAATGTATTTATTTAAAATGCAATATATTTTTCAAACAAACTTCAGCTGTTTACTACTGGTAAGAAGCTTTCAATAATATGTCAAATTTAAAAGTACTGTTGCTATTCAGTTGTTTCTCGCAAATTCATGGAAAGTGTATGGAATTTCTATGCCGGAATACAGCGATTCGGTTATATGTAATGCATCTATTTCTGCAAATTTTTGTCTCAAGATATATTAGAAAACCTAAGCTTTCATCAGAAAAGATTAGAAGTTATTAGGAAGAAAACTAGAGTATGTTGGTGAACGAAAAATTTTCTTTTCGTGGATGAAAGATATACAAAATAATTGCTTGAATTTCTCTGCTCACTGTTACACGAACACTTTCCAAACAAATATTTCGAAAAAAGTCTCCGTACGTCTTGAAGTAGCATAGTGACTGAATCTATCGGCTGAGAGGGCAAGGAAAAGGATAAAAATCATATAAAGTGCAATCTAGATTAGAGTGAATTGAATTAGGTGGTATAATGCAAGAGTAGTTGTGTTATAGAGGGCTGCGCAAGGACGGCTTCCCTCCAGTGGATCTACGTGGGATTTGTGGAGATAAACGGCACCTGGGGAAGTTTTCCCCCTGAGTTTGGATTCTCCTGCGGTTTAATTTGGTATTCCTTCCACCAATTTCCCGGATCCTCATAATCGCATACTTATTCAGCTTTAATGAAGCACACCTCCGAACTAAGGTGGGTGAATTAATTCTCTGTGCTCCCTTGTAGGGAGTTTGACTGTCTGGATGCTACTGATTATCATTATTATTATTATTATTATTATTATTATTATTATTATTATTATTATTATTATTATCAGTAGCATTATTATATTCTAATTATTATTATTTATTGTTAGTTAATTATTATCATCTTTATCATCATTATTATTATCATAACTATTTATTATTATTTATTATTAATTATTATTACTATTTATATCATCATCAATTTCATTATCATCAATATAACTTTTTATTATTATTAATTATTATTATTATCATCATCATTATTATCATTAGCATCATTATTATGTTTTAATTATTATTTATTGTTAATTATTAATTATTATCATCTTTATTATCATCATCATTAATATCATCACTATTTATTATTATTTATTATTATTATTATCATTATTATACTTTATTAATGATTATTATCATAATTACTATCATTACTATTATCTTTATTATTATTATCAGTATTATTTGTTATTAATTATTATCATCATTAGTATCATTATTTTTAATTATTATTATTATTATTATCATCATTATTATCTTATCATTACTTTTTACTATTAGTTATTATTATTATTTATCATTATCATCACTATTTATTAATTATTATTATTACTATCATTACTATCATTAATATTATAATTAATATTTATTATATTATTATTTATTATTATCATTATTATATGTTATTAATTATAATAATAGTTATTTATTAATTATTATTATTATTACTATTATTATTATTATTATTATGGCGGAGCCGTGGCCGAGTGGTTAGACTGCTCGTCTTCCACCTAAACGGCTCGGGTTCAATCCCAAGCGCCCGCATGTGGGATTTATGGTGGACGAAGCGGGTTTTCTCCAGGACCTCCGGTTTCCCGCGTCACTCATTCCATCCTATGCTTCATTATCACTTTTCCTATCCATTTCGCTTTCATTTCATATTCGTGCCTGGCTACGGGCCGACCACTCGTTCCGGGTTCTCCATTCTGTGGTTTCGTGCCGTTGGCTCCCCGACAGGCTTCTGACCCCTAGGCATCCGCTTATAAGTCCTAAGAGGGGTTGTCAGTCCTAAACACGAGGAGGGTAAGCCGACTCGAGTTATTAATATTATTATTATTGTTGATAGTACAAAAACAATTATTCTGTGGTCAACATCTTTTAAAACAGTGCAAAGGGCAACACTACATACACCTAGATCGGTTACGTTGCTGCTCTTAATATTACTTTTACTTATTTCTCTGTTTATTTAATTGTTTTTTACACAATTGCAGTGTGTTGGAGATGAGTTGGATAGATAGAGTCAGACTGAATAATTCAGTGCTAAAGCCGGGATTTCAACCATGGATCTCTTGGTCTCTAGCCCGTTGCTCTAAGCTACCATGGCAGCATGTCGGCATAGCATTAAATTTAAATTGCAAGTCAATTGAGAAATAACAAAAACAATAATTTACCATAATAGTTGGCTATACTATGAAACCCAGGACTTAAAGTACTTACAACATTGTAAGTCGACATTCGGGTGTTTATCTCAAAATAATTTGAGATCACCTTGTGGTTTACCAGGAAATATGCGAGCAGTTGAGTTTAATGCTAAGCCATGTTGCCATGGTAGAGCAACCGGCTAGAGATCGTACTCATTTCTATGGTTACCCTCCTTATAGGACTACACATCTTTCGAGCCTGCCAGTAGCATCCAACATGTTTCTAGCTCTACATTCCCGCCATTCCTCCGTACCCCTACATCTTGTCAAGATGTGGGTCTACGACTCCTCCTCGCAAATGGGAAAGATTCTCATAGCATTCTCGTCAGCAATTTTTCTGCTCCTCCATGCTCCTAGTCTAATCCACGCGTTGGTCCCTGTTTTGATATATTGCTCCATACCCCACTCCGATTTTAGCCCAGTATGTACTTCTTATGAAACCTTCTCCGTGCACTGCGTAAAATATAACAGAGGCGGCTCTTAATTTTTCTAAAAATACTCCGCCTGTTTGCCTGCCCCGCCATCCGAATGTATCCCAATGGTTTCCAATCCTTTCTTTAATTTTAATTTTGATTTCTACGTCGAATTACCTTCAATTCGCAACTGTTCACGGTAGCAGACTGCCCTAGGGTAGCAGTGCCTGAGGTCAGATGCCTGTTAAGGAGCAGAGACTCTGAATCAGAGCGAGAGAGACTAGGATGGGGGATCAGCCCAATGCCTGATATGAAAATGAGGAAGTGAATGATATGAAATAACAGTGAAGGATGATAGGAAATATGATTATGGAGCAGTTGATGGAATGACTGGCGAGGGAAACCGGAGAACCCAGAGAAAATCCGCCACGACGCCGCTTCGTTCACCATAATTCCAGTGAAATCTCGGTATCGAATTTTTGGGTGGGGTGCAATACCGTCTCTAAACACTATGCACATAGTACGTATAGTGAAAGTAAAAATGTATATGACCTAACTATTCATCCCCAACTGCATGAAACGAACACGCCCCCCTGGCACCTTCTGCAACCAACAATCAACTTCATTGTTACACAAAAATTAAAACACCGAATTTCATCTGCAAACAAATACACAATGCTCTAATATTGCATTTTCTTGTAAACGTAAACATTTATCAATAACTTTATTAAGATTAGAAGTTATTATTTTCATTTTATTTATCATTTATATTATTATGAAATAATAATAAATGGAGAATTGTATACAAACATTTGTTTATCATTTTAATTATATTTCGTTGTTAATTAGTTCGGTTTTGTGTCCCTAAATCGTTTTTAAGATCAGTCACTTGAAAAAGACACCGGTTGGGTGTAGACAAATGTTGAAAACATCTCATCATTTTGATCTATAGAAATGGGTCACTTTTTATGCACGACAGTGTACGTTCACGTCAAGTGTGTTTAAAAACTCTGCTCTCGATTTTCAGCTCAATTTGGAATGCTTCAAGAGCACTTATAAGACCTGAGCGCTTATTTTACCGAGCATGGCACCATAGAAAGCAGAGGATAAGATAAGGGAAGGCGGATGGGAACCGAGGGCAGGAGAAACGGCGCAGATAAAAGGGCAGTTCTGAGGCGGTGCATGAATTTTACATGCTCTCGTTTGAGACAGCTGCCTAAAGCAACCAAAACAGAACCACAGGCGGCGTGTCTACCTTCAGCTAATTATTAAAAACTTTAAATAAACTTAACGCTTTAAATAAACAGTGTTTCAGGAAGCAAAAACGAAACTGCAAAGGGCAGAATATTACGTTCAAAAGGAGGAAAAAAATCTGATGTGCTCCATTCCCATGACTTTCTCTCCTCTCTCCAACAAATTATTGTTAAAAGGCTTACGCCTCTTTTTACTTCATGCTAATCGAGAAAAAATTAGCAGAAATAGTCTTATTACCTGCTTCCTTGTAAGTAAAATAAGGGAGTACCATCGATTAAAGTGATAGTCAAAAGCTGGTTGCTATGTCACTGAATTTCCTTTGTTTGTATGCACAGGAATTCACAAATTACTGTATGAGAAAAATACAAGTTTTTCAAAGCTGAAACCAAAAACAAGGAATATCTAAAAAACGATCAAGTCCACAAAAAAATATATATATATACAATATAAATTGTGTGTTTTAATGTGCTCTACATCTTTTGTGTGGTAAGGTTTTGTCCATCTGTTACGGTTTAGCAGTTATGCAAAACTACGTAAAATTGATCCGAATAAAGTAGTCTTCAGAGGTTATTCCCAGAAAATTCAAGATATACATTTTATTTGTCAGGTAAATATCTTTAATATACGATATTTTAATCAAAATCGTTAGAGCCATTTTTAAGAAAATGAAAACTTTCGAAAAAAGTTCCATGTAAAGGGTAGTTGGTGGTGGGGGTATTTTCAGAAAATCTTCGTGTCGCATCCTTGGAAGATACCAATAGTTTGGAATTCAACGGTCTTTTCGTTGGTGAGGTATTTTGTCCACATACACACACTCACACACATGCACGCACACACACACACGGACCCTTTTACAAAAATGCTTGACAAAACATGCATTTCCGGTGAAATCTCAGTTTCGAATTTTCGGGTGCATTACAATACCTTCTCTATACACTATGTACATAGAACGTCTAGAGAAAGTAAAAACGGTCTGGACAATAGCAAGTCACTATACTGTCTGAATTTTATTCTTTACAAATAGTAGTGGAAGATATACATTTGGAAGAGAATGTAAACAGGAAATATGTCATCCGATAACTTCCACGAGCGTCTACCTGCAAGATTATCTTATGTTTACATGCAGTCATACCGCGCCTGGAGTGACGGCCCGGCGAGTATAGAAAAAAAAAATGAATTGCATCATTGACAAAAGCCATACATGATATGAAAAAAATAGAATGTTTTTTTTTTTAATTCAGCGCATATAATAACATAAATGCCCGCCTGCCTCACATTCAAAAGGTCGTGAGTTCTAATCTTGCTTAGGGTGAGTTACCCGGATAAGGTTTTTTTCGGGGTTTTTCCTTATCCTGAGAAGACGAATGCCGAGTAACTTTAAGCTCTATGGGCACCGAGATCATTTCACCAATTTCATTCATCGCCCGATATGACCTACAATTTTAAAGGACGTTAAACTATTAAAAAAAATAATAAGTTTCAAGTTTTTTTATTTTTTTATTATTTTTACTTTCTCTATACGCACTATGTACATAGCGTGTAGAGAAGGTCTTGCACTCCACCCAAAAATTCGATACCGAGATTTCACCGAAAATATATGTTTTAGGGTCCCCAATATCCAAAAAAAGTATTTTCACAAAAAGGTCCATGTGTCCTTGTGTCAGTGAACACGATAACTCAAAAACGAAAAGTAGGTAGAATACCAAACTTGGTATTTAAGTTTAGTATCTTCCAGGGATGCGACACGAAGATTTTGAGAAAAATCGCCCCGCCCCCAACTACCCTTTACATGGAACTTTTTTCGAAAATTTTGATTTTCTAAAAAATGGCTCTAACGATTTTGATTAAAATATCGCATATTAAAGATATTTACCTGGCAAATAAAATGTATATTTTGAATTTTCTAGGAATAGCCTTTGAATACCACTTTATTCTCGGTCAATTTTACGGAATTTTAGATAACTGCTAAACCGTAAGAGATGGACAAGAACTTACCACACAACAAATGTAGAGCACTTTAAAACACACAATTTATGTTATATACATTTTTTTCGTGGAGTTGATTGTTTTGAGATATTCCTTGTTTTTGGTTTCAGCTATAAAAAACATACTTTTCTCATATAGGACTTTGTGAACTAGTGTCCATACAAACAAAGGAACTTCAGCCACATAGCAACCAGGTTTTGACCATCAATTTAATCTCTGGTACTCCCTTATTTCGCTTCTACTTACAAGGAAGGAAGTAATAAGACCATTTCTGCTAATTTTTTCTCGATTAGCTGGAAGTAAATAGAAGCATAAGCCTTTTAACAATCATTTATTGCAGAGTTGTAGAGAAAGTCATATGAATGGAACTCATCAGAATGTTTTTTACAGTGTTGTGTTTATCTCATATTCTCCGAAATGTAAGGAAAGGTTAGAGTATAAATTGTTTTGGGTTGAACAAAACAGTGTGTATGTTTCTCTAATTTGGCTGAGGACACGCACCAAAAAGCGTAACTTGGTGATATAGCTTCTAAACATTTCCTGTGTAAGAAGAAAAGAAGGGGGGGGGGAGATTTGGGAGCATCCCAAATATTCCATTAATGGATCCCAGCCGTTTTTTGTAGCCGGATTTAGTTCTGACAGAAGACATTCGGATGTTTTAGTACTTCTTTTGAATCTCAAACACCTCATATAACCTACATTCAAGAGGTCCTTAGTTCGAATCTTGGTTAGGGTGAGTTACACCCCCCTTATCCTAAAAAGTTGAATGTAGAGCAACTCTTAAGCTCCATGGACCCGGAGAGATGTAGAGAAAGTCATGTGAATGGAACACAAGATATCCTTTATCTGTGTTTGCATTTCATGAGAGTTCAGATGTTAATTTTGTGGTTGTGAATAACAGTGATTTTAGCAGTTAGAAGCACTTTAAACAGACCTATGGTTTATAAAACATCAACAGCAATATCGCTCTCCGAACGTGTTTTGTTACATGTGTGGTGAATTCACTACAAAATCTCAAAGAGAAAATATTAATCCTATGATTAAGAAAGCATATGTATTGTACTTTAACTCTAAAGTAGATAAGGATAAAAGTTTTGCTCCTAAATATTGAGAGGCTGGTTAAATGGCACTCGCCCTTCTATGCTGTTTGTTGTTCCTATGAACTGACCAGTGCAGAAGGACCAACTTGTAAACCCTTACTTTTGTTTAACCAAAATGTCACTCACATGATTTTCTCTACCTCTCTGCGACAAATTATTGTTGAAAAGCTTATGCTTCTATTTACTTCATGATAGCACAAACAGTCTTATTACTTGCCATCTTGTAAGCAGAGGCGAAATAAGGTTGTACTATAGGCTAAACTAATACTCAAAAGCTGGTTGCTATGTGACTGAAGTTCCTTTGTTTGTATAGACAGCAGTTGACAAATTCCTGTATGAGAAAACAATAAGTTTTTCATAGCAGAAACCAAAAATAAGGAATGTATAAAAAACGATTAACTCTATGAAAAAAATGTCTATAACATAAATTGTGTGTTTTAATATGCTCTACATTTTTTGTGCAGTAAGTTTTTGTCTATCTCTTACGGTTTAGCAGTTATTCAAAATTCCGTAAAATTCATCCATAATAAACTACTCTTCAGAGGCTATTCATAGAAAATTCAAGATATACATTTTATTTGCCAGGTAAATACGTTTAATATACGAACTTTTAATCATAATCGTTAGAGGCATTTTTGAGAATATCAACATTTTCGAAAAAAGTTACATGTAAAGGGTAGTTGGGAGTGGGGGGATTTTTGTCAAAATTTTCGTGTCGCAACCCTGGAAGATACTAAAGTTAAATACCAAGTTTGGTATTTTACCGACTTTTCGTTTTTTAGGTAACGTGTTCACAGACACATGGACACACTGACACACGAGCACACGGACACCAGACACGAATATACATACAAGGACCTTTTTGTGAAAATGCTTTTTTTTGGATATTGGAGACCCTAAAACATCTATTTCCGGTAACGTCTCGGTATCCAATTTTTGGGTGGAGTGCAATACCTTCTCTATACACTATGTACATATTGCGTGTAGAGAAAGTAAAAATCTGATGTGTTCCATTCACATGACTTTCTCTATACCTCTGTAAATTATTATTGTTAATAAGCTTATCTTTTATCTATTTCATGCTAATCGAAAAAAATTAGCAGAAATAGTCTTATTTCTTGCTTTATTGTAAGTAGAAGCGAAATAAGAGAGTACCATAGGTTAAAGTGAAAGCCAAAAGCTGGTTGCTATGTGACTGATGTTCCTTTGTTTGTATTGACAGGAGTTGACAAATTCCTCTATGAGAAAACTAAGTTTTTCAAAGCTGAAACCAAGAATAAGGAATATCTCAAAAACGATCAACTCCACGAAAAAATGTATGTAACATAAATTGTGTGTTTTAACGTGCTCTGCATTTTTATGGGTTAAGTTTTTGTCCATCTCTTACGGTTTAGTAGTTATGAAAAATTCATCCCCCCACCCCAAACTACCCTTTACATGGAACTTCTTCGAAAATGTTGATTTTCTTAAAAATGGCTCTAACTATTTTGATTAAAATTTCATATGTTAAAGACATTTACACGAAAAATAAAATGTATATCTTGAATTTTCTGGGAATAGCTTCTGAAGACTACTTTATTCTGGATGAATTTTACAGAATTTTGCATAACTGCAAAACCGTAAGAGATGGACAAAAACTTACAACACAAAATATATAGAGCACCTTAAAACACACAATTTATGCTGTATACATTTTTTTCGTGGAATTAATCGTTTTTGAGTTACTCCTTGTTTTTTGGTTTCAGCTTTAAAAACATACTTTTCTCATACAGGAATTTAACATTTCATGTCCATACAAACAAAGGAATTTCATGCACATAGCAACCAACTTTTGACCATTACTTTAACCAACTGTACTCCCTTATTTCGCTTTTACTTACTAGAAGCAAGTAATAGGCTGTTTCGGCTGATATTTTCTCGATTAGCTTGAAGTAAATAGAAGCATAAAAACTTTTTAACAATAATTTGTTGCACAGATATAGAGAAAGTCATGTGAATGGAACACATCAGATTTTTTTAACAATTAGTATGGTAATAATAGTAATAAACTTTATAATAAATTGCGGGATTGAAACCACGGACTTTCGTCTCACTTTACCAGTGAGCTCTCGTGGACGGTTGCCGCCAGTATTGCTGTAACTAATGCATTTGTTTCTACCTTAGAATTGTTATCTCTAAACTAATAAATTCGATGTAATTTTTCGAGAAGGGATTGCCTAACGTGTCTAAATAAACAAATTAGTTTAAGTCTAACATGTAATGGAAATAAGAAAATATCATAATCAGTTGTGATAAGATATTGAAGTGAAAGTGGCAAAAATAAAACCAAATGATAGAATTTCAAAATCTAAGTAACGTGAACACAAACAATACAACTATAATTATTATATAGCTGAAAATGACAGTTGGATCTCTGACATCATCAACTGTTATGCTGCAAATGCAATCAGTATTCCGCTTGAAAAAATTGCAGGAATTTTCAAAGAAGTTTGCTGCTATAACTTCCAATGGAAGTCAGGCCGTGGTTTCCTTATAAAAAGGGTATAATAACATGCATCATCATTATTGATAGAATCATAGAGTAAATAGTGTGTGCATTTGACTTTTGTTTATGATGACGATGACATAACAATAATAATAATAATAATAATAATAACAATAATAACCAATTCATGGCACAGACGTCATGGATGGTTTGCAGTATAGGAGGGTGAGACGTGGTCAGCGCCTGGCCCGTTAATGCGGTCCTCGTGACCTGGAGCCGCTACTTCTCCATCAAGTAGCTCCTGAATTGGCCCCCGAGGGACCTTACGAGGCTAAGTGCACCCCGGTCCAGGTCTCACAGAGGGGGAAAAATCCCCACACCGGTACTGGGAATCGAACACAGGTCTCCCGCTGGACAAGTAGCAACGCCACCAGTGCGCTAAGGGGACGACCTAATAATAATAATAATAATAATAATAATAATAATAATAATAATAATATAATAATGCCAACGGCAATAATAATATTATATAATAACATAAATAATAACAGAAGTAATAATAATAAAAATAATAATTATATTATAATAAATATATAATAATAATGATAATAATAAAAATAATAGCAACCTAAATAATATTATATAATAATACAAATAATAATAATTATATTGTATTAATTACGTAATAATAAAAATAATGATAATGATTATAATAATAATAGCAACCGAAATAATATTATATTATAATAATTATATTATAATAATTACATAATAATAATAACAATAATAATAACAATAAAAATAAAAATAGAACTTTGATGTGTTAAATTATTTATACGACAGAAGCATATGTATAACGAGTAACGTGTATCTATCCATGAGTCAAAAAGGTACGAACCGGCTCGCGGTTGTTTTGAATGTCCGCGTTTTCAGCGCTCGTTGCCCTCTAGCGATGTCATAGAAAGGTGCGGATAAAACCAAACACCCTTTTTAACAAATTATATAAATAAAGTATAACAACACAAGAAAATAAACCTTCAAATTGTACAAAATCCTAATTTAATTCCAAAATTACCAAGAAAATCAGCTGTTGGTAACTTTCGTCTGATAACGGGACATGATTTTCTGAATAACCATCTCCATAAGATTGGCCTAACAACCTCACCAAACTGCCCACTATGTACCAAATATCTGATGTCATCCATTCACATGACCCTCTCTATATCTCTACAACAAAATGTTGTTAAAAAGTTTATGCTTCTATTTACTTCTTGCTAAGCGAGAAAAATTAGCAGAAATATACTTATTACTTGCTTCCTTGTAAGTAGAAGCGAAATAAGGAAGTACCATAGGTTAAAGTGATACCAAAAGATGGTTGCTATGTCACTGCTGTTCCTTTGTTTGTATGGACAGCAGTTGACAAATTCCTGTATGAGAAAAGTATACGTTTTTTAAGGCTGAAACAAAAAACAAGTAATATCTAAAAAACGATCAACTCGACGAAAAAAATGTATGTCACATAAATTGTGTGTTTTAATGTGCTCTACATTTTTGGTGTGGTAAGTTTTTGCCTATCTCATACGGTTTACCAGTTACACAACAAAATTCCGTAAAATTCATCCAGAATAAAGTAGTCTTCATAGGCTATGCCCAGAAAACTCAAGATATACATATTATTTGTCAAGTATATATCTTTAATATAAAATATTTTAATCAAAATAGTTAGCCATTTTTTAGAAAATCAAAAGTTTCTAAAATTTCTTTAGGTGAATGGTAGTTGGTGGTGGGGGATTTTCTTGAAAATCCCCGTGTCGCATCCTTGGAAGATACTAAACATAAATACAAAGTTTGATATTTAACGGTCTTTTCGTTTTTGAGATATGCTGCCCAAAGGCACACAAACACACACACAGACACACATGGACATTATTCTTAAAATGCTTTTTGTGGATTCAGGTGGTCTCAAAACATGTATTTCTGGTGAAATCCTGGAATCAAATTTTTTGTTACAATGCAACACCTTCTCTATACACTATGTACATAGTACGTATAGAGAGAGTAAAAATTATGAATATGGAACATCTAGAACCATATCAAGCTTTGAAGGTGTGTTCGAATATTGTCGTCAAATATTGGGAAGCTAGAAAGAGAATGACTTCATTCTCAATTCCTGTGCATTAAACATACATACACACATTTTTACTTTCTCTATATGTACTATGTACATAGTGTATAGAGAAGGTATTGCACTCCACCAAAAAATTCGATACCGAGATTTCACGGGAAATACATATTTTAGGGTCCCCTGTATCCAAAAAAAGTATTTTCAGAAAAAGTTCCGCGGGCGCGCGTGTGTGTATGTGTATGTGTGTGTCCGTGTGTCTGTGAACACAACTCAAAAACGAAAGGTCGGTAAAATACCAAACTTGGTATTTAAGTTTAGTACCTTCCAGGAATGCGACACGAAGATTTTGAGAAAAATCCCCTAACTCCAAACTGCCCTTTACATGGAGCTTTTTTTCGAAAATTTTGATTTTCTAAAAAATGGCTCTAACGATTTTGATTAAAATAACGCATATTAAAGATATTTGGCTGACAAAAAATGTATTTCTTGAATTTTCTGTTAATAGCCTCTGAAGACTACTTTATTCTGGGTCCATTTTACGGAATTTTCCATAACTACTAAACCGTAAGAGATGGACAAAAACTTACCAAACAACAAATGTAGAGCACTTTAAAACACACAATTTATGATACATACATTTTTTTGCTTGAGTTGATTGTTTTTGAGATATTCCTTGTTTTTGGTATCAGCTATAAAAAACATACTTTACTCATACAGGACTTCGTGAACTCGTGTCAATACAAACAAAGGAACTTCAGTCACATAGCAACCACCTTTTGCCTATCACTTTAACCTGTGATATTCCCTTATTTCGCTTCTACTTACAAGGAAGCAAGTAATATGACTATTTCAGCTAATTTTTTCTCGATTATCATGAAGTAAATAGAAGCATAAGATTTTTTAAAGTAATTTATTGCAGATATGTAGAGAAAGTCATGTGAATGGAACGCATCAGATTTTAAAACTACTTTTAAAAGCTTTACTCACAAACTTTATGAAATGGGATGCTAAAACCCGCCACCATCATTGTCCACACATTTTTGGAACCTCTTTAGAAAACTATCCATTACTCACCGTGGTTCATCTTGAGAAATGCTGGCAATTTCCTGCTGGATCTTTTGTTTTCATTCTTCCAGGTGTGCGAGTTTGTCTTTTTACTTTCTCTACACGCACTATGTGCATAGTGTATAGAGAAGGCATTGCACTTCACCAAAAAATTCGATACCGGGATTTCACCGGAAATATATGTTTTAGGGTCCCCTGTATCCACAAAAATATTTTCAGAAGAAGGTCCATATGTGTGTGTGTCCGTGAACACGATAACTCAAAAACGAAAAGTCGGTAAAATACTAAACTTGGAATTTAACTTTAGTATCTTTCAGGAATGCGACTCGAAGATTTTGAGAACTATACTTTACATGGAAGTTTTTTTTGAAAATTTTGATTTTCTAAAAAATGGCTCTAACAATTTTGATTAATATATCGTATATTAAAGATATTTACCTGAGAAATAAAATGTATATTTTGAATTTTCTGGGAATAGCCTCTGAAGACCACTCCATTCTGGTTGCATTTTACGGAATTATGTACAACTGCTAAACCGTAAGAGATAGACAAAAACTTACCACACAAAAACTGTAGAGCACTTTAAAGCTCACAATTTATGTTATACACATTTTTTTCGTGAAGTTGATCGTTCTTGCGATATTCCTTGTTTTTGGTATCGGCTATAAAAATTAAAGGTTTCTCATACAGGACTTTGTGAACTCGTGTCCGTACAAACAAAGGAACTTCAGTCACATAGCAACCACCTTTTGACTATTACTTTAACCTATGATACTCCCTTATTTCGCTTCTACTTACAAGGAAGCAAGTAATTAGACTACTTCTGCTAATTTTTTCTCGGTTAGCATGAAGTAAATAGAAGCAAAAGCCCATGTGAATGGAACACATCAGATTTTTGTTCTAAGTTACCCTAGAGATAGAAATCGCAGGGGTTAAGTAGGGGGTCGAATGGGACATGAAGCTCTACTATTCTGCCGTGAAATACGCTTTCAATTATTTCGATTGTTCCGGTGGCCTGACAATTATTTCAAATCGTAATTTCACTTGGCGAGCTCATTTAACACGTACGAACCAATAATGAATACTAGCTGTGCTGTAGAAAACATATGTTACTAACCATAGAACAAAATTATAAACCACTCTTGATAACTGAACTACACCATTACACTGTCAACTTAATACTGAAGTTCAAGAGCAGAACCAAACTACGTCAGAAGCGTGACCTTGTTTGCAACGGAATCAGCTGTCCACACGCCCAGTAGAAAAATAACGCGCAACCGGTTCATAGGTTTTTGACTCCCTCGGTATAAGAGTGTATATACGAGTAATTCCAAAAGACACAGAGAGAGCTTATTTAGTTGAAAAAATCTGATGTGTTCCATTCACATGACTTTCTCTACTTCTGTGTAACAAATTATTGTTAGTAAATTTATTCTTCTATTTACTTCAAGCTAATCGAGTTATAGCAGAAATAGTCTCATTACTTGCTTCCTTGTAAGTAGAAGCGAAATATGGGATAGGTTAAAGTGAAGTCAAAAGCTGGTTGCTAGGTGACTGAAATTCCTTTGTTTGTATGGCTACGAGTTCACAAATTCCTGAATGAGAAAAGTAAAAGTTTTTCAAAGCTGAAAATAAAACATGGAATATCTCAAAAACGATCAACTCCTCGAAAAAAATGTATACAACATAAATTGTGTGTTTTAATGTGCTCTACATTTTTGTGTAGTAAGTTTTTGTCCATTTCTTACGGTTTAGCAGTTATGCAAAATTCATCCAGAATAAACTAATCTTCAGAGGCTATTCCCAGAAAATTCAAGATATTCATTTTATTTGTCAAGTATATATCTTTAATATATGGTATTTTAATCAAAATCGTTAGAGCCATTTTTGAGAAAATCAAAATTTTCGAAAATTTTTCCATGTGAAGGGTAGTTGGGGTTGGGGGTATTTTCTTGAAAATCTTCGTGTCTCATTCTTGGAAGATATGCAACTTAAATACCAAGTTTGGTATTTAACGGTCTTTTCGTTTTTGAGCTATGCTGCCCACAGACACACAGACACACACACGGACATTTTTCTAAAAATGCTTTTTTTTTATTTAGGTGGTCTCAAAACATGCATTTCCGGTGAAATCTCGCTACCGAATTTTTGGGTACAGTGCAATACCTTCTCTATACGTATAGAGAAAGTAAAAAAAAAAATATAATGTGCTCCATTCACATGACTTTCTCTACATCTCTGCAACAAATTATTGGTAAAAACCTTATTCTTCTGTCTACTTCATACTAATCAAGATAAACATTAGCAAAAACATTTTATTACTTAGTTCCTTTTAAGTAGAAGGTAAATAAGTGAATACACTAGGCTAACCCGACAGTCAAATGTTTTAAAATGTGGTTGCTATCCATTCTTTCCGTGGTCAGATGTTGACAAGTTCCCGTATGAGAAAACTATAAGTATTTTAAAACTGAAATCAATAACAAGGAATATATCCACGAACAAAATGTATATAACATAAATTGTGTTTTAACAAGCTCTAAAATTTTTGATAGGTAACTTTTTGTCTATCTGTTAGTTTACCAGTGATGCAAAATTCCATTATTCCTAGAATGTTCAAGATATACATTTTATTTATCAAATATTTTTAATATACCACATTTTAATCAAAATATTTAGAGACATTCTTGAACTAATAAAAATTTTCAAACATTTTTCCATGTAAAGAGCAGTAGGGGATGGGGAAAGTCTTCAAGTCGAAACGTTGGAAGATACTGAACTTAAACACCAAATTTGGAATTTAACGGACTTTTCCTTTTTGAGCTATGCTGCCCACAGACACACACGCACATGATGTGTTCCATTCACGTGGCTTTCTCTATATCTCTGCAACAAATTAGTTTTAGAAAGCTTATGCCTCTATTTACTTCAAGCTAATCCAGGAAAAATTAGCAGAAATAGTCTTATTACTTGCTTCCTTGTAAGTAGAAGCGAAATAAGGGAGTACCATAGGTTAAAGTGATACACAAAAGCTGGTTGCTATGTGATTGAAGTTCCTTTATTTGCGTGGACAGGAGTTGACAAATTCCTGTATGAGAAAAGTTTGTTTGTTAAAAATGAAACCAAAAACAAACAATATTGAAACAATGAACAACTCCATGAAAAAAATGCATATAACATAAATTGTGTGTTTTAACGTGCTCTACATTTTTATAGTAAGCTTTTATCTATTTCCTACGGTTTAGGAGTTATTCAAAATTCCGTAAAATTCATCCTGAATAAAGCACTCTTCAGAGGCTTTTCCCAGAAAATTCAAAATATACAGCTCATTTGTCAGTTAAATGTCTTTGATATACAAAATTTTAATCAAATCATTAAAGCCTTTTTTTTTAGAAAATCAAAATTTTCGAAAAAAGTTCCATGTAAAGGGTAGTTTGGGGTTGGGGGATTTTTCTCAAAATCTTCGTGTCGCATCCCTGAAAGATACTAAACTTAAATACCAAGTTTGGTATTTAAGTTACTTTTCGTTTTAGAGTTATCGTGTTCACAGACACACGGACACACGGACACTCACTCAAACGGACCTTTTTCTGAAAATGCTTTTTTTATATACAGAGGGTCCATAACATGTATTTCCGGTGAAATCTCGGTGTCGAATTTTTGGGTGGAATACAATACTTCTCTATCCCTATGTACATTGCACATACGGGGCTAGAGAAAGTAAAAATAGTGTGAATATAATCGATCAGCTTCATTTTCTGCTGAGGATAAATTGAATAGTTTTTATGAAAATGCAACAGAAGCAGAACCGCTGGTTTTCATAGTACTATCGTTTTGCAACAGCGGGTTTATTTGACAAAACGCAGTAAATGTCGATAGCTCTATGAAGATTTATGACAGTAACTTTCCACGTTCGTCGAATTGTATGTTATTTATAGGAGTAGGAATAAAGGAGTTTAGGAAAACGTTCTTTATTCTTAGTAACCTTTCATGATCTCGTAGAACTTGAAATAGACATTTGTTAAATAAAGTTTCCCGTCAAAAAATATGCTAATGTTTTTACTTTCTGTACACGTACATAGTTTATAGAGAGGGTATTGTGCTCCACCCAAAAATTCGATACCGAGATTTCACCGGAAATGTATCCAAAAAAAAGTATTTTCAGAAAAAGGTCCGTGTGTCTGAGAACACGATAACTCAAAAACGAAAAGTCGGTAAAATACCACACTTGGTATATAAGTGTAATTTCTTCCACGGATGCGACACGAAGATTTTGAAAAAATTCCCCCCAACCCAAACTACTCTTTACATAGCATTTTTTTTTTCACAAATTTTGATTTTCTCTAAAGTGGCTCTAACAATTTCGATTAAAATATCGTATATTAAAGACATTTACCTCACAAATAGAACGTATACTTTGAATTTTCTGGGAATAGCCTCTGAAAACTACTTTATTCTCGGTCAATTTTACGGAATTTTGCATAACTGCTAAACCGTAAGAGATGGACGAAAACGTACCACACAACAAATGTAGAGCACTTTAAAACACACAATCTGTTATATATATTTTTCTCGTGGAGTTGATTGTTTTTGAGATATTCCTTGGTGTTTTTTTTTTCAGCTATAAAGACAAAATTTTCTCATACAGGACTTTCTGAACTCGTGTCCATACAAACAAAGGAACTTTAGTCACAGAGCAACCAGCTTTTGACTACCACTTTAATCTATGGTACTCCCTTATTTCGCTTCTACTAACAAGGAAGCAAGTAATAAGACTATTTCTGCTAATTTTCGCTCCATTAGATGAAGTATTTAGAAAAATTTGTTGCAGTGATATTGAGAAAGTCCTGTGCATGGAACACATCAGATTCTTACTTTCTCTACACGTACTATGTACATAGTGTACAGAGAAGGTATTGCACTCCACCAAAATATTCGGTACCGAGATTTCACCGGAAATATACGTTTCAGGGACCCCTGTATCGAAAAAGTATTTTCAGTAAAGATCCGTGTGTCCATGTCTCAGTGTGTTCGTGTGTCTGTGAACACAATAACTCAAAAACGAAAAGTAGGTAAAATACCACACTTGTATTTAAGTGTAATATCTTCCAGGGATGCGACACGAAGATTTTGAGGAAAATCCCCCCACCCCAAACTACTCTTTACATGGATTTTGTTTAAAAAATTTTGATTCTATCTAAAGTGGCTCTAACGATTTCGATTAAATTATCGTATATTAAAGATATTTACCTCACAAATAAAATGTGTATCTTGAATTTTCTGGGAATAGCTTCTGAAGACTACTTTATTCTGGAGGAATTTTGCATAACTGCTAAACCGTAAGAAATGGACAAAAACTTACGACACAAAAAATGTAGAGCACATTCAAACACACAATTTATGTTATATAATTTTTTTTTGACGAATTGATCGTTTTTGATATATTCCTTGTTTTTGATTTTAACTTTATAAAATTTGTACTTTTCTCATACAGGAATTTGTCAGCTCGTGTCCATACAAACAAAGGAACTTCAGTCATCTAGTAACCAGCTTTTGCTATCACTTTAACCTATGTTACTGCCATATTTCGCTTCTACTTACAAGGAAGCAAGTAATAATACTATTTCTGCTAATTTTTTTCTCGATTAGCTTGAAGTAATTAGAAGAATAAGCTTATTAACAATATTTTGTTACACAGAAGTAGAGAAAGTCATGTGAATGGAACACATCAGATATATTTCCGGTGAAATCTCGGTATCGAATTTTTTGGTGGAGTGCAATACCTTCTCTATACACTATGTACATAGTACGTATAGAGAAAGTAAAAAAGCAAAATGTGGAAAATTTGCGATGTTGTTGCTTTCTTAAAATTTCTAATGTGTATTATGAACTTATGATTTTGATTCCCAAATTTCAAATGGGAAATGTGGCTAAAGCTATAGGCATATTTTTTAAAACTGGTCACATTGTGAACAATTGAAGTTGGGTTCGCTTTGCAAGACCAGCAGTAAACAAAAGCGAGATGTAAGGAAAAGTAACCCCGTTTGAGCAAAGTTAACTTAGTTTACACTTGAAACCAATAAATACTACAGAATATCTTGGAAACGGTCAGTGCTACAACATAAATGCAAATGCATAAATTGGTTTCTGTAGTACATTTTTGTCTATTTATTACGCTTTATAATTGTGTAAAATTCAGCAAAATTAATTCAAAATGTACAGGTCTTCAGAAGCTATTCCCTGTAAATTTAAAATATACATTTCATTTGTGATGTAAATATCTATAATATACTACATTTTAATCAAAATTGTTGTAACATTTTTGAGAAATACATTTTCAAAAGCTTTTCTATGTAAAGAGTAGTTTGGGGTGTGGAATTTATTTGAAAATCTTTATGTCGCATCTTTAACATAACTCCATGGCACGACAGCTCACGGGTACCTTGGCGTACCGCCCGGCCGCTGCGTCCCCCATCTCGGTCCATTACAGACGTCATGGACGGGTGCAGTATTGGAGGGTGAGACGTGGTCAGAGCCTCGAGTCCCCCCCGGACGGTAAATGCGGTCCTCATGACCTGAAGCCGCTACTTCTCCATCAAGTAGCTCCTCAATTGGCCCCCCAGGGACCTCACGAGGCTGAGTGCACCCCGGGCCTGGTCTCCCAGCGGGAGGAAAATCCCCACGTCAGTACTGGGGATCGAATCCAGGTCTCCCGCTCGGTAAGCAGCTACACTACCACCGCGCTGAGGAGATGACCTGTCGCATCTTATGTACCAAGTTTTGAGACATGCTCTCTACAGACAAAGAAAGGTAGAGAAAGTAAAAATTGGATTTTTCCATTTTAGAGTACCTTGTCCGCTTTAAGAATGGTAGGAGGAGTTCATATGAATGTTTTCCCTTCTGCTTATAAGAATCCAAGTAATTTCTGCTAATGTTTACCTCGATTGTCATGAAGTAGATAAAGGATACGCTTTTTAACAATAATTTCTTACAGAGATGTAGAGAAAGTCATGTGAAAGTCAGATTTTTTTTTAGTTTATAAAAATGTCTTATGTGTTCCATTCACATGAATATCTCTACTCGTCCTGCAAACAAACTAGAAAACAAAATTTCTTCTTAGAAAATAAGTTTGTTTCTTACACTCTTGTGAGTAAACAAATATTTACAATGATGTTCGCAAATGTAATGGAAATTCAGTGCAAGTTTGCTTGAAGTAAGATCATTGGGACAGAGTAATTATTGAATAATCTTAGGTTCAAAGGCACCTCTGTTGGAGGCTGCCAGTAACATCGCGGCCCAATTAAAACTTTGCGGCGCTGTAGGGGCTACTTGGGATCGGGTCCAAAGAGACAGACAGAGGTAATGGAAATAACACTTGCTAACATTGCTTGGAGAAGTGACAAATATACCCCAGTCAAAGTCGGAGAATATCGTGTGCAGTTTGCAGGCGTTTCCATCGCCCTGCAGGCCACTCAGGCATACTCTCCTGGATTTTAGTTCCTAGAATCTCCAGGGGCGTGCACTCAAACCTATGTACCCCGTCAGTTCCATAGCAGGGAAGCTGGCCACTCAGGCATACTCTCCTGGATTTTAGTTCCTAGAAATTCCATTGGCGAGTATTTGAGACAGTACATGTCTTGTCACAGGGATAAGAGATATTTAGAAGGGAAAGATAAATCATAGCTAATAATATAAATTATATCAGGAAGGGAAACAGAAATGTACATTTAAAATAAGAAGGGAAGAAAGATTTCAAACACCGAGTTGTCACGAGCTGGTAGCACAGTATACCGTTAGGGTAGAACATTGACCCGAGGGGGGTGAGAAAACACTGCCCGAGAGGAGCATAACGGGAATAGGGAAAACAATGCTCCCGCTGGCCAGGGGATATTTTTTGAGGCACTTATCGTAGAACTTCGGCAGAACCAAGATGTGATATTTAGAGTCCGTGGTGGAGCCGAACAGGCTACCTTTAGTTGTGAGGGCAATAGTTATTGTAATACAGACCACACTATGGACGATATCACTGTATCAAAATTAATAAGTCACAAAAGTTGCGGTCGCGTAAAGTATAGTTTCACAAGAGAAAATTAAGAGGAATGCGTGTGTGTTCGACGGCGGAGAAAGGCCGAACTGAGTAAAACATTTTTGTCGTACCATACCCTGAAAGAGTTTCCATGGTAGTAAAAATCCTGAGGTAGGGCATCCTCAAATCCACACCATTCCTAATACCCAAAACCCGCACCCGGGATACGAACCTGTAACCACGTTACGGCCTCATATTCAAACTCATGTACCCCACCAGTTATTAACCTCTAAATAAATGGGGGTCAATTTCTCATAATTTGGGTAATTGTAAATTAAACCTATCAGGTTAGACCACTCGCCTCTCACCATGAAGGCCTGGGTTCGATCCAAAGCAACCGCATGTGAGATTTGTGGTGGACAAAGTGGCGCAGAGGCAGATTTGCCCCGGGTTCTCCGGTTTCCCCCGCCATCGCATTCCACCGGTGTTCCATCTTCATTCCATGTAACACCAGTATCATCGCCTGCGGTGCCACAAGTAGTAAAAGCGAGCATTCTTCTTCTTTGTACACAATGCCAATCAAGATAAATATTAACAGAATGTTATTACTTAGTTACTTATAAGTAGAAGGGAATAAGGGAATGCACTATGCTAAAGTGATTGTCAAATGTTTTAAAATCTATCGTTATGCGATTGTCATTGCAAATCACTTCTTTGCTTGGCCAGGAGTAGAACAAAAGAAAAACACACACTTCCTGTGTGAGAAAAGTTTAAGTACTTCACAATTCAAACCAATAACAAGGAATATCTGAAAACGAATACCTCCACAACAAAAACATAAGGGACAAAAATTGTGTGTTTTGTCATGAGGTACATTTTTTGTGTAGTACGTTTTTTTCTATCTCTTACGGTTTAGCAGTTAACCAAAATTCATCCAGAATAAAAAGGTCTTCAGAGGCTATTTCCAAAAAATTCGAGATATACATTTTATTTCGGACATAAATAGCCTTAATATACGAGATTTTAATCAAAATCGTTAGAGCCATTTTTAACAATATCAAAATTTTCGAAATTGTTTCCATGTAAAGGGTAATTTGTGGTAGGGGAATTTTTTTTGAAAATCTTCGTGTCGCATCCTTGAAATATACTAAACCTAAATACCAAGTTTGGTATTTAACGGTCTTTTTTGTTTTGGGGCTATGCTCTCCACAGACACGCACACACACAGACACACACCTCGGACCTTTTTTTAAAAATGTTTTTTTCGGACTCAGGGGACTCCAAAACGTATATTTCCGGTGAAATCTCGGTATCGAATTTTTGGGTGCATAACAAAAGCTTCTCTATCCCTATGTACAATGTACGTATGGGGCTAGAGGAAGTAAAAATCTGATGTGTACCATTCACATGACTTTCTCTATATCCCTGCAACAATTTATTCTTAAAAAGCTTATACTACTATTTCATTTATGCTAATCAGAAAAAATTAGCACAAATAGTTTTATTACTTGCTTCCTTGTAAATAGAAGCGAAATAAGGGACTACCATAGGTTAAAGGGATAGTCAAAAGCTGGTTGCTATGTCAATGAAGTTCCTTTGTTTATATGGATCGGAATTGACAAGTTCCTGTATGAGAAAAATATAAGTTTTTCATAGCAGAAACAAAAAATAAGGAATGTCTAAAAAACGACGAACTCCACGAAAAAATGTATATAACATAAATTGTGTGTTTTAAGGTGCTCTACATTTTTTGTGCAGTAAGTTTTTGTCCATCTCTTACGGTTTAGCAGTTATTCAAAATTCAGTCAAATTCATCTGGAATAATTTACTCTTCAGAGGCTATTCCCAGAAAATTCAAGATATATATTTTATTTGTCAGGTAAATATGTTTAATATACGGAATTTTAATCAAAATCGTTAGAGCCATTTTTGAGAAAATCAAAATTTTCGGAAAAAGTTTCATGTAAAGGGTAGTTGAGGGTGGGGGGATTTTTCTCAAAATCTTCGTGTCGCATCCCTGGAAGATACTAAAGTTAAATACCAAGTTTGGTATTTTACCGACTTTTCGTTTTTGAGTTATCGTGTTTACAGACACACGGACACACACACACACGGACCTTTTTGTGAAAATGCTTTCTTTGGATATTGGGGACCCTAAAACATATATTTCCGGTGAAATCTCGGTATTGAATTTTTGGGTGGAGTGCAATACCTTCTCTATACGCTACGTACATAGTGCGTATAGAGAAAGTAAAAATATATATCTATCAAGGCTTATTTCACTATTTTTAAAACAATTGAAAAGTTGTAACTCTGTAATTTGCAAAAATCAGATGTGTTCCATTCACATGACTTTCTCCAGATATCTGTAACAAATTATTGCTAAAACACTTATTGTACTTCATGCTAATCTAGATAAACATCAGTAGAAATTTTCTTACTGCTTGTTTTCTTGTAAATAGAAGGGAATGTAGTAGGCTAAAGCGATAGTCAAATATTTTAAAATCTAGTTGCTATGAGATTGAAATCCGTTTCTTTGCATGGCCAGAAGTTAAAAAATTCCCGTGTGAGAAACGTTTCAATATTTTAAAACTGAAACCAATAAAAAGGAATAGTTCGGAATCGGTCAAATGTATTAAAAAATGTATGGGATATAAATTGAGGGGCTCAGCGCCAGAGGGAGCTATCCCAGAAATAGCCAAATTTAAGAAAAAAGGAGTTTTATTAGAGTTGTGTATTTGGTGAAAAATGTAATATTAAGGTACAACTTTTTAAATCCAGTATTTGATCCACATTTTGAAATGTCCTAGAAAATACAAAAAAGTGATATGTAACAGTTTCTTTTATTTATTTAGCACTGCAAACCTATTATTTACTAAAAATTTACTTATGCAGAGAGAGAAACTTAGCATGATATTATTCATATTCCTCTCCATTGTTTCTTTCCGTCACTAGCTATACTATTTACGTCCATTTTGAAAAACAGAATAATCTTCAGCATAGTATAATGGCTAAAATTTCAACTATTTTCACAATATTCTTAATGTTTAATAATAATCTCACATATTATTCTGTTTCACGTATTAATTCCTAAAATCATTATTTCTTGGCCTATAGTTTAAACAATAAACAATACTATTAAAATTAGTTAAAGTACTGTAAGTTTGGTGGCGTGGTTCTTTAAATAGCAGGCAACTTCATAGTGGGATATCCCCATCTGGCACAAACTTTCTCACTTTGGAAAATGACACAGTTTCTGTAAGTTACTGTAGATGGCACTCTAAAACAGTTAATATTACCAAGATTTCTACAGACATGAGAGACGGCAGAAGCTGTCTAAAAATAAAAAAAATCTCTTTTTTTACTTTCTCCATACGCACTATGTACATAGTGTATAGAGAAAGTATTGCACTTCACCAAAAATTCGATACCGAGATTTCACCGGAAATATATGTTTTAGGGCCTCCAATATCCAAAAAAAGCATTTTCACAAAAAGGTCCGTGTGACTGTGAACACGATAACTCAAAAACGGAAAGTCGGTAAAATACCAAACTTGGTATTTAAGTTTAGTATCTTCCAGGGATGCGACACGAAGATTTTGAGAAAAATCCCCCCACCCTCAAATACCCTTTACATGGAACTTTTTTCGAAAATTCTGATTTTCTCAAAAATGGCTCTAACGATTTTGATTAAAATTTCAGATATTAAACACATTTACCTGACAAATGAAATGTATATCTTGAATTTTCTGAGAATAGCCTCTGTAGACTACTTTATTCTTGGTCAATTTTACGGAATTTTGCATAACTGCTAAATCATAAGAGATGGATAAAAACTTACCACACAACAAATGTAGAGCATCTTAAAACACACAAATTATGCTATATACATTTTTTTCGTGGAGTTGGTTGTTTTTGAGATATTCCTTGTTTTTTCAGCTATAAAGACATACTTTTCTCATACAGGACTTTGTGAACTCGTGTCCATAACAAATGAACTTCAGTCGCAGAACAACCAGCTTTTGACTATCACTTTACCTATGGTACTCCCTTATTTCGCTTCTACTAACAAGGGAGCAAGTAATAAGACTATTTCTGTTAATTTTTGCTCCAATGACTGAAGGCTGGGCCGGAGCATTGTCGTGATGAAACAAGATTTTTATTTTGGCAAATGAGGTTTTTTCTTTTCACCTCATCAGTCAATCGTTCCAGTAAGCTTGCGTAGTAGTCACCAGTGATACCTTTAAACTTTTCCAAGTAATCAATAAAAATAATTCCCTGTGCATCCCAGAAAGCACTCGCCATAACCTTGTTAGCTAACAAAACTGAATTTGCCTTTTTTGGAGTTGATTCGCCTGGCGCAATCCACTGTTTTGACTGTGATTTACTTTCTGGAGTGTAGTGTTTCCAAGTTTCATCCATGGTAATAAGCCGTCTCAAAAATTCACTGGGATTTTTACGGTAGAGCTCCACATTCTTAACAGTTTTCTTTGCAACTTTTGATCAGGTGTCAACAAACGCGTCACCCATCTTGCACAGACCTTGTAAAAGCCCAAAGCATTACTTAAAATATTACCTGCAGATTCTTTTGATATGTTTAGAGCCTCTGCTATCTCAAACAACTTTAATTTGCTGTCTTCCAGTACTAAACGATGCATTTTTTCAATGATCTCTGGAGTTGTCACTTCTACAGGGCGTCCAGAGCGAGGCTCATCACTAGTGCTCGTACGTCCGATTTTAAACTCTGCAACTCACCTTTTAATCATTGAATATGAAGGGGCAGAGTCTTTCAATATACTATGTATTTCCTTCTTGATTTCTTTAGGCGTTAACTATTCAAATGGAAGTATTTTTCACTGCTCTTTTTTCCAAATCCTCCATTTTCGTGTTGTCTTGTTTAAAATGCTGTCATTCGAAAGCTAAACAAGCTATTGGCCTGTAACTATGGATACAAGCTAGCGTAGAGTTAAACTTTACGATGCTAGCGTCTAACTGGCCTAGTGGCGCCATATCTGTGTGAGGTCCGGGAATTATCAGCCCGCCCTCGTACTACACTACTATGAGCTAAGTGGAGAAAAAAAAAACTTTGGAAAGTTAGAGTCAGACTGAAAAATTCAATTGCATAGCCGGGATTTGAACTACTGCGTCCACTTATTCTAACCACTGAGCTTCCATGGCAACCCTTATTTCCCGTCTACTTACAAAGAAACAATAAATTTCTGCTAATGCTTATATTGATTACCATGACATACATAAAAGAAACATTTTTGCAAAGAACATTTATTTGTGAAATATCTATAGAAAGTTATGTGAATGGAACACGTCAGACTTTTCATAATGTTCATATTTATGATAATCTTTATCCCATTTATCTCAAACCTTTATTTTTCATTATGTTTTCGTTCCTACCTGATTTCCTTGTATTATTGTACTGAAGTAAACATGATTTTAAATAACGTTCGGTATAGAGAAAGCTTTTTACTCTTAAACCGGGTCCGCAAAAGAGATCTTGTTTGAAAAGAGATGGAAAAGGAAGCAAGGAACATTTTCCTTTTTAGTGAAGCATTTCCTGAGATTTTTTTCCATGGTCGGGTTTGAATTTCCTGAATATTAAAGATAATTCTTCTGTCCATATTTGTAAATTGCTTCTACAATATTGAATATTCTCAGCTGTTTCCTAGAATATTAAAGGAAATTGTTTTTTTGATAGCAGGAGATTTCTATAACGCTTTATTTTGTTTCAAAACCATCTCAGTCTATAAAATAACGTTATATAAGGCTCCGGTGTATAAAATGTATTTTGTAGCCGAAAGTTTTTGCTTTAACCCGCTGCCGGCATTTCTTCCTTTAAAACATCTGATGTGTTCCATTCACATGACTTTCTCTACATCTCTGCAACAAATTATTGCTTAAATGCTTATGCTTCTATTTATTTCAGCTAATCCAGAAAAAAATTAGCAGAAATGGTGTTATTACTTGCTTCCTTGTAAGCAGAAGCGAAATAAGGGAGTACCATAGGTTAAAGTGAAAGCCAAAAGCTGGTTGCTATGTAACTGAAGTTCCTTTGTTTGTATGGACAGTAGTTGACAAATTCCTGTATGAGAAATGTATGTTTTCAAAGCTGGAACCAAAAACATGGAATATCTCATGAAGGATCAACTCCACGAAAAAAATGTATGAAATGACTGTGTGTTTTAATGTGCTCTATATTTTTGTGCAGTAAGTTTTTGTCCATCTTTTAGGGTTTAGCAGTTATGCAAAATTCCGTAAAAATTCATCCAGAATAAAGTAGTCTTCAGAGGCTATTCTCATAAAATTTAACATTTTATTTGGCAAGAAAATATCTTAAATATAAGCGAATTTAAAGAAAATGGTTAGAGCCAGATTTAAGAAAATTAAAATTTTCGAAATTTTCCATATAAAGCGTAGTTTGGGGTGGGGAAATTTTCTTGAAAATCTTCTTCTCACATCCTTGCAAGATACCAAACTTAAATACCAAGTTTGGTTTTTAACGCTCTTTTCGTTTTTGAGCTATGCCTGTATTTTTATAAAAATGCCCGTTTTGGATTCAAGGGGTCTCAAAACATATATTTCCGGTGAAATCTCGGTATCGAATTTTTGGATGCAGTACAATACACTATGTACACAAGGCACAAAAATAAACCGGTACTGTGTTGTTCCGTACACCGCATTCCTTACCGTTTGTAGGGTACTTTATTACGTCATGTTTTTATTTTATTGGCTGATACCGTCACCTTGCAGGTGAGTGTTCTATATCGAACCAATAGAGCATACCTATGCTGGGTTTGTCAACTCATTCGCTAATAGGAGAAGCGAGATTAGGTAACGTGTACTACAACAGAAAACTACAACCCTCCTCCTTCCCCAATTAGTGTCGGAGCGGCCAGCGGATATCAGAAGACACGCCCTATAAATGCCCCTACAAGTAATTAGAAATTCGACGTCTATTACTATTTGTGCTCTGTGTACATAGTACGTATATAGAAAGTAAAAATCTGATGTGTTACACTCACAAGACTTTCTCTGGCTGTTCTACAAACTTCTTACATAACATTATTCTACTTTCTGCACCTTGCTAATCGAGGTACTCATTAGCACAATGTTCTTATTACTTAGTTCCTTATAAGTAGGAAGAAAATAAGGGAATGCACTAGGCTAAACCGATATTCAAATGTTTTAAAAGCTGTCATTATGCGAATGTCATTACAAACCACTTCTTTTCTTGGCCAAGAGTAGAACAAAAGAAAAACGGACACTGCCGTCTGAGAAAAGTATAAGTACTTCACAACTGAAACTAACAACAATGAATACCTCGAAGACGGTAAGATATCTTTAATATACGACATTGTAATCAAAATCGTTAGAGCCATTTTTAGGAAAATAAAATTTTTCGAAAAAAGTTGCATGTTTGGGGTGGGAGGATTTTTCTCAAAATCTTCGTGTCGCATTCCTGGAAGATGATAAATTTAAATAGCAAGTTTGGTATTTTAGCTACTTTTCGTTTTTGAGTTACGTGTTCACAGACACGGACGTTTTTTTCTGAAAATGCTTTTTTTGGATACAGGGGGTCCTAAAACATGTATTTCCGGTGAAATCTCAGTATGGAATTTTTGGGTGGAATACAATACTTTTCTATCCCTATGTACATTGTACATACGGGGCTAGAGAAAGTAAAAAACCACAGCTGGTGGGAAGAGGCTTCGGAAATTTAACTTGGGATTCTTTCTAGCGTTTTAGACGTATTTCAGCATTATTTTTGAGTGGATGAAATTCAATTGCAGCTATGTTTGCCAAGGAACGTGATGACCACCACAGAAGACTCAGTGCTCACCTGCTCGCAGCGCTCTGTGCACCGGAAGGGGAACAAAATACGATCCATCGAATTACTCTCCGTAAATCACGTAGTCCTGTGTTCCGTTTTCACTGTTTTTTCTTCCCCTCTGAATCGGAACGTGTTTTCTCTTGACAGTTGAAATCCTAGGTTTACAAAGACATTGAGCGATGCCACTGCTCGGCTCTGCATTCTCCATGGTTTGACGCGTAAACAACAGAGCTGTACGCACTTTTTACTTTCTCTAGCCACGTTTGTACGATGTACATAAGGATAGAGAAGTGTTGCATTCCACCCAAAACTTCCATGTCGAGATTTCACCGGAAATGCATGTTTTTACGACTCCCTGACGCCAAAAAAAGCATTTTCAAAAACAGGTCTTTGTGTGTGTGTGTGTGTGTGTGTGTGTGTGTGTGTGTCTGTGGAGAGCATAGCTCAAAAACAAAAAGACCGTTAAATACCAAACTTTTCAAGAAAATACCCCCACCCCCAACTACCCTTTAAATGGTACTTTTTTCGAAAATGTTGACTCTTTTAAAAATGGATCTAACGATTTGATTAAAATATCGTATTTTAAAGATATTTACCGGACAAATAAAATTTATATCTTGAATTTTCTGGGATTAGCCTCTGAATACTACTTTATCTGGAGGAATTTTTCGGAATTTTGCATAACTGCTAAACCGTAAGAGATGTACAAAAACTTACCACACGAAAAAATGTAGAGCACGTTAAAACACACAATTATTTATGTTATATACATTTTTTTCTTGGAGTTGATCGTTTTTGACACATTCCTTATTTTTGGTTTCAGCTTTAAAAAAACATACTTTTCTCTTACAGGAATTTGTTAACTCCTGTCCATATAAACAAAGGAACCTCAGTCACATAGCAACCAGCTTTTGACTATCACTTTAACGTATGGTACCGCCTTATTTCGCTTCTACTTACAAGGGAGCAAGTAATAAGACTATTTCTGCTATTTTTTTCTCGATTAGTATGAAGTAAATAGAAGCATATGCTTTTTAAAAATAATTTGTTACAGAGATGTAGAGAAAGTCATGTGAATGGAACACATCAGATTTTTATATATCTGTTCAAAAATGCGAAGAGGTTATTTATGTAAATCTAACGATCAGAGCTTTGCTTTCTCTACACGTACTATGTATATAGTGTATAGAGAAGGTATTGCATTGCAGCGAAAAGTTTGCTACCGAAAGTTCACCGGAAATACATGCTTTAGGTTGCCCTGTATCTAAAAAAGCAGTTTTAGAAAAAGGTGGTATGTGTGTCCGAAAAGTAAAATACACACGAAGATCTTTAGAAACCTCCCCCCCCCCACCCAAATGACCGTTTGCATGAAAAAATGTCGAAAATTTTATTTTCTCAAAAATGGCTCAACGATTTTGATTAAAATACCGTATATTAACGATATTTATATGGTAAATAAAATGTGTATCTTAAATTTTCTAAAAACAGCCTCTAAAGACCGCTTTATGCTGAATGAATTTTAATAAAATTTGCGTAATTAGTAAACCGTAACAGATAAACAAAAACTTACTGCACAAGAAAAGTAGATCACGTTAAGATACACAAATACGTTTTTTTTTCGTGGAATTAACCATTTCTGAGATATTCCATTTTATTTGTTTCAGATCTAAAATACTTAAACTTTTTTTCATACTGAGAGTTGTGAACTCCTGTCTCTGCATAGAAACGGATTTTACCACATGGCAACCCGTTTTTAAAAGAGTTGTGTATCGTTTTAGGCTAGTATATTCCCTTATTTCTCTTCTACTTATAAGGAAGCTAATAATTAAGACCATTTCTATTAATGTTTATCTCGTAAAGTAGATAGAAGAATATGCTTTTTAACAGCGATGTATAGAAAGTCATGTGAATAGAACAGATAATATTTTTCACAGATGTGTTTATTTTAAACTACCTGAAAGCTGATTATCACTTTGAGTAGGATAAGAATTAAACGTTGATTTCGTGAAAACGCAGCTTTTCTCCAGGCTGAAGCTGTCTTTTGGTTCTCGAGTTATAAATCAATCAGAAGCTTAGACCAATTGCTAGCAGGCACCAGGGAATGAGGAAGAGAAGTGGGAAGTAGGGGAGAGAGAGGATTGAAAACTGAACTCGACAGCAGAACTGCGCTCATAAGGGCGTTCCACCGCAGGCATGTCGGGACTTCGTTTGCCGGTGCTATACGAGAAGGCAGCACATTTTATATTCTCAATATTGTCACCAAGTTGTCAAATCAGACGTGTTTCAGGAATGTAGATTTGTTGGCCTCTTCGTCATCACAATTTTAGGCTTCTTTACTTTCTCTATCGCGTATGTAAAATGCTCATAATTGATACATGAAGGTAGGTACTGTATTCCACCCAGAAATTCGAAGTCGAAATTGAACCGATAATATACAGGTTGTTAATGAACTACACCGAAATAATTTGTGAGATTGTGCACGTGATAAGTCGGTTTTAAAGCAAAGCAGGTTGAAAAAATCTAATGCGTTACACTCACATGACTTTCTCTATCTGTTCTACAAACTTCTTACGTAACACTATTCTTCTTTCTGTATCTTGCTAATCGAGGTACTCATTAGCACAATGTTCTTATTACTTAGTTACTTATAAGTAGGAAAAAATAAGGGAATACACTAGGCTAAAACATAGTCAAATGTTTTAAAAGTGAGGTTATGCGATTGTCATTACAAATCCCTTTTTTTTTTTCTTGGCCAGGAGTAGAACAAAAGAAAAGCGCACACTCCCGTCTTAGAAAAGTATAAGTACTTCACAACTGAAACTAATAACAATGAATACCTCGAAAACCGTAAGCTCCACGAGAAAAATGTATATGACATAACTTGTGTATTTTAACAAGGGCTACATTTTTGTACAGTAAGATTTTGTCTATCTCTTATGGTTTACTAGTTATGATAAATTAAGCAAAATTCATCCAGAATAAACAGGTCTTTAGAAGCTATTCCCAGAAAATTTAAGATATACATATTATATGTCAGCTAAATATCTTCAACATACGAAAGTTTAATCGAAATCGTTAGAGCCATTTTTAAAAAATCAAAATTTTCGAAAAAAGTTCCATGTAAAGGGTAGTTTGGGGTGGGGGGATTTTTCTCAAAATCTTCGAGTCGCATCCCTGGAAGATGCTAAACTTAAATACCAAGTTTGGTGCTTTACCGACTTTTCGTTTTTGAGTTATCGTGTTCACAAACACACGGACACACACACACAGACCTTTTTGTGAAAATGCTTTTTTTTGGAAACAAGGGACCCTAAAATATATATTTCCGGTGAAATCTCGGTATCGAATTTTTGAGTGGAATACAATACTTCTCTATCCCTATGTGCGTTGTTCATACGGGGCTAGAGAAAGTAAAAATGGCTTAGAATGTCTTTAAAACTGCTGCCCGAATATAGAAATATCGATTTTTAGCAGCTCGTTACTAGCGTACTCAAGATTTAATGTCGCACATATCTGTAAAATCTCGAACTAATCACTTGACAGTGCGAAACAGAGCATTCATTAACTACGTTATGTAGTTATATACCATACTATGGAGAAGTTTTTTCAACTTCTCTGCTGGCCTAATGCGTAACGATGAGAAGCTTCTATCCCAAAGGTCATGAATACGAGTCTTTTGATAAATTAATTGTTTTTATTATTATTTTGTTCATTCCAGACGAAGTGCCGCGATACGTGGCATACTGGCACTTCAGAAGCCGTTACTTCGAAATTTCAATAAACAGGCCATAAGTCTCCTATCTCAAATTACTTATATAAGTATTTTACATATTCTGTGAAAATATTTCGGTATAGTTCATTAACACCCTGTATATTTTAATTCCCCTGAAGAAAACAAAGCAGTTAAATTCCAAATTTGATATTTATGTTTATTATCTTCCAAGGATGCGACACGCAGATTTTCACCCCTTTACATACACAGTTTTTACTTTCTCTACACGTACTATGTACATATTGTATAGAGAAGGTATTGCATTCCACTCAAACATTCGATACCGATATTTCACTGGAAATACATGTTTTGGGTACCCCTGAATCCGAAAAAAGCATTTTTGAAAAAAGGTCCGCATATGTGTGTCTGTATGCCTGTCTGTGTGACTGTGTACAGCATAGTGTGACCGTTGAATACCAAACCTGGTATTTAAATAGGTATCTTCCAAGGATGCGACCACGAAAATTTTCAAGAATATCCTTCCATCCCCAACTACCCTTTACATGGAATTTTTTCGATAATGTTGATTTTCTTAAAAATGTCTCTAAGGAGTTTAATTAAAGTATCGTATATTAAAGATATTTACCTGACAAATAAAATGTATATCTTGAATTTTCAGGGAATAGCCTCTGAAGACTACTTTATTCTGGACGAATTTTACGGAATTTTGCATAACAACTAAACCGTAAGAGACGGACAAAAACTCTCCATACACAAAATGTAGAGCACGTTAACACAGACAATTTATGTCATATACATTTTTTTCCTGCAGTTGATTGATTTTTTAAATACTCTTTGCTTTTGGTTTCAGCTTTGAAAAACATATTTTTCTCATACAGGAATATGTCAACTCCTGTCTATACAAATAAAGGAACTTGAGTCACATAGCTACCAGCTTTTGACTATCACTTTAACCTATGGTACTCCCTTATTTCGCTTCTACGTATAAGGTAGCAAGTAATAAGACTATTTCTGCTATTTTTCTCTCGATAAACATGGAGCAAATAGAGAATAAGCTTTTTAACAATGATTTGTTGCAGAGATGTAGAGAAAGTCATGTGAATGGAGTAGATCAGATTTTTTTTTAGCAATTTTGTTTTCCTCAAAAATGGCTGTAAAGATTTTGATTAAATAGGTAGGTATATTAAAGATGTTTAATGTAAATATGTATATCTTCAATTTTCTGGGAATGTCCCTGAAGTTCTTTTCGTTCAAGATGAATTTCACATTACTGGTTAACCGTAAGAGACTACAACATGCAGTTTTACTTATGTCACACATATTTTTACTTTTTCTATACGCACTATGTACATAGTGTATAGAGAATGTATTGCACTCCACCAAAAAATTCGATACCGAGATTTCACCGGAAATATATGTTTTAGGGTCCCCTGTATCCAAAAAAAAGTATTTTCAGAAACAGGTCCGTGTGTGTGTGTGTGTGTCCGTGTGTCCGTGTGTCTGTGAACACGATAACTCAAAAACGAAAAGTCGGTAAAATACCAAACTTGGTATTTAAGTATAGTATTTTCCAGGGATGCGACTACCCTTTACATGGAACTTTTTTCGAAAATTTTGATTTCCTAAAAAATGGCTCTAACGATTTTGATTGAAATATTGTATATTAAAGTTATTTGCCTGACAAATAAAATGTATATTTTGAATTTTCTGGGAATAGCCTCTGAAGACTACTTTATTCTGGATGAATTTTTCATAATTACTAAACCGTAAGAGATGGACAAAAACTTAACCCACAAAAAATGTAGAGCACGTTAAACCACACAATTTATGTTATATACATTTTTTTCGTGGAGTTGATCGTTTTTGAGATATTCCTTTTTCTTGGTTTCAGATTTGAAAAACACTTTTCTCATACAGGAATTTGTCAACTCCTGTCCATACAAACAAAGGAACATCAGTCACATAGCAACCAGCTTTTGGCTTTCACTTTAACCTATGGTACTCCCTTATTTCGCTCCTACTTACAATAAAACAAGAATTAAGACTATTTCTGCTAATTTTTCTCGATTAACATGAAATAAATAAAAGATAAGCTTATTAAACATAATAATTTACAGAGATATAGAGAAAGTCATGTGAATGGAACGCATCAGATGTTTTTTGTGGATTTTACCATTTGCAAGATATTACTTATTTCAATTTTAAGCTACTTAAACTTTTCTCAAATGGGAGGTCATCTATCGTTTGATAAAAGTTCGATCTCAAGCGACCGCATGTGGGATTTGTGGTGGATAAAGCGGTGCAGGTGTGGGTTTACTCCAGGTTGTCCGGTTTCCCCCGCCATTACATACCACCGGCGCTGCATCTCCGTTCCATGCATCATCAATGGCATTGCCTGTTGTGTTTTAGAATTAAAAGCGGGCGTTAAACCCTAAAAAATCTGATGTATACCATTCACATGACTTTCTCTAATTCCTTGCAACAAATTATTCTTTAAAAGCTTATACTTCTATTTACTTTATGCTAATCAGAAAAAATTAGCAGAAATAGTCTTATTACTTGTTTCCGTGTAAGTAGGAGCGAAATAAGGGACTACCATAGGTTAAAGTGATAGTTAAAAGCTGGTTGATAAGTCAATGAAGTTCCTTTGTTTATATGAATAGGAGTTGACAAGTTCCTGTTTGGAAAAAGTATACGTTTTTCATAGCAGAAACCAAAAATAAGAAGTGTCTCAAAAACGACGAACTACACGAAAAAAATGTATATAACATAAATTGTGTGTTTTGATGTGCTCTACATTTTTTGTGTGGTAAGTATTTGTTCATCTCTTACGGTTTAGCAGTTATTCAAAATTCCGTAAAATTCATCCAGGAATAAACTACTCTTCAGAGGCTATTCGCAGAAAATTCAAGATATACATTTTATTTGTCAGGCAAATATCTTTAATATATGAAATTTTAATCAAAATCGTTAGAGCCATTTTTGAGAAAATCAAAATTTTCGAAAAAAGTTACATGTAAAGAGTAGTTGGGGGTGGGGGGATTTTTCTCAAAACCTTCTTGTCGTATCCCTGGAAGACACTAAACTTAAATACCAAGTTTGATATTTTAGCTACTTTTCGTTTTTGAATTATCTTGTGCACAGACACACGGACACACGTATACACGGACACACACACACGGACCTTTTTCCGAAAATGCTTTTTTTAGATAAAGTGGACCCTAAAACATATATTTCTGGTGAAATCTCGTATCAATTTTTGGGTGGAGTGCAATACCTTCTCTATATACTATGTACATAGTGCGTATAGAGAAAGTAAAAAAGAATCTTTCGTTTGAGGTTTCTTTTTTTATACACCTGGCTGTGCAAGGCAAACTGAATTTCAGACAAAAGAGACCCGAATTTAATGGTAATTGTTAAGCAAAAGCTTTTAATAGATTGACGATCCTTTGGATTAGTATATTCACTATTTGTCTTATACTTATAGGGAACTATGTAATATGAACATTTCAGATAATTTTTGCGTTAATTAGTATAATGTAGATAAAAAAAGTATTAACGATAATTTATTACAGAACAAATAGAAAAGGTCATGTTTTTGGAAGTCATAAGATATTTAGTTTCTCTACACGTACTATGTATAGAGAAGATATTGTAATGCACCCAAAATTTGGACCCCTGAGACCCCGAAAAGAAAATTAGAAAAAGGTCCGGTTGTGTGAGTCTGTGTGTGTCTGTGAACAGCATAGCTCAAAAACGAAAAGACTGTTAAATATCAAATATGATATTTAAGTTTAGTATCTTCCAAGGACGTGATACGAGATTTTAAAAGAAATCCCCGGCCCAAACTACCTTTCTCATGGAATATTTTTGAAAGTTTTGATGTTCTCAAAAATGGCGCTAGCGATTTTGACTAAAATGCCTTATGTGTAAGATATTTTTATGACAAACGAAATGTATGTCTTGAATTTCATGGGAATATCATCTGAAGAACTGCTCATTCTGGATTGTATAACTGGCAAACCGTAAGAGATATACAAAAACTTACAACACAAAAATGTAGATCTCATTACATTTTTAGTAGAGATAACTGTTTTAGAGATATTCCGGATCATTGGTTTCAATTTTAAGGCACTTAAAAGTTTCCTCGAACGGAAAGACATCTTGTTTTTTTGTTTTTTTTAATTGTTTCATTTATATAGCCCCCTTTAACATCTAAGGTCATATCGGGGGCTTTGTATTTGAAAAAACTCGTTGTCGTAGGTTCTTTACGTTGGTTTAAATCATTTTGTTTTTAATTTTCTCAACTACACACACTTTCAATCTCACATACATACTTCCAAAGTCTGTGGGGGATAGGGAATAAATCTGGCTGAAAAAAAAATTGCACGCCCCAGCCGGGAATCGAACCAGGGACCACCGGGTGAGAAGTCAGCTCGCTGACCACTCGACCACGGAGGCAATCTGCATCTTGTTTCTTGTTTGTTAACTCCTGGCAACCAAAGAAATTAAACTTTCAAGTGTTTCACAAACTAACCAGCTTTTCAAGGACGAGAATATCGATTTAGCTCTTCCATTTTCTTATACCCCTTCTATTTACAAGGAAGCTAACTCAGCTTATGTTTATCTTTTGAATAAAGGGTTTGACAAACGAACAGCTAGAGAACATATTGTGAATAGAACATATTAAATTTTTACTTTCTCTATACAAATTATGTACACAGTGTATAGAGAAGGTATTACACTCCACCCAAAAATTCGATACCGAAATTTCACCGGAAATATATGTTTTAGGTCCCCTATATCCAAAAAAGGCATTTTCACAAAAAGGTCTGTGTGTTTCCGTGTTTCGAAAATTTTGCTTCTCTCAAAAATGGCTCTAACGATTTTGATTAAAATTTCGTATATTAAAGATATTTACCTGACAAATAAAATGTACATCTTGATATTTCTGGGAATAGCCTCAGAAGACTACTTTATTCTGGATGAATTTTATGGATTTTTGCATAGCTGCTAAACCGTAATAGATGGAGAAAAACTTACTTTATAAAAAGTGTAGAGCACCTTAAAACGCACAATTTATCTTATATACATTGTTTTCGTGGAGTTGATTGTTTACGACATATTCCTTGTTTTTGTTTTCAGGTATGAAAAAATTTCTCATTTGTCAAGTCCTGTCCATACAAACAAAGAAACTTCATTCACATAGCAACCAGCTTTTGATTATTATTTTTGCCTATAGTACTCCCTTATTTCCTTTCTCGATTAGCATGAAGTAAATAGAAGCATAAGCTTTTTAACAATAATTTGTTGCAGAGAGGTAGAGAAAGCCAATTGAATAGAACATATAACATTTTTAAGATATTTTTTGTAGAATCCGTATAAAAAATTACGTGAAAGTAACAAATCAGATTCTTACGTCCAAGATCTCAGAATGTGTATTTCCTATGAAATCTCAACATTGAATTCTTGTTTAGAATGGCATTTACTATTCATTAAGCGAAGTTAAGACCTGTGGTGTCATTTTTAATGCTGTCGAATTAGAGCATAACACGGTGCCCTTTGTCTGTACCAGGTAGGTATAGTGCATTAGCATTTCCTGGGGTCCACCTGTTGTACTTCCGTCGCTACCTGCCCGGACAAGCAGCTCATGCATTATGAAGCCACCTGCTCAAAGTGGGAATTTCTCTGTATGGCACAGAAACTTGGAACCTGCACTGTTTAGTATTCATTCCTGCGTCTAGGAGCACCGCACTTCACGACTTCATGCTTCATTAAGATAACTTATTTGGTGGCCTTCAACTTTTATTTTACAGTTTGACTTTCTAGCTGGGTTAAATAAAATATTGCTATAGGTATTTATTTATTCTATTATTAAAGCATGCTCCATTACCGTAGCAATACTATATGTTAAACATAAATCATTTACATAATTGGTTGTCAGTATACAATTTTACAACTTTTACTTTTTTTACTTTCTCTATTCGTACTATGTACATAGTGTATAGAGAAAGCATTGCACTCCACCAAAAATTCGATACCGAGATTTCACCGGAAATATATGTTTTAGGGCCTCCAATATCCAAAAAAAGCATTTTCACAAAAAGGTCCGTGTGTGGTGTGTCCGTGTGTCTGTGAACACGATAACTCAAAAACGAAAAGTCGGTAAAATACCAAACTTCGTATTTAAGTTAAGTATCTTCCAGGGATGCGACACGAAGATTTTGAGAAAAATGCCCCCACCCTCAAATACCCTTTACATGGAACTTTTTTCGAAAATTTTGATTTTCTCAAAAATGGCTCTAACGATTTTGATTAAAATATCATATATTAAAGATATTTACCTGAAAAATAAAATGTGTATCTTGAATTTTCTGGGAATAGCCTATGAAGAGTAGTTTATTCTGGATGAATTTTACTAAATTTTGAATAACTGCTAAACCGTAAGCGATGGACAAAAGCTTACGACACAAAAAATGTAGAGCACATTAAAACACACAATTTATGTTATATACATTTTTTCGTGGAGTTGGTTGTTTTTTAGATATTCCTTATTTTTGGTTTCTGCTATGAAAGACATACATTTCTCATACAGGAATTAGTCAACTGCTGTCCATACAAACAAAGGAACTTCAGTGACATAGCAACCAGCTTTTGATTATCACTTTCACCTCTGGTACTCCCTTATTTCGCTTCTACTTACAAGGAAGCAAGTAATATGGCTATTTCTGCTAATGTTTTACTGATTAGAATGAGTTAATAGAAGTGTAAGCTTTTTAAGAATAATTTGTTGCAGGGATATAGAGAAAGTCATGTGAATGGTACACATCAGACTTTTTTTGGTAGTGTTTAACTACTTATAGCACCGCAGACGGTGACACTGATAATACATGAATGAAGATGGAGCACCGGTGGAATGCAATGGCGGGGGAAACCGGAGAACCGGGAGAAAACCCACCCCAGCGCCGCTTTGTCCGTCACAAATCTCACATATGGCCGCTTGGGATCGAACCCGGGCCGTCTAGGTGAACGTTTACTTTCTCTACACGTTCTGTGTACATAGTGTATAGAGAAGGTATTGCACTCCATCCAAAAATTCGATACCGAGATTTAACCGGAAATATATCTTTAAGGTACAAAAAAGAATTTATAGAAAAAGGTCCGTGTGTCTGTGAACACGATAACTCAAAATCGAAAAGTCCGTAAAATACCAACCTTGGTATTTAAGTTTAGCATCTTCCAGGAATGCGACACGAAGATTTTGAGAAATCCCCCCTATTCCAAACTACCTTTTATATGGAAAAGATTTAAAAAGTTTTGATTTTCTCAATAGTGGCTCTAACGATTTTGATTAAAATCTCTTATATTCAAGATATTTATGTGACAAATAAAATGTATATCTTCAATTTTCTGAGAGCAGTCTCTGAAGACATATTTATTGTGTATGAATTTTGCGGAGGTTTGCATAACTACTAAACCGTTAAGAGATAGACAAAAACTTACCGCACATAAAATGTAGAGCTCGCTAAAACACACAATTTATGTTATATACATATTTTTCGTGGAGTTGACCGTTTTTTAGGTATTCCTGTTATTAGTTGAGCTTTAGAATACTTATACTAAATGAAAATGTTAAAAAACCACTCCGACGCGTCACCAGTAGACATAAATTTTAAAAGACACTTTTCATAGGAACAAACACTTTTTAATATTATTTTTTTTCAGCAAACTTGGACGTCATCAGTAAAAAAAGTAAATAACATCTTATTTTTTTACTTTCTCTATACGTACTAAGTACATAGTGTATAGAGAAGGTATTGCACTTCACCAAAATCTTCGATACAGAAATTTCACCGGAAATAAGTCTTTTAAGGTCACCTGTATCCAAAAAAATGTATTTTCAGAAAAAGGTCCGTGTTTGTGTGTCCGTGTGTCCATGTGTCCCTGTGTCCATGTGTCCGTGTGTCAGTGTGTCGCCCCAGAGTCTGTGAGCACGATCACAAAAAACAAAAAGTCGGTAAAACATGGGTTTTAAGTTTTGTATCTTCCTGGGATACGACACGAAGATTTTGAGAAAAATCCCCCTACCCCAAACTATTCTTTAGATGAAACTTTTTTCGAAAATTTTGATTTTCTCATAAGTGGCTCTAACGATTTTGATTAAAATCTCTTATATTTAAGATATTTATGTGACAAATAAAATGTATATCTTCAATTTTCTGGGAGTAGCATTTGAAGAATGTTTATTGTGTATGATTTTGCAGAAGTTTGCATAATTACTAAAGCGTAAGAAATAGACAAAAACTTACCACACATTAAATGTAGAACTCGCTAAAACACACAATTTATGTCATATATTTTTTTTCGTGGAGTTGAGCGTTTTTGAGGATTGTTTTACACAACAAACTATAGCAACTTATTGACCAAATAAATGTTATCATATTTAATCACCAATGAAAGCTCAATTGTCTTATGTTCACTTAAAATGTTATTATTTCTCTTATTATTTACAAATAAACTGTGCAAACTTCATAAAATTCAACTATTTGTTTGGTTTTACATAAGTAAGTTGAGATAGTTTAATATGTGCAAGGATATCTTAGGTTGAGAGCAACAGATCAGGTATCCTGAGACAGTACATGGCGCGTCACAAGATTATAAGGTCTCTATCCAATGTTATATAAACTATACTAAGAAGGGACGAATATACATTGGAAATGGCTAGCGAAAAATGGTGTAAAACACGAGGCCAAGGACATAGTTACTACAAACTGGCACACAATCCAGGTAGGAGAGTACCGTTAAGAACAGAAGTTTAACTGCCCGAGGGTGGACATAACAAAGCAGTTAAGTTCGAATGGCTACCCAGGGCCGAAGCCCCCCATACTCGATGCGCCAGAGAGTGCAAGACTCCGCGATTTTTTCCATTAGGACAATATCTGATTTCTTAGAAAGCCGCCCCCCAGTTAAGGAAACATACTGGGTCGAAAGTGGATACGCGTCAACCCATCCGGGAAGACTACCAAAGAAGCTTGGTCGGGGCGACGGACGGTAGCATACTAGCTCTCCAGGCCGGAGGACATCGTCAAGGCAAGAGCCGAGACGTACCCATTAACCACTGCCACGCCGAGTCCAACCCAATCCGAACAACTCCCCTACGGGAGGGGCTCGGGTTTGTTCGGCCCGACTACTCCTGGTCACGCCAGAAGCACCTAGGGTGCTTGGGGTACGCAGCTTCCGCACCAGAGCAGCTGAAGAGGTCGAAACCTCCCCCCTACTGGAAATACGAGGTACGTCCAGAAAGTAAGTTCCGTTTGGTAATAAAATTAAATTGTGTACAGATACAGAATAATTATTTATTGCACAAAACTCTACAACTCTTAAACTACTTTTCCACATAACTGCCGAACTTTTGCAGGCATTTGTCATAGCGTGGCACAAGTTTTTGTGTACCTTCTTCATAGAAGTTTGCCGCCTGTACCCAACGTGAGCAAAGTTTACGAAATTTCAGTTTTTCGGTAACAATTTCATGAATTAGTGATCGTGAGCTTTGAGGAAACTCCATAGCGAGAGCACTAATTGTAAACTTGCAGTTTTCCTGGATCTTGTCATCAATCGCGTGAACCAGTTCTTCTGTAACCAAAGATGGACGCCCACTTCGTTCTTCATCGTGCACTTCACTACGTCCTTAATTGAACAGTCGGACCCATCTTCTCACCGTTGAATCACTCGTCGCATTTTGTCCGTAAACTTCCCAAATTTGCCGATAAATTTCAATTGGTGTCCTAGCATTCAGAAAACGAATCACAGATCTGATTTCACAAGCGGCGGGATTTTCAATCAACACCGACATTGTAAACAAGCACAACAAAGCGTATGTGGCTGACAGCGATCTCAAAATGGCGCACGTTTCTTCTCCTTGATACAGAGGGTCTACTGCGCATGTATGGAACTGCGATCGCAGCACTGCAGCGGAGATACATTGAAACGAAACTTACTTTCTGGACGTACCTCGTATTTCAATCCGCGTCGGAAAAGAACGGGCTACGTCGGAAATGTTCATTTAATACACCAGAAGACGGTCAAAAGTAATAAAAAGAAAATAAAATAATCTGATGTGTACCATTCACATGACTTTCTCTATATCCCTGCAACAAATTATTCTTAAAGCTTATACTTCTATTTACTTTATGCTAACCAGAAAAAAATTAGCAGAAATAGTCTTATTACTTGCTTCCTTGTAAGTAGAAGCGAAATAAGGGACTACCATAGGTTAAAGTGAAAGTCAAAAGCTGGTTGCTATGTCAATGAAGTTCCTTTGCTTATATGGATAGGAGTTGACACGTTCCTGTATGAGAAAAGTATACGTTTTTCATAGCAGAAACCAAAAATAAGGAATGACTCAAAAACGACGAACTCCACGAAAAAAATGTATATAACATAAATTGTGTGTTTTAATGTGCTGTACATTTTCTGTGCAGTAAGCTTTTGTCCATCTCTTACGGTTTAGTAGTTATTCAAAATTCAGTAAAATTCATCTGGAATAAACTACTCTTCAGAGGCTATTCCCAGAGAATTCAAGATATGCATTTTATTTGTCAGGTAAATATGTTTAATATACGAAATTTTAATCAGAATTGTTAGTGCCATTATTGAGAAAATCAAAATTTTCGAAAAAAAGTTCCATGTAAAGGGTAGTTGGGGGTGGGGGGATTTTTCTCAAACTCTTCGTGTCGCATCCCTGGTAGATACTAAACTTAAATACCAAGTTTGGTATTTTACCGACTTTTCGTTTTTGAGTTATCGTGTTCACAGACACACGGACACACTGACACACGGACCTTTTTGTGAAAATGCTTTTTTTGGATATTGGGGACCCTAAAACATATATTTCCGGTGAAATCTCGGTATCGATCTCTATACACTATCTACATAGTGCGTATAGAGAAAGTAAAAACGAGTTGAATAACAATATTGAACTCAAAGGAAATCACTTGTGTCTTATCACACCTGAGAAAGATTTCATGCCAACAAATCCTGAGCCAGGGCACATCTCCACACCATTCCATTATATCCGAAACCTGCACGCGGGGCTAGAACCGGGAACCCCTATATACGGGAACCGCCGCAAACTGAATCCGATTTCCTCAATTATATTAAAATTTTTCTGAAATAACGTAACGTTTGAAATTGATGATTTTGTTTTGCGTTATTTAATAATTACTTTGGCTTAGTTCGGAACATCAAAGCAGTAGAAAACCGCCAGTTTGAGGCATACGATGCTAGATAAGGCAACATACATATTTGGAACTTTACCGGTGGAGCTTACTGGATAGTTTAATCAGTAGTCTATCAAAACTATCAGGCAATAACCAAACACGTGCAGGACCCTTTAGATATGGGAGAACTTGAGGGTTTAATATATGATTCCCACTCACTGAGTGATGTAGGCCAAACTTGATATACTTCGCTAAAGATTCCCTTTGTTAGTTACTTTAGAGAATGCATCTTAGCTCCCCAATTAGCTAGTTCATTAGATAGTTGAATAATTAACACCAATATTGGTGAGTAACTAGAAAGTTAAAAATACAATAAACAATAAAAATCTGATGTGTACCATTTTCACCTGTTTTTCTCTACATCTCTGCAACAAATTATTGTTAAAAAGCTTATACTTTTATTTACTTTATGCTAATCAGAAAAAAATAGCAGAAATAGTCTAATTACTCGCCTCCTTGTAAGTAGAAGCTAAATAAGGGACTCCATAGGTTAAAGTGATAGTCAGAACCTGGTTGCTAAGTGACTGAAGTTCCTTTGCTTGAATACACAGAAGTTGAAAAATTCCTGCATGAGAAAAGTTTTAGTTTTTCAAAGCTGAAACCAAAAATAAGGTATATCTCGTAAACGATCAACTCCACGAAAAAAATGTATGTTACATATATTGTGTGTTTTAATGTGCTCCACATTTTGTGTGTGGTAAGTTTTTGTCCATCTCTTACGGTTTAGCATTTATGTAATATCCCCCAAAATTCATCCTGAATAAAGTAGTCTTTGGAGGCTATTTTCAGAATATTCAAAATAATCATTTTATTTGTCAGGTAAATGTCTTTAACATACTATATTTTATTCAAAATCGTTAGAGCCATTTTTTAGCAAATCAAAATTTTCGAAAATTTGTCCATGTAAGAGGTAGTTGAGGTGAGGGTATTTTCTTGAAAATCTTCGTGTCGCATCTTTGGAAGATACAGAACTTAAATACCAAGTTAGGGATATAGATAGCTACACAGGCGCACACACACACACACCTTTCTCTAAAAATTCCTATTTTATTCAGGGGGACCCAAAACATATATTTCCGGTAAAATCTCGGTATGGAATTTTTGGATGCATTGTGATACCGTTTCTATACACTATGCACATAGTACGGGTAGAGAAAGTAAAAATATTTGTTTTCTGTGAACTGTGGTAAATTTGAGTACAAATTGTGAACAATTGAAAGAATGTTCCTTGTTTTACAAAAAGCAATTTGTTTTGTAGCTTAAAATTTATATTGGTTGTTTATATCGTATGACTATAATCGGTAAAATGATGCACAAATGATCTCGGGGTACATGGAGCTGAAAGTTTCTCGACATTTGTCTGCTCTGGGTAAAGGAAAACCCCGATAAAACCTTATCCAGATAACTCAATCGTAAGCGAGATTCGAACCTAGGGAGCTCTTTAGTATGAATTCTAAATTTAAGAAAATATATCGATTTTACTTTCTCTATACGTACTATGTACATGGTGTATAGAGAAGGTATTGCATTGTACCCAAAAATTCGATACTGAAATTTCACCGGAAATACATGTTTTGAGATCACATGAATCCAAAAAAGCATTTTTAGAAAAATGTCCGTGAGTGTGTCTGTCTGTCTGTCTGTCTGTCTGTCTGTCTGTCTGTCTGTCTGTCTGTCTGTCTGTCTGTGTGTCTGTGTGTCTGTGGGCAGTATAGCTCAAAAATGAAAAGACAGTTAAATACCAAACTTGGTATTTAAGTTCAGTATCTTCCAAGGATGGGACACGAAGATTTTCAAGAAAGCCCCCCCACTCCCAACTACCCTTCACATGGAAAAATTTTCGAAAATTTTGATTTTCTAAAAAATGGCCCTAACGATTTTGATAAAAATGTCATATATTAAAGATAACTTGACAAATAATATGTATATCTTGAATTTTCTGGGAATGGGCTCTGAAGACTATATCATTCTGGATGAATTTTACGGACTTTTGCATATCTGCTAAACCGTAAGAGATGGATAAAAACGTACTACACAGAAAATGCAGAGCACATTAAAACACACAATTTATGTTAAATACATTGTTTACGTGGAGGTGATCGTTTTTAAGGTATTCGTTGTTTTTGGTTCCAGCTTATACTTATAATTTTCTCATACAGGAATCTGTCAACTCCTATCCATACAGACAAAAGAATTTCAATCACATAGCAACCATGTTTTGACTATCAGTTTAACCTATGGCTTCTCTTATTTTGCGTCTACTTCAAGGTACGTAATAAGATTATTTCTGCTATTTTTTTCTTGATTAGCACGAATTAAATAGAAGCATAAGCTTTCTAAGAATAATTCGTTGCAGAGACGTAGAGAAAGTCATGTGAATGGAACATATCAGATTTTTTTTCACATGATGCATTTAAACTACCAATTAACTAAATAGGTAAAATAAATATACAGGTTCATGAACAACTTTTTACTTGAATGTTTCGCAAAAATTTCCCACTCAAAATGCTCTTTACGGTGCAATAGTTCACTAATTTGTTTAAAAAGGTTTGTTCTGTATGGATACCATTTAGCTATTCAAAATAATGTTACAATTTTGATAAATGATAAACCTTAAAAAAGACTCAGGTATTTTCAAAATACAAAAAGTAATAGTAAATCTAAAACAACTGTGTGTTAATATAAAAATACAATTTGACAGAAGATATTGAGTTTATTTATTCTAAAATTTGAATTTCTAACGTGAATATTTTTAAAAATTTGTGTTGAGGGGCATTTTTATTATAAAATGAATGTAGACGTTATTATTAAAATATCTATCTAAGAAATGTGTTGAAAAAGAATATCTGTCGTAAGAAGTTTGCTTGTAGAGTAGTTAGAGAAAGTCCTGTAAGTGTAACACATTAGATTTTTTGTATCAGGGGGACCTCAAAGCAAGTTCTTCCATTCAAATTATGTAGTAGAGAAAGTGGTAAGGATTATATGATTATTTTGTCGATTGGTAAGCTTATAGAATGTCATGTGAAGGTTAAACTTATATTTTTAATTGTAAACAAAATCAACAATACTTGTTCTGAATATATTGATATATTTATAACACGTTTACTTACAACTAGTAACACAACACAAAACCTTCGTGTTTTCGTAGTGGATTATTATATTTAAGTTTGATAGTGTCAGTTTTAATACACCATTACCGGCACCTCTCACAATTAACTGCACCACCTCATTTCCGTTTCTCAGATCACGCAGTTGATTTACAGGCGAACGAAACTACAGTTCAGTAATTGCTGTTCGCAAACTTGGACTCTCCTTGCACAATTTTCAGATGTGTTTAACAAGAGCGTCATTGGGTGCCTATCAGACATCTATAAATTGATCATGGATTTAATGGGAGTCGAATTGGGATTTTCGTGATTGCTTTTTCTACACGTACTATGTACATAGTATATAGAGAAGGTATTACATTCGACCCAAAAATTCGATACCGAGATTTCACCGGAAATACATATTTTGGGTCCCGCTGAATCCAAAAAAAAAAGCACTTTTGGAAAAAGGTCCATGTGTGTGTCTGTGGACAGGATAGCTCAAAAACAGAAAGAGCGATAAATACCAAACTTAGCATTTAAGTTTGATATCTCCAAGGATGCGACAAAAAGGTTTTCAAGAAAATCCCCCTACCCCAAGGTACCCTTTACATGGAAAAAAAATTGACTTTCTAAAAAATGGCCATAAAGATTGATTAAAAATCTCTTATATTTACGATATTTACATGCCAATAATATGTATATCTCAAAGTTTCTGGGAATAGCCTCTGAAGACTACTTTATTCTAGATGAATTTTACGGAATTTTGCATAACTGCTAAACCGTATAAGATACACAAAAACTTACCACACAAAAAACACAGAGCATGTTAAAACACACAATTTATGTTATATACATGTTTTCATGGAGTTGATCGTTTTTTAGATATTTATTGTTTTTGGTTTCAGCTTTGAAAAACTTATACTTTTCTCATACAGGAATTTGTCAACTTCTGTCCATACAAAGGAACTTCAAACACATGGCAACCTGCTTTTGACTATCACTTTAACCTATGGTACTCCCTTATTTTGCTTCTTCTTACAAGGTAGCAAATAATAATACTATTTCTGCTAATTTTTTTCTCGATTAGAATGAAGTGAATAGAAACGTAAGCATTTTAACAATAGTTTGTTACAGAGATGTAGAGAAAGTCATGTACATGGAGCACATCAGAATTTATTTTTCTGTTTTCATATTTTAATTGCCTTTGAATATTCCGAATCTTCCGCTCATTTTGGTATTACTTTCAGAAAGGTACGCTAAGTTGAGATAGATGAATTTTCTTGTAAATCTTCGTGTCATACCCTTGGAAGATAGTGAACTTAAATATCAACTTTGGTATTTAAATTCGGACACACATACAAAACGTTCACTATTTACTAGGTACATTGTACAGGTGTGTTCATGCGTCTTTATCTAGCCGTTTATTGCTTTCTCTATACGAACTATGTACATAGTGAATAGAGAAGGTATTGTATTGCACCCAAAAATTCGATACCGAGATTTCAACGGAAATACATGTTTAGAGACTACCTGAATCAAAAAAAAAAAAACAACACATTTTTAGAAAAATGTCCGTGTGTGTGTCTGTCTGTCTGTCTCCTGTCTGTGTGTGTATGTGTGTGTGTGTCTGTGGGCAGCATAGCTCAAAAACGAAAAGACCGTTAATGTCGAAACTTGTATTTAAGTTTGGTATCTTCCAAGGATGCGCCATGAAGATTTTCAAAAAAATCCCCCCATCCCAAACTAACCTTACGTGGAAAAAATTTCGAGCATTATTATTTTCTTATACATGGCTCTAAGGATTTTGATTAAAATATCATATATTAAAGATATCTACCTCACAAATAAAATATATATCTTGCATCTTCTGGGAATTGCCTCTGAAGACTAGTTCATTCTGGATGATCTTTACGGAATTGTGCATAACTGCTAAACCGTAAGAGATGGACAAAAACTTGCTATACAGAAAATGTAGAGTACATTAAAGCACACAATTTATGTTATATATATTTTTCGTGGAGTTGATCGTTTTTAAGATATTCCTAGCTTTCCGTTTCAGCTTTGAAAAACTTATACTTTTCTCATACGGGAATTTGTCAACTCCTGTCCACACAAACAAAGGAACTTCAGTCACATAGCAACCAGCTTTAGACTATCACTTTAACGTATTGTACTCCCTTGTACTTATAAGGAAGCAAGTAATAGACAATTTCTGTTGTTTTTTTTTGTTTTTTTTTTTCGCCGATTTGCGTGAAGTAAATAGAAGCATAAGCTTTTTAACAATAAATTGTTGCAGAGATGTAGTAAAGGTCATGTGAATGGAACACATCAGAATTTTTTTACTCCAAATTCAAGTTAATGTTATACTTAATTTGGAGAATTATTCCTAAATTTGGCTTTGAATACTTAGTCATGTTAATGGCATCGATGTTCTTTCATTTTGCTTGAAAACAAACCCTTTTCTGTGGCCTAGAAAACGCCTTTGTGAAGCAGAATAATACCGTTTGGAATCGAACTGGAACCTAGCCATATCGCCTTGGCTGTCTTTGGCGATCCGATTTTGAATATCTGCAAGTTAAGCAAATCAAAACGGACCTGCTATTGAACTGAATTATTCTCCATACCTCTTACCCCTCCATAATATCCAGGGTTTTATTTACAGGAATTTATCTACCCAAGTTACTTTTTTTTTTATTTTTTTTTATTTTTGCTTTACAAACTATTCTTAAAAACGTTTATTTTTCATGCTTATCAAAACAAATATTGGTTTCATTATACATCGTTTTAGGTAGAAAGAGGACGAAGGAGATAGCCAAATTGAAAGTCACATGTTAAAAAAATCTGATGTGTACCATTCACATGACTTTCTCTATATCCCTGCAACAAATTATTTTTAAAAAGCTTATACTCCTATTAACTTCATGCTAATCAATAAAACATTATCAGAAATAGCCATATTACTTGCTTCCTTGTGAGTAGAGGTGAAATAAGGGATTACCATAGGTTATAATGATAATCAAAAGCTGGTTGCTATGTCACTGAAGTTCCTTTGTTTGTATGGACAGCAGTTGACAAATTCCTGAATGAGAAATGTATAAGTTTTTCATAGCACAAACCAAAAATAAGGAATGTCACAAAAACGACGAACTCCTCGAAAAAAATGCATATAACATAAATTGTGTGTTTTAACGTGCTCTACATTTTTTGTGAAGTAAGTTTTTATCCATCTCTTACGGTTTAGCAGTTATTTAAAATTTAGTAAAATTCATCCAGAATAAAGAACTATTCAGAGGTTATTCTCAGAAAATTCAAGATAAACATTTTATTTGTCAGGTAAATACGTTTAATATACGAAATTTTAATCAAAATTGTTAGAGCCATTTTTGAGAAAATCAAAATTTTCGAAAAAAGTTCCATATAAAGGGTAGTTGGGGTTGGGGGATTTTTCTCAAAATATTCGTGTTGCATCCCTGGAAGATACTGAACTTAAATACCAAGTTTGGTATTTTAGCTACTTTTCGTTTTTGAGTTATCGTGTTCACAGACACACGGACACACGGAACCCTAAAACATATATTTCCGGTGAAATCGCGGTATCTAATTTTTTGGTGGAGTGCAATACTTTCTCTATACACTATGTACATAGTGCTTATAGAGAAAGTAACTAGTCATTATCTAGTCTTGATGATCCTAATCTCTCCAAAATATTGCGAGTAATAACTGAATAATACTATCTTAAGAAAATTACAGATGGTGAAACGTTAAAAACTGTAACAGATACCTCGGAAATGCTGAATAAGATAATTAAATTATGCTTTGAAGAGAGCAACATTTTTACTTTCTCTAGAAATGGAAATGGCATGTTATTTATGGACGCTCTTTAACTACTGTGGTTCTCAGCGTCCCATTCTATACTGGGCGTGAAAGACCGTTTAATTTTGCTCAGAGGTCTCTCTATCAGGCTTGAGGTTCTCTTACATGCCGTAAATCTACGACACGGGACCAATGGCTATACTTCCCTTCTGAAGGTAGCCATGCTAAGGATTTTTACACCCGAAAAAATCCATCGTCCTCCACCAGGTATGAACCCGCGACCTTGGGTATATGAAGTTAGCATGGTAACCATTACACCACGGAAGGCGTCTTACTTTCTCTAGCCCCATATGTACAATGTACATAGGGATAGAGAAGGTATTGTAATGCACCCAAAAATTCGATACCGAGATTTCACCGGAAATATATGTTTGGGGTCTCCTGAGTCCGAAAAAGGCATTTTTAAAAAAAGGTCCGTGTGTGCCTGTGGACAGCATAGCCACAAAACAAAAAGATGGTTAAATACCAAACTTGGTATTTAGGTTTAGGATCTTCCAAGGATGCGACACGAAAATTTTCGAAAAAATCCCCCTACCAAAAACTACTTGGAAAAAATTTCGAAAATTTTGATTTTCTTGAAAATGGCTCTAACGATTTTGATTAAAATCCCGTATATTAAAGCTATTTATTAACAAAATCAAATGTATATCTCGATTTTTTTGGGAATAGCCTCTGAAGACCTCTTTATTCTAGAGAAATTTTGCTGAATTTTGCTTAACTGCTAAACCGTAAGAGATAGAAAGAAAGTACTACACAAAAAATGTACCTCATGACAAAACACTACATTTTTGTCCTCTACGTTTTTGTTGTGGAGGTAACCGTTTTCGAGATATTCCTTGTTATTGGTTTCAATTGTTAAGTACTTAAACTTTTCTCACACAGGAATTGTCTGTTTTTCTTTTGTTCTACTCCTGGCCAAGCAAAGAAGTGATTTGCAATGACAATCGCATAACGATAGCTTTTAAAACATTTGACAATCACTTTAGCATAGTGCATTCCCTTATTCCCTTCTTCTTATAAGGAACTAAGTAATAACATTCTGCTAACATTTATCTTGATTAGCATTGTGTACAAAGAAGAATAATCTTTTGTAGGAGTTTTGTAGAGTAGCTAGAGAAAGTCATGTGAGTGTAACACATGAGATTTTTTGTTTTGTTTAGCTATGTTATTTTCTGATACCTTACTCGTTATAAAATATGATACAAAATTCATTTCGAATAATGGGAAGTATAAAGTCTGCTCCCATAAAGCTATTATTGGGACAATAACAATTATGGAAGAAATTATTTTAAAGAGTAGTTTAGGATGAGGAGCAAATATTTGTATCAAATTCTTGGAAAATACTCAACCTAAATACCCAATTTGTGTTTATAAGCCTTTTCGTTTTTAGTTATGCTATGCAAGTACAAACACTGTCCGGAAAGTTAGTAGAGAAATTAAAACTATAGACTTTTTTTAATTGTTCTATTTATACTGTCTTTAAGAGCAGAGTTCATTTCGACGGAATTTTGCCTTTAGAATATGGTTATTGCCTTTCGACAATGATATTAACCGCTACAGTTCCCAATGGATTTCATTTCTTTTGGGTTCTTCTATAATTTGCGCAAAGTCCCCTAAACATTTGAAAAAATCAGATGTGTTCCATTCACATGACTTTCTCTATACCTCTGCAATAACTTATTTTTAAAAAACCTATGCTTCTATTTACTTCCTGCTAATCGAGAAAAAATAAGCAGAAATAGATTTATTTCTTGCTTCCTTGTAAGTAGAGGCGAAATAAGGGAGTACAATAGGTAAAAGGGATAGTCAAAAGCTGGTTGCTATGTGACTGAAGTTCCTTTGTTTGTATGGACACTAGTTCACAAAGTCCTGTATGAGAAAAATATAAGGTGTTATAGCTTAAACCAAAAAAAAAGGAATATCTAAAAAACATTCAACTCCACGAAAAAAAATATATATACAACATAAATTGGGTGTTTTAATGTGCTCTGCATTTTTTGTGTGGTAAGCTTTTGTCTCTCTCTTACGGTTTAGAACTTATGCAAAATTCCGTAAAATTCACTCAGAATAAAGTAGTCTTCAGAGGCTATTCCCAGAAAATTCAAAATATACATTTTACTTGTCTGGTAAATATCTTTAATGTATGATATTCTAATCAAAATCGTTAGAGCCATTTTTTAGAAAATCAAAATTTTCGAAAAAAGTTTCATGTAAAGGGTAGTTTGTAGTGGGGGGGATTCTCAAAATCTTTGTTTCGCATCCCCGGAGGATACTAAACTTAAATACCAAGTTTGGTATTTTACCGACTTTTCGTTTTTGAGTTATCGTGTTCACAGGCACACAGACACACGGACCTTTTTCTGAAAATACTTTTTTTGGATACAGGGGACCCTAAAACATATATTTCCGGTGAAATCTCGATAACGAATTTTTTGGTGGAGTGCAATACATTTTATATACACTATGTACATAGTGCGTATAGAGAAAGTAGAAGAGCCGTCTCGATTCAGCAACCATTTCGAAATTAAGTACTGTCTTTAGGATGTAGAATGTGGCATCAGCGACACCTTTGTCCTTTGTCCAATGGCGTTCCGCTTGTAACCAGTGGTAGCGTACCTAATATAAGACAGTTGCATTTCAACTACACGTATGATACATACAGTTGCCGTTTCAGAAGTCGTGCAAAAATTAGGCGAAGGCATCAGTGACCTCATTTAGTGCTTTCCAGTAACGTTCGTATTGTAACCAATGGTAGCGTACCTGCTACGAGAGGCGTTATCAGTCACTAAACGAAACGACACACATATTCACACACTCGTTCATATTTTCAGAATGTGGAGAGGATGGGTAAAAAGGTTGGTTACTTAAACATTCTAACCCCACAGTTGGCAATCGAAATCGGGACCCCTGGAACTGCAGGCAGCTATGAGATCAGTTCTTTTAGCTTTGTTTTCTAGAATTTATAGCACTTCTACACACTGACTTTTAAGTGCATTATGATGTAAGCGTTAAAGCAGAGAATTCTGACATTTTAAAATGACTATGAAAACGCTGCTCTTGAAATTTACGTGATAGGCGTTGGTAAAGCAGTCCCATTCTAGTTAAAGTGTGATTTAAATCAAGGGAGCGTGCATTTTTGGGGTCTCCAGAGAGCACAAATGTCGCCGTTGTGGAGGAAAAATCGGGCATTTGAATTAGCAGCACTTCCAGCCAAGCACTGCGGAATGTGGTGTACGGAGTCTGGTCAGAGAGGGGGCTCCAAATGGACCAGGTTCTAAATCTCGCTTCCCTGACAGATTAGCCTTTCCCACAGAACCTCCAAACAAGCCCTCTCTACCCGCCATAATGGCGTCATGAAAACCGAAAGGAGTAAGTGCTCCATTGTATAGTTGACCATATCTAGTAGCTCAAGAAAGAACATTACCAGCTTTATGGTGCCATCCTGGGTCTCAATACACTTAAAGGTCGGTTTAATAACTGACACTCTTATAGAAACGAAAACACTCACACGTTGCATTCACATTATATTCTCCACTCACTCTTCTACAATTTCTACAAAAAAAGTATACATCAACCTACTTGAGACAAAAAAAAATAAAAGTTAAATTATACATTAGTACATACATAGTTGATGAGTACTATTCACATGTCTTTCTCTACATCTGCAAAAAAAGTATTGTTAAAAAGCTTAGGTTTCTATTTACTTCATACTAATCGAGAAAAAAATAGCAGAAATAGTCTTATTACCTGCTTCCTTGTGAGTAGAAGCGAAATAAGGGAGTACCATAGGTTAAAGTGATAGTTAAAAGCTGGTTGCTATGAGACTGAAGTTCCTTTGTTTTTATAGACAGGAGTTGACAAATTCCTGTATGAGAAAAGTATAAGTTTTTAAAAGCTGAAACTAAAAACAAGGGATATTTTAAAAACAATCAACTCCAAGAAAAAACTGTATATATCATAAATTGTTTGTTTTAAAGTGCTCTACATTTTCTGTCTGGTAAATTTTTGTCCATCTCTTACGGTTTAGTAGTTTTACAAAATTCCGTAAAATTCATCCAAATAAAGAAGTATTCAGAGGCTATTCCCAGAAAATTCAAGATATACATTTTATTTGTCAAATAAATATCTTAAATATACGAGATTTTAATCAAAATCGTTGGAGCTAAATTTAAGAAAATCTAAATTTTCAAAATCTTTTTCATGTAAAGGGTAGTTTTAGGTGGGGGAATTTTCTTGAAAATCTTCGTGCCACATCCTTGAAAGATACCAAACTTAAATACCAAGTTTGGTATTTAACGGTCTTTTCATTTTTGAGCTATGCTGCCCACAGACACACACACACACACACAGATTACACATATGGACATTTTTCTAAAAATCTGATGTGTTACACTTACATGACCTTCTCTAGCTACTCGACAAACGAACTTCTTACAAAAAGATAATTCTTGTTTCAACACCATGCTAATCGAGATAAACATTAATAGAATTTTATTGCTTAGTTCCTTATAAGTAGACTGGAACTGAGGGAATGCACAAGGCCAAAGTGACAGTCAAATGTTTTAAAAGCTGTCTATATGCGATTGTCATTGCAAATCGCTTCTTTGCTTGTCCAGGAGTAGAACAAAAGAAACACACACACACTTCCGTCTGAGAAAAGTAGAAGTACCTCACAATTGAAACTAATAATAAGGAAAACCTCGAAAACGATAAGCTCCAGAAAGAAAACGTACATGACATAACGTGAGTATTTTAACACGATCTACATTTTTTGTATTGTAAGTTTTGTCTATCTCTTACGGTTTACTAGTTATGCCAAATTAAGCAAAATTCATTCAGAATAAACAGGTCTTTAGAAGCTATTTCCAGAAAATGCAATATATACATTTTATTTGTAATAGAAATGACTTTTATTAGTGTATTTTAATCAAAATCGTTAGAGCCATTTTTAAGAAAAACAAAATGGTCGAAAACTTTTCCATGTAAAGGGTAGTTAGGGGGGGATTTTCTTGAAAATCTTCGTGTCGCATCCTTGGAGGACACCAAACTTAAATACCAAAGAAGGAAACACACAGACCTGTTTCTAAAAATGCTTTTCTTGGATTCAGGGTACCCTAAAATATGTATTTCCGTGGAAATCTCGATATCGAATTTTTAGGTGCAATACAATACCTTCTCTATACACTATGTACATAGTACGTATAGAGAAAGTAAAATGTATGTTCTAGTTAAAATTCCCGCTAAAGAACTAAAGAAACCAGTTTCTGCCTCTCAAGAAATGTCAGAACATTAGAGTGGCCAGTATGATCATAACATAATGGTCTAAGAGGTTGCTCGAATTGATGAACACCCTGTATAACTTTCTGTGATTTCATACAGAGGGTGGTAGAATCCGTATGGAAGCGATGTTTGAACCGTAACCAAACAAAGTTGAGCACTTAGGTGCAATACAATACCTTCTCTATACACTATGTACATAGTACGTATAGAGAAAGTAAAATGTATGTTCTTCTAGTTAAAATTCCCGCTAAAGAACTAAAGAAACCAGTTTCTGCCTCTCAAGAAATGTCAGAACATTAGAGTGGCCAGTATGATCATAACATAATGGTCTAAGAGGTTGCTCGAATTGATGAACACCCTGTATAACTTTCTGTGATTTCATACAGAGGGTGGTAGAATCCGTATGGAAGCGATGTTTGAACCGTAACCAAACAAAGTTGAGCACTTTTGCTAAGACGGCAGGTTATGTTTTGACCCCCGCGCTCTTTTCCATCGTCAATTTTCTTTTTCGCTCATCTTGGACGCCACCCAGGATATTCACGTAGCAGAGAAACTGTCTCAGATAAACTGGCGGCGATTCCTGCCCGTTCTGCTTGAATTTCTAGCACCATATTTGGCAACGATAACCGCCCACCTCTTTCCTCCTCCCTCGTTTCGCTATAATTCATTCTCAACCTTCCTGCACCCCCACCGCCCTTTTTTATCCTTGATTAGATGCTCGCAGAGCGTTTTAGTTTTGTCACAATAAATCAAAATGTAAAGCTATTCTTCTTCAATTTGGAAAGTGCTCTCGTGATCGGCTAAATTTCCACATTCATTTATACGTCGGGACACCAGAGAGCAGCACATTTTCCTTCCTTTAATTTATTTTCCTCATTAATTTTGAGCTCCGTTGCTTGGGAACATTTGCAGTTAGGCATTGCTTTTGATAATTTCTCTTTGGAGAAAAGTTTAGGACGTATATTTTCGATCAATACACGCACAGCTAAAACTCAGCAAATGCACATATTGTTTCTCTTTTCTGTCGTCAATTTTTACTTTCTCTATACGTGCTATGTATATAGTGTATAGAGAAGGTATTGCACTTCACCAAAAATTCGACACCGAGATTTCACCGGAAATACATGTTTTAGGGTCCCCTGTATCCAAAAAAAGCATTTTCACAAAAAGGTCCGTGTGTGTGTGTGTGTGTGTGTGTGTGTGTGTGTGTGTCCGTGTGTCTATGAACACGATAACTCAAAAACAAAAAGTCGGTAAAAATCCAAATTTGGTATTTAAGTTTAGTATCTTCCAGGGATGCGACACGAAGATTTTGAGAAAAATCACCCCACCCCAAACTACCCTTTACATGGAACTTTTTTCGAAAATTTTGATTTTATAAAAAATGGCTCTTACGATTTTGATTAAAATATCGTATATTAAAGATATTTACCTGACAAATAAAGTGTATATCTTGAATTCTCTGGGAATAGCCTCTGAAGAGTGGTTTATTTTGGCTGAATTTTACTGAATTTTGAATAACTGCTAAACCGTAAGAGATGGACAAAAACTTACTGTACAAAAATGTGGAGCACATTAAAACACATCATTTATGTTATACACATTTTTTTCGTGGAGTTCGTCGTTTTTGAGTCATTCCTTATTTTTGGTTTCTGCTATGAAAAACTTACACTTTTCTCATACAGGACTTTGTGAACTCGTGTCCTTACAAACAAAGGAACTTCAGTCACATAGGAACCAGCTTTTGACTAGCACTTTAACCTATGGTACCCCCTCATTTCACCTCTACTAACGAGGAAGCAAGTAATAAGACTATTTCTGCTAATTTTTGCTTCATTAGATGAAGTAAATAGAATAATTTGTTGCAGTGATATAGAAAAAGTCATGTGAATGGAACACATCAGGTTTTTCCCTTCCAGTTTTATGACTGCTCCAACGAGTTGACGTGAGTGACGATCTTCAACTGCTTTATAGCCACAAAGTAACAGATCTGCTTGCAATATGGCATGTGGGGGTAATATGTGTGCTCTTTCTTCCTGCACTGACATCTGCTACTGCATTTCATGCATCTTTTGTCTTGTCTGTTATTCTTTTGTTTATTAATGCGTTTCTCTGCCACGGCCCACGCCGTGACGAGTGGTTACAGGCCCGTGATCGATCCAGGTGAACGCATGTGTGATTTGTGGTGGACAAAGCGGCTCAGGACCGGATTTTTTCCAGATTCTTCCGTCATCGCATTCCACCAATTCTCAATCTTCATCATCAGGATGGTGTCATATGTAGTAAAAGCGGGCGTTAAAACCATAAAAAAAATTCTCTATAACGTGACAGTATTTAGAGAATCGATTGTGTTTAATCCAAAAACTATATTGTGAGATTAAATCAGGAATATATTTTTCAGAGTCCTTGAGTAAATAAAACATCTGATGCCTCTCATTCACGTGACTTTCTCTACCTATTCTTATTCTTCCATTTAGCTAACGCTACTAAAAATCAGATGTGTTACACTCACATGACTTTCTCTAGCCATTCTACAAACTTCTTACATAAGATAATTCTTCTTTCTGCACCTTGTTAATCGAGGTATTCAGCACAATGTTCTTATTACCTTAGTTCCTTATAAGTAGGAAGAAAATAAGGGTATCGATAGCCAAAAGTGTTTAAAAGCTGTCGTTATGCGATTGTCATTACAAATCGCTTCTTTTCTTGGCCAGGAGTAGAACTAAAGGAAAACGGACACACCCGTCTGAGAAAAGTATAAGTACTTCACAACTGAAGCTAATAACAATGAATGCCTCGAAAACTGTAAGCTCCACGAGAAAAATGTATATGACGTAAATTGAGTATTTTAACAAGGCCTACATTTTTTGTATAGTAAGTTTTTGTCTATCTCTTACGGTTTATTAGTTATGCCAAATTAAGCAAAATTCATCCAAAATAAACAGGTCTTTAGAAGCTATTCCCAGAAAATTCAAGATAAACATTTTATTTGTCAGGTAAATATCTTTACTATACGATATTTTAATCAAAATCGTTAGAGCCATTTTTAAGAAAATCAAAATTTTCGAAAGAAAGTTCCATGTAAAGGGTAGCTTGGGATGGGGGGATTTTTCTCAAAATCTTCGTGTCGCATCCCTGGAAGATACTGAACTTAAATACCAAGTTTGGTATTTTAGCTACTTTTCGTTTTTGAGTTATCGTGTTCACAGACACACGGACACACGGACACGAACCTTTTTGTGAAAATACATTTTTTGCATACAGGAGACCCTAAAACATATATTTCCGGTAAAATCTCGGTATCTAATTTTTGGATGGAGTGCAATACATTCTCTATACACTATATACATAGTGCCTATAGAGAAAGTGAAAAGAAAACCTAATGCCAAGGTATCATTTCAGAAAAGGCATTATTATTGAGAACTTTATTGCAAAAACAAATCCCGAAAATCGTTAACTCCACACACGCACACGCAAACACACACGCATTGAACATAAGCCATGTGTTTTAAGAAATCTCCTGTTTTATGCATCTCTTATATTTACCATTTTTGCAAAAGTTATCCATAATAAAGAGGAGTTAATGGAGTTTCATTTATGAGCGCTCCTTAAGGACAGTGGGACGTGTGGAAAGCACCATACTTATGTTTAACTACACACTTTTGAAAAATCAAAATTTATGAATTCACTTTATCACAAGACAATGAAATTCATACCATGTAACAGCCAACTATATTTAAAAATGTTGATAATGTAAAGTTTGTAATATAAAATCAAACTTTTTCTCAGAAGGTTTCTAAAATGACGTCAACAAACAAAATTTTCAAAACACATTTTATTATTTAGGTGTACATAATGGGCAAAATTTTTTTTCACAGAAAATCCAATTTTTGGAAGAGATAAATCACTTAGTGGTGCATAAAATCGCAGATTAGAATTTATATATATATATAAATATATAGACAAATATGTTAAATTTGATACAAATATTCTTTCCCTTAAAATGCAGAGATTTTAAATTTTTAAAAATTCAAAATGTGTTTTAAAATAGCTTTCCGCTCATTTTATACACCACTAAGTGTTTTATCTCTCCTAAAATTTGGATTTTCTGTGAAAAAAATTGCGCCAGTTATATGTACCTAAATAATAAGTGTTTTGAAAATGTTGTTTGTTGACGTCACTTTAGAAACCTTCTGAGAAAAAGTATGAATATATATTACATATTTTACATTATCAACATGTAAAGAAGTATTTGCTTGTTACATGATATGAATTGCATTGTCCTGTGATAAAGTAAACCCATGACATTAGATTTTTACTTTCTCTATACGTACTATGTACATAGTGTATAGAGAAGGTATTGCACTCCACCAAATAATTTGATACCGAGATTTCACCGGAAATATATGTTTTAGGGTTCCCTGTATCCAAAACAAGTATTTTCAGAAAGATGTCCGTGTGTGTCCATGTGTGTGTGAACACGATAACTCAAAAACGAAAAGTCGGTAAAATACCAAACTTGGTATTTAGGTTCAGTATCTTCCAGGGATGCGACACAAAGATTTTGAGAAAAATCACCGCGCCCCAAACCACGCTTTACATGGAACTTTTTTCGAAAATTTTGATTTTCTAAAAAATTGCTCTAACGATTTTGATTAAAATATTGTATATTAAATATACTTACCTGACAAATAAAATTTTATTTCAAATTTTCTGGGAATAGCCTTTGAAGACTACTTTATTCGGGGTCAATCTTACGGAATTTTACATAACTACTAAACCGCAAGAGATACACAAAACATACCACACAACAAATGTAGAGCACTTTAAAACACTCAATTTATGTTATATACGTACATTTTTTTTCGTAGAGTTGATTGTTTTTCAGATATTTTTTGTTTTAGCTTTCAAATATTAAAAACTTAGGTATTCTTTCTTCTCATACAGGACTTCGTAAACTCGTGTCCATACAAACAAAGGAACTTCAGTCACATAGCAACCAGCTTTTGACTATCATTTTAACCTACTTACAAGGAAGCAAGCAATAAGACTATTTCTGCTAATTTTTCTGGATTACCATGAAGTAAATAGAAGCATAAGATTTTTTTTCCCTAAAGAATACTCTAGAATTTGATCTTTGTTAGTAAGTTGTATTTTCAGTTAACTGTGCTGAGTCAATTTCACGTAGCTTGTATAGAAAACTCTCTCATGTAATGGCTGTATATAACGAAAAGAGTGCTAACAACCAGACAAAACACGACTGGAAAGGGGACCTTAAATTGGCATCAGCTAATCCTCTTAACGCGTGGTCAGCCATATTGATTGCTGTAAAACCACTTGCTCTAACACCAAACACATACACTCTAACAGTCAAAATAATCTGATATGTTCCATTCACATGACTTTCTCTACATCTCTGCAACAAATTATTGTTAAAAAGTTTATGCTTCTATTTATTTCATGCTAATCGACAAAAAATTAGCAGAAATAGTCTAATTACTTGCTTCCTTGCAAGTAGAAGAGAAATAAGGGACCACCATAGGTTAAAGTAATATTTAAAAGCTGGTTGCTATGTGACTCAAGTTCCTTTATTATATGGACACGAGTTGACAAATTCATATATGAGAAAAGTTAAGTTTTTCAAAGCTGAAACCAAAAACAAGGAATATCTCAAAAACGATCAATTCAACAAAAAAATGTACACAGCATAAATTGTGAGTTTTAATATGCTGTACATTTTCTGTGTGCTAAGGTTTTGTCCATCTCTTACGGTTTAGCTTTTATGCAGAAATCCGTAAAATTTATCCAGAATAAAGTATTCTTCAAAGGTTATTCCCAGAAAATTCAACATATACATTTAATTTGTCAAGTAAATACCTTAAATATAGGAAATTTTAATCAAAATCGTTACAGCTATTTTTAAGAAAATCAACATTTTCTAAATGTTTTCCAAGTAAAGGGTAGTTTCGTGTGGGGGGATTCTCTTGAAAATCTTCGTGTCGCGTCCTTTAAGGATCTCAAACTTAAATACCAAGTTTGGTTTTTAACGGTCTTTCATTTTTGAGTTACGCTGCCCACAGACACACACACACTCACACACACACATACACACACGGACATTTTTCTAAAAATGCTGTTTTACTTTCTCTATACGTGCTATATACATGGTGTATAAAGAAGGTATTGTAATGCTCCCAAAAATTCGATACCGAGATTTGACCACAAATACATGTTTTGAGACCTTCTGAATGCAAAAAAAAAAAAAAAAAGCATGTGTATGTGTGTCTGTGGGCAGCATAGCTCAAAAACGAAAAGTCCGTTAAAAACTAAACTTGTTATTTAGGTTTGATATCTTGTAAGGATGCGACAAGAAGATTTCCAAGAAAATACCCCCACTCCTAACTACCCTTTGCATGGAACTTTTTTCGAAAACTTTGATTTTCTAAAAAATGGCTCTAGTGATTTTGATTAAAATATCGTATATTAAAAATATTTACCTGACAATTAAAATGTGTATCTTGAATTTTCAGGGAATAGCCTCTGAAGACTACTTTATTCTGGATGAATTTTGCATAACTACTAAGCCGTAAGAGATGGACAAAAACTTACCACACAAAAAAATGAAGAGCACATTAAAACACACAATTTATGTTACGTTCATTTTTTTCGTGGAGTAGATCGTTTTTGAGATATTCCTTGTTTTTGGTTTCAGTTTTAAAAAACATACCTTTCTCATGCAGGAATATGCCAACTCCTGTCCATACAAACAAAGGAACATCAGTCACATAGCAACCAGCTTTTGGCTTTCACTTTAACCTATGGTACTCCTTTATTTCGCTTCTACTTACAAAAAAGCAAGAAATAAGACTATTTCTGCTGATTTTTCTCGATTAGCTTGAAATAAATAAAAGAATAAGCTTATTAACAATAATTTGTTATAGTGATATAGAGAAAGTCATGTGAATGGAACACATCAGATTTTTTTTTATTTCCGGTGAAATCTCGGTATCGAATTTTTGGGTGCATTACAATACCTTCTCTGTACACTGTGTACATAGTGCGTGTAGAGAAATAATAACAGGAGGTGAAGTGGAAGAATGAAAATTCGGAGGACATAAGTAACCTTCCCAGCATTGTCGTCCTTGGTGGTCTAGAGGTTACCTCGGTTCCCAAGGTCGTGGGTGATGGATGTTTTTCGGAGAAACAATCCTTAGCATATCTTTCTTCGGAAGGGAATAAAGCCATTTGTCTCGTGTCGTAGATTTAGGACAGATGAAAGAACATCAAACCTGATAAAGAGACCTTTGAGCAAAATTAAATGCTGTTTCACACCCAATATAGAATGAGATGCAAAGTAGCGTCCATAAGAATACTTAAAAGCGTCCATAAATAAAACAATTTCTTTCTTCTGTTTCCTAGCATTCGCCTGGCAATCCGGGGAAAACCCCGAAAAAATCTGATGTGTTCCATTCACATGACTTTCTCTACATCTTTTGCAACAAATTGTTGTTGAAACCCTTATGCTTCTATTTATTTCATGCTAATCGACAAAAAATTAACAGAAATAGTCTTATTACGTGCTTCCTTGTAAGTAGAAGAGAAATAAGGGAGTACCATAGGTTAAAGTGACTGAAGTTCCTTTATTTGTATGGACAGGAGTTTCGAAGCTTAAACCAAAAACAAGGAATATCTCAAAAACGATCAACTCCACGAAAAAAATGTATGTGAACTACATTGTGAGTTTTAATGTGCTCTACATTTTCTGTATGGTAAGTTTTTGTCCATCTCTCACGGTTTAGCAGTTATGCAAATTCGTCAAAATTCATCCAGAATAAAGAAGTCTTCAGAAGCTATTCCCATAAAATTCAATTATACATTTTGTTCGGGGTACAAATAGCTTTAATATGCGTGATTTTAATCAAAATCATTGCAGCCATTTTCAAGAAAATAAAAATTTTCGAAAATTTTTTCATGTAAAGGGTAGTTTGTAGTGGGGGAATTTTCTTGAAAATGTTCGTGTCGCTTTCTTGGAAGATACTATACCTAAATACTAAATTTGGTATTTAACGGTCTTTTTGTTCTTGATCTATGTTGTCCACACACAGACACACACACAGACGGACCTATCTCTAAAAATGCTTTTTTTTTTTTTTTTTTGGATTCAGGATATCCTAAAACATGTATTTCCAGCGAAATCTCGGTATCGAATTTTTGGGTGGAATACAATACTTCCTCTATACACTATGTACATAGTATGTGTAGAGAAAGTAAAAATGGGTCACGAAGGCGCCGATCCCGGTGGCCGCGCTCGCTAAAGTGTCTCGCTTTGGCGCTTCGTGGTGCACAGGATCGTGGGTTCGAGTCCCGCCTTGGGCATGGGTGTTTCTGTGTTTGTGTATGTACATGTAAAAGGAAAACGTTAAGAATAATAAGGTCTACTAAGGAAATATAGGAAATTGGAAAACATGGAGAAAAAAGTAATACAGCGCAGGAGTCCTGACAAGCCTCCGGAACTGTATTTTTGAATTAAAAAAAAAAAGCAGGCCACGGGTATAGAACCCACGACCTCCGAATGTTAGTCACACGTGCTTGTTAGAAAGCTTTTAGATATTCCCTTAATTGGAGGTAATTGATAGAGTCGTGTAATCTCAGTATAGAGGAAGCAAGGTATTCAGTGTCGACAGGTGTAAAATATTCATTCTATAGCGGGAAGTTAAGCACTGAGTATGCAATATAAAGAACAACATTTCTTGACAGGGTGTAGTCTGCTATGCGAGCTGCATCAGACAAGATAACGATACGATGGTGTAGTAGCAGAGAGTCTTTATGTTTCGCCTAGGGTTCTTCATTTGTCCGTCTCGCGCACACTTTTTCACCAGCTACCAAAAGAACAGAGTCAGCGTGTTATTGCTGTGCTTTTCGAGGTGATTTTAATTCGATTTGTTTAGAGGCGAAGCTGCTCTTTCGGGATGACTTTGAGAGAGAGAGATTGAGAGAGAGAGAGACTGAAATCTGTGTGGTGTTTCATTTAAGCTTTATATCTGCATAGCTCAACTGATAAATATATTGGTGCTAATACCGAAGTCTAGTTTTCAATGCTCACTTCGTTCGCTCACTTACATATATGTGTATATTAAAATTGTACATAAAACTAGAGTAAAATTCCATTATGTTTCGAAAAAGGTCCATGTATGTTTGTGAGTGAGACTGTGGATGACATAGCTCAAAAACGAAAAGCTCGATAAATACCAAACTTGGTATCTTCACTTGGTAGTGGTAAACGAAAAATAAATAATAAAAAAGGAAGTCTTCAAAGGCTATTCCCAGAAAATTCAAGATATACATTTTATTTGTCAGGTAAAGTCATTAATATCCAATATTTTAATCAAAATCGTTAGAACCATTTTTGAGAAAATCAAAAGTTTCAAAAAGAGTTCTATGTAAAGGGTAGCTAGGGGTGGGGTATTTTCCTGAAAATATTTGTGTCGCATCCTTGGAAGATACCAAACCTATATACCAAGTTTCGTTTTTAACGGTCTTTTCGTTTTTGAGCTATGCTGCCCAAAGACACACACACACACACACAGTCACACACACACACAGACAGACACACACGGACATTTTTCTAATTTTTTTTTTTTTTTTGGATTCAGGAGGGTCTCAAAACATATATTTACGGTGAAATCTCGGTATAGAATTTTTAGGTGTAATACAATACCTTCTTTATACACCATGTACATAGTACGTGTAGAGAAAATAAAACTAGACCTCCTGTTTAAGAAAAGTTTAAAGTAGCTTACAGTTGGAACCGCTAACATGGAATAACTCGTAAACGGTTAATGCTACAAAAAAAAAAAAAAAAAAAGTAATGGCATAAATAGTGTTTTAACGAGATCTACATTTTTGTGTAGTAAGTTTTAGTCCATCACTAACTCTTTGTTCACCAGTTATACAAAATTTACGCAAAATTCATCCAGAATGAAGAGGTGTTCAGAGGCTGTTCCCTGAAAATTCAGAATATACATTTTCTTTGTCTATGGAATTTTAATCAATCATGTTTGAGAAAATCAAAACTTTCGAATTTAGTCAAATGTTCATTTTTAAGTAATTCTGCCTACACACACGCGCGCGTGGACCTTTTTGTAAAAATGCTTGTTTTTTGATTCAGAGGTGCTCCAAAACATGTGTTTATGGAGAAATCTCAGCATTGAATTTTAAATGGAATACAATACCTTCTCTATCCACTATGTAAATTGTATATACGTGCTAGAGAAAGTAAAACGAAACAAAAGCCTATCTCTAACATAAACAAATCTTAAGTGTTCCATTCACATGACTTTCTCTTCATTTCTGCAACAAAGTATTGTTAAAAAGCTTATGTTTGTATTTACTTCTTTATACTTGAGAAAAAATCAGCAGAAATAGTCTTATTACTTGCTTCCTTGTAAGTAGAAGCGAAATAAGGGAGTAACATACGTTAAAGTGACAGTCAAAAGCTGGTTGCTACGTGACTGAAGTTCCTTTGTTTGTATGGACAGGAGTCAACAAATTCCTGTATGAGAAAAGCATATGTTTTTCATAGCTGAAACTAGTAACAAGGAATATCTTAAAAACGATCAACTCAATGAAAAAAATATATAACATAAATTGTGTCTTTTAAGGTGCTCTACGTTTTTTGTGTGGTAAGTTGTTATGTCTCTTATTGCGGTTTACTAGTTATGCAAAATTCAATAGAAATCATCCAAAATAAGCAGGTCTTTTGAGGCTCTTCTCAGGAAACTCAATATATACATTTTATTTGACAGGTAAATATCTATAATATACGATATTTTAATCAAAATCGTTAGAGCCATTTTTTAGAAAATCAAAATTTTCTTAATTTTTTTTCCATGTAAAGTGTAGTTTGGAGTGGGGGATTTTCTTGAAAATCTTCGTGTCGCATCCTTGGAAGATGCTGAACTTAAATACTAAGTTTGGTATTTAACGGTCTTTCTGTTTTTGAGCTATGCTGCCCACAGTCACACACACGGACATTTTTTCTAAAAATGCTTTTTTTGGATTCAGGAGGTCTCAAAACATATATTTCCGGTGAAATCTCGGTATCGAATTTTGGGTGCAATACAATACCTTCTTTATACACTATGTACATAGTACGCATAGAGGCAGTAATAACAGTCCAAAATGAGGTTTAATTTATTGCGCTTGCTTGTACATAAATGTATACCAGGCACCACATACCAGTAAATCTTCTGTCTTGACCGTGGTACTTAAGTTTCCAGACAGAGCGCGCCATTTAAGCGCAGCGCTCCAAAACCTGCTCTATCTATAGAGTGGTTTATGTAGAATTGACACATTTCTTTCTTTAATTATTCCGTTGGAAATCCATTCAGTGACCCAATTTTAGCACCAAATTAAGCAGAATGTTCTGGAGTTACGTTTCCTTGTCGCTAGATGGTCAGATGTTTATGTTTTATTCCTAATTGCATTGTTGGCAGCTGTTTCGACATTTTGTTCTTGTAGTCAACGTGAAAATGCAGTACGATGTAGAGCTGTGTCAAGGATATTTTCAGCAAGATGGCGTTACATGCCATACACTAAATGAATCCATGAATTTAATTGCAAATTTCTTTGACGACCGGATAATTTCCAAGAATCTGTGGCCACCGAGATCTCCGGATTTGACATCGCCGGACTTCTTTCTATGGGTTTACGCCACACGTCCCCAGACATTGGATGATCTGAAGCACAACATCACAAAGGAGATTCAAGCTATTGACCACAGAGTCCTCCAACGAGTGGCCAGTAACATGGAACGACGTGTTGAGTTGTGCCTTATGCAGGATGGAGGACATTTTCAAGATATGCTATAGAGGTAAATAATCTCCGAAAGTTCCTCTACAATTTAGGTATAATAAGTTGTCGCTAGCACAACACGTTTTGAAACAATTAAAAGAAATGTGTCAGCTTCAGGGTGACACGCTGATGATTAAAATTCACTGTTTTAAGTCGCATGCGCAGCTTATGTTTCCACCTGTAGCATAAAGCGTTTTAACTAAGCCCCTGTAGAGCAAAGGAATTAAATTGTCGTTTTCTTTTTGTCGTTTCTTTTCCAATAACACGTCGCCGAAATAGAGGCTTATGCACTGCTCCACGGTGCAAAGTGTCGTGCCTTCGATTTTCGATGAGTGTCTGGGATTTGACTCTCAGCAGGCGAAGCCTTGCAAAAAGAATTTGAGATCCAATATTTGCTCATGCTCCTAGATAAGTGATGCCAGGAGACTCCGGAAGTATGACAAAAAGACTAGACAGAAATACGGATTACCGTATGTTTCAAATTAGCAGTATGCTGAGAGGAATAACTTCAATGTTGACAGAATCAGTGTTAAACGGACATAACAAATCAAGTTAGTTGACTTAAATATAAGAAATTCATGACTCAATACCTCAAAAACTAGTTAAGATACTATACTAAAACTTTTACTTTTTCTATTACATGTAAGTAAGCAAGGTACCACAAATTTCACCGGAAATAAACGTTTTGACATTTCCCCAAATCCAAAAAGCGTTATATAAAAAGCTGATGTGTTCCATTCACATGACCTTCTCTATATCTCTGCAACAAATTATTGTCAAAAAGCGTATACTTCTATTTATTTCATGATAATCGAGTAAAATTAGCAGAAATAGTCTTTTTTGTTGCTTTATTGTAAGTAGAAGCGAAATAAGGGAGTACCATAGGTTAAAGTGAAAGCCAAAAGCTGGTTACTATGTGACTGATGTTCCTTTGTTTGCATGGAGAGGAGTCAACAAATTCCTGTATGAGAAAAGTATGTTTTTCAAAGCTGAAACCAAGAAAAAGAAATATCTCAAAAACGATCAACTTCACGAAAAAAAATGTATACAACATAAACTGTGTGTCAATGTGCTCTACATGTTTTGTGGGATAAGATTTTGTCCATCTCTTACGGTTTAGTAGTTATGCAAAATTCATCCAGAATAAAGTAGTCTTCAGAGGCCGTTCCCATAAAATTCAAAATATACATTTTATTTGTCAGGTAAATATCTTTAATATATGATATTTTAATCAAAATCGTTAGAGATTTCTAAAAAAGTTCCATGTAAAGGGTAGTTTAGGGTGGGGAGATTTTTCTCAAAATCTTCGTGTCGCATCCCTGGAAGATACTGAACTTAAATACCAAGTTTGGTACTTTACCGAGTTTTCAATTTTGAGTTATCGTGTTCACTGACACACGGACACACGGTCACACACACACACGGACTTTTTTATGAAAATACATTTTTTGGATACAGGGTACCCTAAAACATGTATTTCTGGTGAAATCTCGGTATCGAATTTTATGTGGGAGTGCAATACATTCTCTATACACTATGTACATAGTACGTATAGAGAAAGTAAAAACGCCACCAGAGTAGGTTACATAACTCAAGAACGTAGTTAATGAATGCTCAGTGTTGCACTGTCAAGTGATTAGTTCGAGATTTTAGAGATTTTTGCGACGTTAAATCTTGAGAACACTAAAAATCGATATTTCTATACTCGGGCAGCAGTTTTAAAGGCATTCTAAGCCATTTTTTCAACCTGCTTTGCTTTAACACCGACTTATCAGCACCTGATGCCCACGCTATGTAGCTGCGTTATGTTTATCCGGGGACCATGCATCGCTGATCTCAAATTACTTATATCAGTCACGTGCACAATCTCGCTAATTATTTCCGTGTAGTTCATTAACACCCTGTATGTTTATCACCAGAATATATTTTCAAATACGTAATGCTTTTCTTAATGGTAATTCACCATTCTGTTTATTTCTTAGTTTTTCATGTACGTGCTAAGAGAACGGAAAGAAATCACATAGCGACCAGCTTTAAAAAGAGTTCACTATCGCTAAGTTCACTGTTTTCTTCTTATGCCTATAATGCAATAGGTAAGTAAAGGAGTAATGCATATTAAACTATATTTACAACGGTTTGGTGGAAGAATAAGTTTGTAAAAGAATAAATTTTAATAGTAAGAGTAGAAACTCGTGTGAATGTAATACATAAACATTTCTATTGTGTTTAAAAGCAGAAGTAGGCTGGTTTATGGCCAAAGGATTATCTTTGGGTTGACTATAAACGGATGCCGAATATCAATAATTTCGGGGATATCTCTTGCAGGAACAGATAAGACCAGCAATAGCAATTAATAACATTTTGATCAATTTATTTAGCAATTATGTAACAATAATTTATTTTGCTCAAGCAATGGAATGCTTATGTTACTGTTTCATAGATTGAATCTGAGCAGAAAGCTTTTGTTTATGTTCTGATAAACACAACTCCAAATATAAATTAGTTAAACAAGATTATGGAACGTTCTAAGTTATAGCATATTTAAGATCAAATCTGTAATATTCAGGTTTTCCCTCGAGCCTGTAAGTCATTTAGAAAATGAAATAACAGTATTATCATTATCTTAAACATCTGATTTGTTGCATTCACATGACTTTTTCAACATCTCTATAACAAAAGCTTATTCTTCTATCTACTTCATAATATTACTACTTTATTACTTTTTGTGCAAGTAGAAGGGAAATAAGGGAATATACTACACTAAAACTTGGTTCTGTTCGATCGAGTGTCCATTCTTCAGCTAGGGAGAAAGCTCCACGGGTCTAAAAAGTCCCCCCCTCCTGGCTAGGGGACGTACCGGGACGGAAGTGGATACGCCACTTATGCGCGTAACCCCGAAGGGAAGACTACCTATAACCTCCGCTGGGCCGATAGATATCCAGCATTTACCACTTACCTAGATTTTCGAAGGACATTGATATGTCTCACAACCAGAGATATTCAATCTCCCAAGGCTATCGGGGTCACTAACACGTCGAGTCCAACCCAATCCGAACAACTCTCTTACGTGCAGGGCTCAGGGTTCGGCCAGACTACTTCTAGTAACGTCAGAAGTACAACGGGTCCCCATCGCCCGCACCGGAGCAACTGAAGCGGTCGGAACCTCCTCCCTACGGGGTAGGCTAAAAGTTTACAAATTGTCATATGAGAATCGTTTTAAGTATCTTTAAAACTGACCAGTAACAAGGAATATTTCAGAAATGGTCAACCCCAAGAAAAAATGGACATGACATAAATAGAGATCGAAGCATGGACCTCCCGAATCCTACGTTACCACGGAGCCATTTCATTCGGTCCTGCAACTGCACATTTTCTGAGTCAACAATTTCGAGAATTAATACTGCTGCTTTCCGAAATAAAAAATTAAACTATTTACCGCATTCAGTGGTGAAATTACATTTTTAATGGGGTCCCAAAACCTGTATTTCCATTAAATATGTGTATCGAATTCTTAGGATTAATGTAATACTTCCTCTATTTACTATATTCAGAAGAGAAACGAATGATGAAAAGTTCTTTCTTCAATGTTCGCTTTAAGAGGAGCCATAGCTCGGCAGTCAATTATCTACAGCAGGCTATTGCAACTCTACCCATCTGAGTCGGAATACTCGTGAATATTGAACCACAAACCTCGAAGCCTGGCTAGAGGGAAAGGTGATACCCAAAACGTCCCTGGACAAAGGTCATAGCCAAAGCTTGCACGTGCATTCCAACACATGACTCGAGATAATAGATTGCCCTCAAGGATTAAATGTATTGCATACTGCAGGCTGGGGCGGTACCGGTTCGGATCTCGGTGCAGGTTTTGATTAGTGGGAATGGTGTGGATGTGGTTGGCTTTGCTCAGAGTTAGTGTTAGCATGGAGACTCTTTCAGGTTGTGGTGAGACACAAGTGCTTTATTAACTGAGTCCGGCCTTTTTCCGCCGTAGAACACACGACTGTGACGTTACACTTTACTCGCCCGCTAATGTTATTGTTTATTAGTGTTGAGGCCGTGATTTATTACGCACTATGATCGGTCTTAAAATCACTTACTTCCGTTACAACTAATGATTACACCATGCGCTCAAATACCACATCCTGGTCGTGCGAGGGTTCTTCGTCAAGTGCCTTACACTGTCACCTGACCAGCGGGAATCATTGTCTTATGTCCCGTTAGTCGCCTCAGGCAGGGTCCATTCATATTCACCCCTTCAGGTCAATGCACGGCAGGTAACGGATCTTGTACCCCGTGACTTATACGTGTTAAAAGTTTTTCTACCCTTCCCATTTTTGTTGTATATTTATATTTTCTCTTCTAAGGATTTAATTTTGCCCCGGGCCAAGATATGTACAGTCTCAAGGCCTTTGAGTGAGCCAGTACCTCGCTGCTCTTTGGGGCGCAGCCAAGTTGGAACAGTCTATACTATCGCTTGTTTGCTTGTATCATTATTCTCGTCATCTGCGGCCTCTGTAGGACATTTTTAAGCTCCTATGCTGGCTCCCATAGCGTAGCAATCCGCTCAGAGATATTATTATGGCTTTTCACATTAACACAAGAAGCGTTCCCGTCAGATGAGCGAGTTTGATTTGAGGCGACTTTATGCGTCATGTAAATTCGGCCGCCCGGTAATTATTGATACGCACACGTCACTTCTTGGAAATTTCCGCACTGTCGAGAAATGTCGATGTTGTGTTTAACGTAGAAAGCGTGAAATTGTGGGCTAAATGATTTCCACTGCAAATAATGGTTGATGTTTCAATGCGATCGCCTTATGTTTTCTGCGGCCATAAGCATTCCATTACAACTACAAAGGACTCTGATTCCCCATAATTCAAGAAGCTTACAACACGTAGTAAAGTATATGATTAGGGCGATGTGTGCCATTCACATGACTTTCTCTGCATTTCTGCAACAAATTCTTGTTAAAAAGTTTATGCTTCTACTTACTTCATGCTAATCGAGAAAAAATTAGCAGAAATAGTCTTATTACAAGTAGAAGCGAAATAAGAGAGTGCTGTAGGTTAAAGTGACAGTCAAAATCTGGTTGCTATGTGACTGAAGCTCCTTTGTTTGCATTATAAAATTCCTGTATGAGAAAAGTATAAGTTTTTCAAAGCTGAAACCAAAAACAAGGAATATTTCAAAAACGATTAACTCCACGAAAAAAATGTATACATCATGAACTGTGTGTATTAATGTGCTCTACATTTTTGTGGTAATTTTTTGTCCATTTGTTATGGTTTAGCAGTTATGCGAAATTTCTTAAAATTCACCCAGGATAAAGTAGTCTTCAGAGGCTATTTTCAGAAACTTTAAGATATACATTTTATTTATCAAGTAAATATCTTAAATTTACGAGATTTTAATCATAATCGTTAGAGCCATTTTGAATAAAATAAAAAGTTACGACATTTTTTCTATGTAAAGGGCAGTTTGGTGTGGTACATGAAGTAGATAGAAGTATAAGCTTTTTAACAATAATTTGTTGCAGAGAAAGTCATGTGAATGGAACACTTCAGATATTTTTTATGCCAAGTTGCCTTAAAAAATACAGGGGTTACTACAAAAGAAATAGACAACTTCAACTGCCTGTAAAACAAAAACTATTAGAGATAGCAAACTAATTATTTTGGAGGTATGTTGAGAAACTCTCAAAGTTTTGTTTGTTGCTATTGGTAACGCTTTAGTGTTTTGTTTGTTGTTGCAGAAGCTGAAATGGCGGAAAATCCTGTGGAAAAGGCATATTGCGTGTTGGAATTGCTAGAACGTAATCAGCAACTGTTGTCCAACGACATTTTAGAACACGTTACCACAAAACGTCACCGACTAGACAGTCAATCTACGACTGGTATAGAAAATTCGAGACAACGGGATGTTTGTGCAAAGGGAAGAGCTCGGGAAGACCAAGAGTTTCGGAAGAAAACATTGAACGTGTTCGTTCTGCCTACACAAGAAGCCCACAGAAATCGACATCTAGGGCAAGCATGCAATTACAAATTCCACAGCAAACTGTATGGAAAATCTTGCGGAAGCGACTGCACATGATGCCTTACAGATTACAGATGTTGCAGTTTCTGAGTGAAGAAGATAAGGTCATATGGCGTGACTTTTGCATCGACATGTTGCGACGATGCTGGTTTTTGTGAGCGCATCATTTCATTTTTGTGGTAACGTGTTCTAAAATGTCGTTGGACAACAGTTGCTGATTACGTTCTAGCAAATTCCAACACGCAATATGCCTTTTCCACAGGATTTTCCGCCATTTCAGCTTCTGCAACAACAAACAAAACACTACAGCGTTACCAATAGTAACAAACGAAACTTTGAGAGTTTCTCAACATACTTCCAGAATAATTAGGTTGCTATCTCTAATAGTTTTTGTTTTACAGGCAGTTGAAGTTGTCTATTTCTTTTGTAGTAGCCCTGTATATTTAAGCAGCTGTAAATAAAGGACTCGAGTGTGAGGACAGCGGACTTTTCAAACATTGGTCAATAGACTTGCCATGGTAGCAGTTGTTCGATGTAGCCATCTTGTAAAAAAAAGGCGCTGTATCGCTTCTGGACCCTGTAATATCGTATTGAACTTGTCTGTGCAGTAAATTTCCCTGGTGCTGACAGGATAATGAGGGAAGAAGTGCGCGTGATTCCCATGGTGCAGCGCGAGTCAAGTGTAGACGCTTGCGGTCATCCCTTTATGTGATCAACCCGAAACCTAATACATAGTCAATTCCTCTCTGGTTCGACACAAAAACACTCCAGCAGGGGATTGTGGAGCAATTTTAAATACTCGGGGGGGTTTCGATTTCCCCTTGCCACTGTGAGAGGGGTCAGCACACCGTCCACTCCACATCGACATACCTCTTCCAGTCAACATGCTCGAGAGGAGAAGCTTTGGCTGTCGGGCTAACAGTTTACCAGGCCGTGCATCTGCGGCCCCGTTCTGCCCAAATAAAATACCCTATTGGCTTACCTTTTGGAGATTATGGCACTGAAAAACAAATTTATTTTCCTCAATGTTCCCAGCACCTGTAAAATTAATACAGCATACACAAGGTGGTTCACCTGTGGAGGTGGGCAACACACCCTACTCTGAAAAAAATCTGATATGTTACACTCACATGACTTTCTCTAGCTGTTCTACAAACCTCATAATAAGATTCTTCTTCTTTCTGCACCTTGCTAATCGAGGTACTCATTAGCACAATGTTCTTATTACTTAGTTCCGTATAAGTAGGAAGAAAATAAGGGAATACACTAGGCTAAACCAATAGTCAAATGTTTTAAAAGCTGTCGTTATGCGATTGTCATTACAAATCGCTTCTTTTCTTGGCCAGCAGTAGAACAAAGGAAAAACGGACACTCCCGTCTGAGAAAAGTATAAGTACTTCACAATTGAAACTAATAACAATGAGTACCTCAAAAACGGTAAGATCCACGAGAAAAATGTATATGACATAACTTGTGTATTTTAAAAAAAATCTACATTTTTTGTGTAGTAAGTTTATGTCTATCTCTTACGGTTTACTAGTTATGCCAAATTAAGCAAAATTCATCCAGAATTAACAGGTCTTCAGAAGCTATTCCCAGAAAATTCAAGATATACATTTTATTTGTCAGGTAAATATCTTTGATTTACGATATTTTTATGAAAATCGTTAGAGCCGTTTTTAAAAAAATCAAAATTTTCGAAAAAAGTTCCATGTAAAGGGTAGTTTGGGGTGGGGGGATTTTTCTGAAAATCTTCGTGTCGCATCCCTGGAAGATACTTAACTTAAATACCACGTTTGGTATTTTAGCTACTATTCGTTTTTGAGTTATCGTGTTCACAGACACACGGACACACACGGACCTTTTTCTGAAAATGCTTTTTATGGATACAGGGGGTCCTAAAACATGTATATCCGGTGAAATCTTGGTATCGAATTTTTGGGTGGAATACAATGCTTCTCTATCCCTATGTACATTGTACATACGGGGCTAGAGAAAGTAAAAATAAGGTCGAAATTACCGCGCTTGTCGGACATTTTGTAACGATGCAAATCTAGCCTGCTGTTCATCGGAAAGTAAACCTTAGCAGCAATAGTTACGTCCATTCCAAAAACATGCGCTTATTAACTCCTCTTACAGTGCATGTTATATCAATAGGATCGCTGTCATATGTTCTATAACGTAAATTATAATGAATGAAGGCTAAATGAACGGCTTAAGCTACAAAAAGGAGTCACACAACAGTTATAAAGAGATCAGGAGCGGAGAGGGATACATGTGGGACACAATAACTACAAGTTTTAAGGTATTAAGCGAGCGTTATGATGGTAGCTCAACTGGTTAATTTCATACTCTCTCCTTACCTCCAGCGTGTCAGCGGTTCGAGTCCCACAGTCTGCTTGCACTTTTTTTTTTTTTTTTTTTTTTTTACTTTCTCCATACGTATTATGTACATGTTGTTTAGAGAAGGTATTGCACTCCACCCAAAAACTCGATACCGAGATTTCATCGGAAATATATGCTTTAGGGTCTCCTATTCCCAAAAAAAAAAACATTTTCAAAAAAAGGTCCGTGTATGTGTCCGTGTTTCCGTGTGTCTGTGAACACGATATCCAGAATAAAGTGGTCTTCAGAGGCTATTCCCAGAAAATTCAAGATATACATTTTATTTGTCGGTTAAAATATAAGGGATTTTAATCAAAATCATTAGAGCCATTTTTTAAAAAATCAAATTTTTCGAAAAAAGTTCAATGAAATGGTGATTGGGGGTGGGGGACTTTCTTAAAAATCTACGTGTCGCAGCCTTGCAAGATACCTATCTTAAATACCAAAAACGGTCTTTTCGTTTTTGAGCTATGCTGTTCACAGGCACACACACGGACCATTTCCCAGAAATATTTTACTTTTTGGATTCAGGGAGACCGAAAACCTGTATTTTCGGTGAAATCTCGATATCGAATTTTTCGGTGCATTACAATACCTTCTCTATACACTATGTACATAGTACGTGCAGAGAAAGTAATAATTTGACATATTCTTCTAGATTAGCGGGTGTGGTTCAAATCCCGGCTATGGTATTGAATTTTTCAGTTTGTCTCTTTTAATAAAATCTCTTTTATTATTTGAGTTGCTTATTCGAATAGAGTAGGCGGTGATTTGGAAACAGTCATTTTACGTCAATATTCCTTTCAGCTCCTCTTAACGAAGCAAATAGCACACAGATTTAGCGAACCGGCAATTCCGCAGTTGAAATATAATACAATTGTCACATTTTGCCTAAAAAAAATAGCTGGGTACACATTAAATGAAAAATATTTCGAGAGAAAATCATTGAGAACGCTTGGTTCCACTTTCAATTTTATGACCCGGTGCGTTTTAGAAAGGCTTTTAATAGTTCTGCGAATCAGAGCTTTCAGCGCACCGCGTTCAAATTTATTGTATTTTCGCTTTATTTCATTAAAATGCGTTTAATCTGCTTGCGCTAAAGCGAGTAAAATTCAATTTCTGAAGCCGTATTAATTATGATTACTGTTTTTAACCCTGCTGATGTACTTTTTCATTTCCACAATGATGTAATGGGAGGTTTACTCTTCTGTTTTAAATTGGACTGCTCTCCCTTTGGAAATGCATAGCATTATTGCACTGCACAGTAAATCATTTTCATTTCTATTTACAAAAAGCGAAGACACAAAGAGCGGAATGAAAATTATGGCGTACATTATGCAGTTCTCTGGTTTACATTAGCAGTGTACAGAAATGCACAGTATAGGGTACCCCGTCACTAAATATTCCATGTTTTAAAATACATAACCGAATTTTATCAGTTCTTTCTGATCTTATTCTACATAGATTAGATATACATATATTTATATACTATGAAACAAAAATGTATAAAGCTCTAGCACTAAAAGCATAGGTTACAAAACAACAGAATATTTTTTTTTTTTGCATGCATATAAAAACAAAGAGTATCAAAATATAGTGTTAAAATTTTAAGTAACTAAATAAATATAATTTCAGCATATGTAAAACTAATGTAAAAATGAGTAAAATAGGTAGATACAATACTATTCCCAGTTTCTCTATCGCGTACATAGAAGGTAGAGTAAGTATTACATTCTACCCAAGAATTCAATGCCAAAATGTAACAAAAATCTGATGTGTTCCATTCACATGACTTTCTCTACATCTCTGTAACACATTATTGTTAAAAAGCTTCATTGTAAGTAGAAGTGAAATAAGGGAGTACCATAGGTGAAAGTGACATTCAAAAGCTGGTTGCTATGTGACTGATGTTCCTTTGTTTGTATGGACAGGAGTTGACAAATTGCTGTATGAGAAAAGTAAGTTTTTCAAGGCTGAAACCAAAAACAAGGAATATCTCTAAAACGATCAACTGCACGTAAAAAATGTATATAACATAAATTGTGTGTTTTAATGTGTTTTACATTTGTTGTGTGGTAGGTTTTTGTCTTTTTATGTTTAATACATTTTGTATATAACTTATAACTTTGTCAACTCCTGTCCATACAAAGGAACTTCATTCACATAGTAACCAGCTTTTGACTATCACCATGGTACCAATGACTTCTACTACTAAGGCTATTTCTGCTAATTTTTTTCTGGATTAGCATGAAGTAAATAGAAGAATTAGTTTTTTAACAATAATTATTGCAGAGATGTAGAGAAAGCCATGTGAATGGAACACATCAGATTTTTATGCAATAAATTGTCCAAAAAATCCTTTAAAGCCCTAACTGAGTTACTTTATGAATTGTTCTTACTTTAAGACCAATGCTGTATGTCAAAGCGAACGTGTCGTGTATGATGTCCATTTAAAATGCATTCAGATGGACACGTTGCCAACATGGTAGAGGACAGGGTCATCGCTTATAAAGGAAATGGGTTGCGGTATAGACAGAGTACATATTTGCAGCCAGGTGATGTTGCGTTGTTAATTTGTTCGCCAATATTGTCATGAGTAACGAACCGCATCATGTCCCAGCATTCGTGTAATACGGAGGCAAACCTTGGAGTCAGAGAAGACCGTTTTGGTCTTATTGCAACGTCGAATAACTATACATGGCTAATCTGTATAAAATTAATTAAATAAATGTCAGTTATTTCAGGAGTTTTTCTCCCACTGTGGTCTAAAACCCAAGATTGCAGGGTGATGAATTTTTTCGGACGCAAAAATCCTTACCATGGCTTCCTTTGGAAGGGAAGTAAAGCCAGTGGTTCCGTGTAATGTTTATTTGCAAGTAGTGAACTTCGTACCTTGAAAGAAAACGATTCCTTGACAACATTTTCCGCTATTTCGCGTCCGCAAGTCATTATTTCGTCGTACAGTGCCATCTGTGGGTGACAAGCTGATCCCTAGTCGCCATGGCGTATAGCGGCGAACTCATGAACTAGAAATTTAAATCCAATCATGGAAACATCGTAACAATGCCCTTTTTTCCACTTAGGAGTTACAAGAATTTCAGGAGTTGATATACGACTGTAATATTAAATTTACATCTAAGTCAAAAAATCTGATGTGTACCATTCACATGCCTTTCTCTACATCTCTGCAGAAAATTATTCTTAAAAAGCTTATACTTCTATTTACTTTATGCTAATCAGAAAAAATTAGCAGAAATAGTCTTATTACTCGCTTCCTTGTAAGTAGGAGCGAAATAAGGGACAACCGTAGGTTAAAGTGATAGTCAAAAGCTGGTTGCTATGTCACTGAAGTTCCTTTGTTTGTATGGACAGCAGTTGACTTTCCTGTATGACAAAAGTATAGGTTTTCAAAGCGGAAACCAAAAACAAGTAATGTCTCAAAAACGATGAGCTCCACGGAAAAAATGTAATATAACTTAAATTGTGTTTTTAACGTGCTCTACATTTTTCGTGTAGTAAGTTTTTGTCCACCTCTTACGGTTTAGCAGTTATTCAAAATTCCGTAAAACTCATCCAGAATAAAGTAATCTTCAGAGACTATTCCCAGAAAATCCAAAATATACCATTTATTTATTTAAAATACGAAATTTTCATCAAAATCGTTAGAACCATTTTTGGGAAAATCAAACTTTTGAAATTTTTTCCATGTAAAGACTAGTTTGGGGTGGGGGGATTTTTCTCAAAATCTTCGTGTCGCATCCCTGGAGGATACTAAACTTAAGTACCAAATTTGGTATTTTACCGACTTTTCGTTTTTGAGTTATCGTGTTTACAGACACACGGACATTTTTCTGAAAATACCTTTTTTGGATACAGGGGGCCCTAAAATGTATATTTCCGATGAAATCTCGCTATCGAATTTTTGGGTGGAATGCAATACCTTCTCTATACACTGTGTACATAGTAAGTGTAGAGAAAGTAAAATGAAATATAACTCATGTAAACCATCTTATTCCTCAAGAACACAACATTAAGTTTTCCACAAAAGTCAAGCAACACAGGCTCCGCCTTACACTGGAAAAGTTTCGTTTTCTTGCCTCAAAGCTGTACTAGGGCTAAGATAGGACTGCTCACGGGCACTCGAGATTCTGGGGCAAAGCGGACGTAGGTTCTTATAGCTCTTTGCTTACGGGAGGGAGGGATGAGGGGAGATGTCCAAAGAGTGATCAGTCCGGATGGCAATGGGCGCAATCTTTTAGGCTGACGGGCGGGAGGTCATTGAACTCCAACAGTCTGCCAACGTGGCCCGGAGGTCCCGAGTTCGATTCCTGACTGCGGCGAGAAAGTGTTCTTTATTCAGAATTACTTCCATACTACCAGAGTATGGAACTATGAATGTGTGAGTGAATTTGCATGTGTTTAATGATAAAAACTGATTATTCTAACATCAATAACCTAAATTAATATAGGGCTGCTTCCCTATAATACTATAGCAGTTAAAAGGGGCTATTTATACTATTTGTATAAAACTCCTCTGTTATACCTATATTTAATCTATCCACGAAAATGAAAGAGATGGAAATTTACTACGTAAAAAATTCCTGTGTGTTTCTGATGAATCTAAAACAAAAGCTCCTGAAATGACCACAAAATTTAAAGGGACTATATAAATGAAGCAATTAAGAATAAACAAATTCAACTGTATATCTTGAATATTCTGGGAATATCCTGAGAAATGTTTTTCATTCAGAACGAGTTATCAATAATTTTGTATAACTGGTAAATCAACAGACAAAAACGTAGGTACTATTCAGGAAATTAATTTTCAACTAAGTTTTACTTTCTCTATACGTACTATGTACATAGAGTAGAGAAATTATTGCACTCCAGCCAAAAATTCAATACCGGGATTTCACCGGAAATATATGTTTTAGGGTCCCCTGTATCAAAAAAAAAAAGTATTTTCAGAAAAAGGTCCGTGTGTCTTTGAACACAATAACTCAAAAACGAAAAGTCGGTAAAATACCAAACTTGGTATTTAAGTTTAGCATCTTTCAGGGATGCGACAGAAAGATTTTGAGAAAAATCCCCAACCCATAAACTATCCTTTGCATGGAACTTTTTTCGAAAAGTTTGATTTTCTAAAAAATGGCGCTAACGATTTTGATTAAAATATCGTATATTAAAGATATTTAACTGACAAATAAAATGTATATTTTGAATTTTCTGGGAATAGCCTCTGAAGACTACTTTAATCTGGATGAATTTTTCATAACTACTAAACCGTAAGAGAGGGACAAAAACTTAACACACAAAAAATGTAGAGCACGTTAAAACACACAATTTATGTTATATACATTTTTTTGTGGAGTTGATCGTTTTTGATATATACCTTTTATTGTTTTCAGCTTTGAAAAACTTACACTTTTCTCATACAGGAACTTGTCAACTCCTATCAATACAAAGGAACATCAGTCACATAGCAACCAGCTTTTGGCTTTCACTTTAACGTATGGTACTCTCTTATTTCGCTTCTACTTACAATAAAGCAAGAAATAAGACTATTTCTGCTAATTTTTCTCGATTAGCATGAAATAAATAAAAGATAAGCTTATTAACAACAATAATTTACAGAGATATAGAGAAAGTCATGTGAATGGAACACATCAGATTTTTATGGTAGGTAACCATTTCGGAGACATTCGTTATTCATTTATTTCACTTTAAGCAGCTTTCTTCTACAAATTATATTTTCTGATATAAATTACTCATTTTCTTGGAAACTACTAAAGATAGCTAGCTAAATCAAATTTTTGGAGGATAAAATCAGCACCGAAATGCTGTCGGGAATCATAGAATGGCGAATGTCGAGTAACTTTAAAGCTTCATGGACCCCGAGATCATTTGAGCATCATTTCACCAATTTCATTCTAACTCAATCTAACCTTCACGTGGAAGATTTTTCGAACATTTTAATTTTCTCAGAATGTAAAATACCATTTGTTTTAGATATTTTCATGACAAATGAAATGTATGTCTTGATTTTTATGGGAATATCCCCTGATGACTTTGGATCACTTTTTAATAACGGGTAAACATCAACAAATAGACAAACCTTTACTATACAAAAATGTAGACCTAGGGAGTAAAGTTACATAACTTTCACCTTCTCTGGATAAGGAAAAACCCTGAGAAGAGCTTTGTCCGGGTAACTCACCCTATGTGAGATTCAAACTCACAACCTTTTGAATGTGAAGCAGACACGCTGCCCCCCACACAACCCAGTTTTGCTAAATGCTTTATCATCCTTTAAGTTAGTCAATATTCTGTTGTTTCTCGCAATTGCATGGAGATATGTCATTTTAAGGCCTACATTTGACTTATAGTTCTAAAACATTTTTCTTATGCTATTTCCTTTGTATCTATAACAAAATCTGTAATATAACAATTTTTACAAAGATTTAACTAGATTAGAATGAAGATTATAGAAAACAAATCTGATGTGTTTCATTCACATGACTTTCTCTACATCTCTGCAACAAATTATTGCTAAAAAGCTTATGTTTCTATCTACTTCATGTTAATCCAGAACAAAATAGCAGAAATAATCTTATTACTTGCTTTCTTGTAAATAGAAGCGAAATAAGGGAGTATCATAGGTTAAAGTGTTAGTCAAAAGCTGGTTGCTGTGTGACTGAAGTTCCTTTGTTTGTATGGACAGGAGCTGACAAATTCCTATATGAGAAAGGTATGTTTTTTAAAGGCGAAACCAAAGTCTAGGAATAACTCAAAAACGATCAAACCCACAAAAATAATGCATATCATATAAATTGTGTGTTTTAACGTGCTCTAAATTTTTGTTAGGGTAAGTTTTTGTCCATCTTTTATAGTTAAGCATTTATGCAAAATTCCGTAAAATTCATCCAGAATAAAGTAGTCTTCAGAGGCTATTCCCAGAAAATTCAAGATATGAACTTTATTTGTCAGGTAAATACCTTTAATAACATAACTCCATGGCACGACAGCTCACGGGGAGCCTTGGCCTACCGCCCGGCCGCTGCGTCCCCCATCTCGGTCCACTACAGACGTCATGGATGGGGTGCAGTATTGGAGGGTGAGACGTGGTCAGCGCCTCGAGCCCCTCCCGGCCGGTTAGTGCGGTCCTCACGACCTGGAAATTACCTTTACGATATTTTAATCAAAATCGTTAGAGCCAGTTTTGAGAAAACCAAAATGTTCGAAAACATTTCCATGTAAATGGTAGTTTAGGGTGGCGGATTTTCTTCAAAATCTTCGTGTCACATCCCGGGAAGATACTAAACTTAAGTACCAAGTTTTGTATTTTACCGACTTTTCGTTGTTGAGTTATCGTGTTCACAGACACACGGACAGACACACGGCCCTTTTTCTGAATTTTTTTTTTGATACAGGGGACCCTAAAGCATATATTTCCGGTGAAATCTCGGTATCGAATTTTTGGGTGGAGTGCAACACCTTCTCTATACACTATGTACATATTACGTGTAGAGAAAGTAATAAGCTTTCATAAGAATAGTTTGTGTACCCACTAATAAATGATAGGGGGTAGAGAATGTCACACAAATATAACTAATTCAATTATTTTACGTACTTTTACAACCTAGCTTGTCTCCAAATTGTGCTTCAGTAAATATAAGTTGTCTTATCAAAAAGTTTCTGCATTAATTAGGTTATACTTTGACTAGTCTGAAACTTGATGTCGCATCTTTCAAACTCTTCTATTTAAAGTTTTAAGTGTGTTTAAAAATCGCATACATTTGGGATTAGGCAGCCAAGAAACAACGCTTGTCATACGCCACGTAAACAACTCAAGAACGTGTTATACGAAACACATAACAAAACACACATGCTACGTTTTCCATTACTAAGGTGACCTGTGCCGCGCCGGCGTGTCTATCAAACCACGCCTAACCATGCGACTAGGACCTTCGCTACCAACCGGCATCTCTCATGAAGTGGGCCAGGTACGTGCCATTTAGTTATGTACGACTGCCTAATATATGGTGATTTTATGGCAGTTTTTGTATGTGCCGAATTTACAGATGTGCATTATACGAGGTACGTCCAGAAAGTATGTTCCGTTTGGTAATAAAACTTAATTGTGTACAGATACAGAATAATTATTTATTGCACAAAATTCTACAACTCTTAAACTACTTTTCCACATAACTGCCGAAATTGCTATAATTGTTATAGCGTGGCACAAGTTTTTGTGAATTGCTATAAATGAACCAAGTGACCTGATTAAACATCCAGTAAAAGTATTCCTCTTTGCGGATGATATTATTATTTTGTGCAGTGGGAAAAACATTTATTTGACAACGCATATCGTTCAGGAATCCTTGAATAAAAGCTACAAATGGGCAAGTAAGTCAGGTTTCATTATATCTAAAGGAAAGTCTGAATATATGATTTTCTCTAGCACGAAAGAGGGTATGACATTCGACCAGAAACATACGTGGAAACAACATACGAGGTACGTCCAGAAAGTAAGTTCCGTTAGGTAATAAAATTAAATTGTGTACAGATACAGAATAAGTATTTATTGCACAAAATTCTACAACTCTTAAACTACTTTTCCACATAACTGCCGAAATTGCTATAATTGCTATAGCGTGGCACAAGTTTTTGTATACCTTCTTCATAGAAGTTTGCCGCCTGTGTCTTCAAAAAGTTGGAAACATTTTCTTTCAGCTCTTCGTCATTGTTGAAGTGTTGACCACCAAGGAAAGACTTGAGATGTAAGAACAGATGAAAGTCGCTAGGAGCGAGGTCAGGGCTGTACGGAGGATGGTCAAACACGTCCCAGCCAAATCCCTGTAGGAGGTTTTTCGTCACATTTCCAGTGTGTGGTCGTGCGTTGTCTTGAAGAAAAACACCTTTTGACAGCAATCCTCGGCGCTTATTCTGTATTGCGCGGCGCAATTTCCTAAGTGTCTCGCAATAAACATCTGCTTTGATTGTTTGACCACGCGGTAAGAAATCAATGAGTAAGATGCCTTTCCAGTCCCAGAACACTGTGCACATCATTTTTCGAGGTGTCAAGATTTGTTTCGGCTTAACTTTTGCTGGGGATGAAGTGTGCCTCCATTCCATTGATTGCCGCTTACTTTCAGGGGTGTTGTAAGAAACCCAAGTCTCATCTCCTGTGAATATCTGTGTCAGAAATTCTTCGCCGTCTTCATCATAACGGGTTAAAAACTGAAGTGCACTACCCATCCGTTTTGTTTTGTGTTGCTCAGTAAGAATCTTTGGTACCCATCGTGAGCAAAGTTTACTAAATTTCAGTTTTTCGGTAACAATTTCATGAATTAGTTATCGTGAGCTTTGGGGAAACTCCATAGCGAGAGCAATAATTGTAAACTTGCAGTTTTCCTGGATCTTATCATCAATTGCGTGAACCAGTTCTTCTGTAACCAAAGATGGACGCCCACTTCGTTCTTCATCACGCACTTCACTACGTCCTTCATTGAACTGTCGGACCCATCTTCTCACCATTGAATCACTCATCGCATTTTGTCCGTAAACTTCACAAATTTGCCGATAAATTTCAATTGTTTTCACTTTCCTAGCATTCAGAAAACGAATCACAGATCTGATTTCACAAGCGGCGGAGTTTTCAATCAACACCGACATTGTAAACAAGCACAACAAAGCATATGTGGCTGATAGCGATCTCAAAATGGAGCACGTTTCTTCTCCTTGATACAGAGCGTCTACCGCGCATGTGCGGAACTGCGATCGTAGCGCTGCAGCGGAGATAAATTGAAACGGAACTTACTTTCTGGACGTAACACGTACGGTATGACCAACAATGTCCACATCCTCGTTTGTTGTCGTTTTGTAATATCCTGCATATACTGCCTGAACGTCACCTTTTAAATTTCATTCTGAATGATGTGCATTGTTCACTTATAGCTATAGATGACGTCAGCACCATCGCTGTAAAGTTTCCAGACGTGTATGTATGTAACGTCCAAAACTCAGCATTTAAGTTTGTAAGTTATAAAGTGAATCACATTAGTATAGGTCGAAGCAGACATGTCGAACCGTTGGCGATGTGGGCCATTGCTCACAGTGACCAATCGATCCCTCATGTTGTCGCCTCCCATAAGGGTTGTTGTAAAAAGTGTAGCCATTTGAACACATCTCTTTTCACCAGAAAGAGAGACAAAAACAATTCTGTCCTGGATGCTTTGCTCAATAAGTTACTTTGCTTAAAAGGCCGCACCCTGGCCGAGTGGTCAGACCACTTGCCTCTCGACTAGACAGCCCGGGTTCTATCCATAGCGACCGCATGTGACATTTGTGGTGGCAGAGGCGGGTTTTCTCTGGGTTCTCCGATTTCTTCCGCCATATCATTCCACCGGGGCTCCAACTTCATGTATCATCAGTGTCATCGTCTGCGGTGCCAGACCAGTAAAAGCTACAAAAAAAAAAAAAAAACTTGCTTAAATATTGCAATTAAGACAGCCTTATTGTTGGAGAATAACGGAGTGTCTTTCTCCGTGGTCGAGTGGTCAGCAAGCTGACAACTCACCCCAAGGTCCAGGGTTCCATTCCCGACTTCTTTATCCAGAATCATTTGAAGAAAATAAAATGTTTAAAATCGCAAAATTGAAAAAATTATAGTCATTGAGATTTTTAAGTATAATTCCCAATATGACCTAGATTTTAAAGGAGGATATACAAATTAAACAATACAAAAATTATGATATATTACATTCACATGACTTTCTCGATAATAAATTATTGTTAAAAAGCTTATTCTTCCATCTATTTCATGTTAATCGAGATAAACATTAACAGAAATGGCTTTATTGCTTGCTTGCTTCCTTGTAAGGACAAGGGAAAAAAGGGAATGCACTAGGCTAAAGTGAAAGTCAAGTCTTTGCATTGCCAGGTCCGGGTAGGACCGCATGCGAGATTTGTGGTGGACAAAGTGGCGCTGGGGCGGGTTTTCTCCAGGTTCTCCGGTTTCTCCCGCCAAGGAATTTCACCGGTGCTCCATCTTCATTTCATGTTACGCCTGCGGTGCCACAAGTAGTAAAAGCGGGCGTTAAAAACTACAAAAAATTGCATTGCCAGAAGTTGACAAATTCCCGTATGTGAAAAGTTTAAGCATTTCAAGAACTGAAACCAATAAAAATATTTAAAAATCTGATGTGTTCCATTCACATAACTTTCTCCACATCTCTGGAAAAAATTAGCAGAAATGGTCTTATATCTTGCTACCTTGTTAGTAGAAGTGAAATAAGGGAGTACCATAGGTTAAAGTGAAAGCCAAAAGCTGGTTGCTATGTGACTGATGTTCCTTTGTTTGTATGGACACGAGTTGACAAATTCCTGTATGAGAAAAGTACAAGTTTTTCAAAGCTGAAACCCAAAAACAAGGAATATCTCAAAAACGATCAACTCCTCGAAAAAAAGTTATATAACATAAATTGTGTGTTTTAATGTGCTCTACATTTTCTGTGCGGTAAGTTTTTGTCCATTTCTTAGGATTTAGCAGTTATGCAAAATTCATCCAGAATAAAGTAGTCTTCAGAGGCTATTCCCAGAAAATTCAAAATTCACATATTATTTGTCAGGTAAATATCTTTAATATACGATGTTTTAATCAAAATCGTTAGAGCCATTTTTGAGAAAATCAAAATTTTCGAAAAATGTTCCATGTAAAGGGTAGTTGGGAGTGGGGAGACTTTCTTGAAAATCTTCGTATCGCATCCTTGGAAGATACCAAACTGAAATACCAAGTTTGGTATTTAATAGTCTTTTCGTTTTTGAGCTATGCTGTCCACAGACACACAGACACACACACGGACCTTTTTCCAAAAATGCTTTTCTTTTTTTTTGGATTCAGGGGGACTCAAAACAATTTATTCTCTATGCAGTATGTAAATAGTACGTGTAGAGGAAGTAAAATGTCTCAAATGTAATTATTACCAACAATACTGTCACTATATCTACAAACCAGAACATTAAAACTTCTATTGCACGAGGAGTAACTTGTTTTTTTAAACTCCCTTGGGGGAAATTCATACTCTACCTTTTTCGGTATAACATATTAAAAGTTTAATCCTTAAGAAGATATAGTTTTAGAAATGAAGAGCGTATAGGGAGGTACACAATGACGATTGGTCAATAAAGGAATTACATTCGGATAATACTGAGGGGGAGAGGACCTCGGAGCCTCACAAGAGATAGGAAACAACCAGGGGCTAGCAATTAAGATTAATTAAAGATAAGGCCTCGGAAAATCGTAAAAAGTTTGTATCGGAAAAGAGAAAGGGGAGTTGTAAAACTCCCATTACTGTAATTGCTATTGGAGGATACTTCCGTTGTGTACAAATTTAATTATTTGGATGTTCAGACAATGTTAACGGCTCTCGTTTAAACATTAAAGAGAGTTAAAGCGCCCTGACCTTTGGCATTTGATAGCTGGCGCTATCTACATCACTCCTGCCTCTCATTACAATCGCCAATTACTCAACCTTCCCTTATCTCAAAAGCGTGAAAAATGCCTCCAAATGCCACATTGTAAAACGCCCAAGAGAGTGGTAATTTTTTACGACACACAACGCCATCTGCAGCACTTACTAAAGCATTATCCTGCGGGAGTAAACATCAAATAACTGGGATGTGTATTACGGTACAAGGGTGGCAAACAGACTTCAGTGAAACTCTGTGTGTGATGAATTTATGACCTTCAGGTCTGTGAATACAAACCACGCTCTGCTACCACTTTCTTCTTTATATGTTATTGGTATTTAAACACAAATCTGATGTGTTAAAAAGCTTATGCTTCTATTTACTTCATGCTAATCGAGAAAAAACTAGCAGAAATAGTCTTATTACTTGCTTCTTTGTAAGTAGAAGCGAAATACGGGAGTACCATAGGTTAATCTGATAGTCAAAGGCTGATTGCTATGTAACTGAAGTTCCTTTGTTTGTATGGACAGGAGTTGACAAAGCTTTTTAAAGCTGAAACAAAAAACAAGGAATATCTTTAAAACGATCAACTCCACGAACAAAATGTATATAACTTAAATTGTGTGCTTAAATGTGCTCTACATTTTTTGTGTGGTAAGTTTTTGTCTATCTCTTATGGTTTAGCAGTTATGCAAAATTCCGTAAAATTCATCCAGAATAAAGTATTCTTCAGACGCTATTCCCAGAAAATTCAAAATACACATTTTATTTGTCAGGTAAATATCTTTTAATATACGATATTTTAATCAAAATCGTTAGAGCCATTTTTGAGCAAATCAAAATTTTCGATATTTTTTCCATGTAAAGGGTAGTTTGTGGTGGGGGGATTTTTCTCAAAATTTTCCAGTTGCATCCCTGGAATATACTAAACTCAAATACCAAGTTTGGTACATTACCGACTTTTGGTTTTTGAGTTATCGTGTTCACAGACACTCGGACACACACACACAAACACACACACACACAAACACACACACACACACACACACACACACACACACACACGGACCTTTCTCTGAAAATACAGGGGACCCTAAAACATATATTTCCGGTGAAATGTCGGTATCGAATTTTTGGGTGGAGTGCAATACATTATCTATACACTATGTGCATAGTACGTATAGAGAAAGTAACTAGTTGCTCTAGTGCCATAGAAGTTTTAATGTTCTAGACTGTAGAAATAGTGACAGTAATGCTGGTGATAATTATATTTGAGACTGTTTACTTTCTCTACACGTACGATGTACAAAGTGTATATATTTTACCGCACACAAAAATGCGACACCAAGAATTCACCGGAAATATGTTTTGAGGTCCCCTGAGTCAAAAAAATCATTTTCACTTTCTCCACAAGCATTATTTGCATACTGAAGGCTGCTCCGTGGCCGAGTGTTTAGACCATTCGCCTCTTACCTAGACGGTCTGGGCTCGATCCCAAGTGACCGCATGTGAGATTAGTGGTGGACAAAGCGGCGCAGGGGTGGGTTTTCCCCGCCATCGCATTCCACGTATCACCAGTGTCATCGCCTGCGGTGCCTTGGTAGTAAAAGTGAGAATCGCATAGAGAAGAAATTGCATTCCAACTAAAATGTTGATACCAATGTTTCACCGGAAATATGTTTTAGGGACCCCTGTATAAAAATTAGAAAAAGGTCCGTGTGTATGTGTATTTCATATTTAAGTTTAGTATCTTCCAAGGATGTAACATGAAGATTTTGAGGAAGATGGCCCCCCTAAAGCTACCCTTTAACCGGAAAATTATCGAAAATTTTGATTTTCTCAAAAATGTCTCTAACGATTTTTATTAAAATATGTATATTAGATGACAAATAAAATGTATATCTGAATTTTTTGGGCATAGCTTCTCAAGACATCTTTATGTTGAATAAATTTTGTCCGATTTTGCCTAACAGTTTATGTATTGTTTTTATGGAGTTGACCATTTTTACTTTCTCTATACGCACAGTGTACATAGTGTATAGAGAATGTATTGCACTCCACCAAAAAATTCGATACCGAGATTTCACCGGAAATATATGTTTTAGAGTCCCCAATATCCAAAAAAAGCATTTTCACAAAAAGGTCCGTGTGTGTGTGTGTGTGTGTCCGTGTGTCTGTGAACACGATAACTCAAAAACGAAAAGTAGCTAAAATACCAAACTTGGTATTTAAGTTTAGTATCTTCCAGGGATGCGACACGAAGATTTTGAGAAAAATCCTCCCACCCCCAACTACCCTTCACATGGAACTTTTTTCGAAAATTTTGATTTTCTCAAAAATGGCTCTAACGATTTAAATTAAAATTTCGTAAATTAATCATATTTACCTGACAAATAAAATGTATATCTTGAATTTTCTGGGAATAGATTCTAAAGACCTGTTCATTCTGGATGAATTTTGCTCAATTTTGCATAACTGGAAAACCATAAGACAGACAAAAACTTACTATACAAAAATACACATAATTTAGATCGTCTAAAATTAACTGCAGCGTTGACTATTTCCGAGATATTCCTTGGTCTCAAACAAGGCCACCTTTCGTTTCTTCTCTCTTTTGTGTTCTGGAAATGCTAAGCGATCCGAACTGTTATTGTTCACATATTGAATCGGCGTTTAAAATATTTTACTATCGCTTTAGGCTAAAGTATTCCATGCTAAGAGATGCTTGCTCGACCGAAGACAATTTACAACAATAAAATTTGATGCCTTACACTCACATGACTTTCTCTAAATCTATAAACAAACTCCATTCAAAAGATAATGCCTCTTTCAATACCGTGCTAATCGAGATAAACATTGCAAAGTTACTTTGCTTAGCCAGGAGTAGAACAAAAATAAAACGGACACTTCGTCTAAGAAAAATACCTATAAGTACTTCATAACTGAAACTAAGAATGAATACCTCGAAAACGGTAAACTTCACGAAAAAAATGTATATGACATAACTTGTGTATTTTAACAAGATCTACAGTTTTTGTATAGTAAGCTTTTGTCTATTTCTTACAGTTTACTTGTTATAACAAATTAAGAGAAATTCATCCAGAATAAACAGGTATTTAGAAGTTATTCCCAGAAAATTCAAAATATGCATTTTATTTGTGATAGATCTGGCCTTAATATGCGGTATTATAATCAAAATCGTTAGAGCCATATTTAAGAAAAACAAACGTTTCGAAAATGTTTCCATATAAATGGTAGTTAGGGGGGGATTTTCTTGAAAATCTTCGTATCGCATTCTTGGAGAATACCAAACTTAAATATCAAGTTTAGTATTTAACCGTTTTTTCGTTTTTGAGCTATGCTGTCCAAAGAAACACACACACATACATACATAGATTCACACGGACGTCTCAAAACATGTATTTCCGGAGAAATCTCGGTATCAAATTTTGGGTGCAATACAATACCTTCTCTATACAGTATGTACATAGTACGTGAAGAGAAAGTAATAATCAGAGATAACGAGGGATAAGGCAGAACGCCGCATACATTATCTGAAAAAATCTTATGTGTTCCATTCACACGACTTTCTCTACTTCTGTGTAACACATTATTGTTAATAAGCTAATTCTTCTATTTACTTCATGCTAATCCAGAAAAAAAAAAATAGCAGAAATAGTCTTATTACTTGCTTCCTTGTAAGCAGTAACGAAATAAGCGAGTACCATAGGTTAAAGTGAAGTCAAAAGCTGGTTACTAGGTGACTGATGTTCCTTGTTTGTGTGGACACGAGTTGACAAATTCCTGTATGACAAAAGTACAAGTTTTTTCAAAGCTGAAACCAAAAACAAGAAATATCTCGGAAACAATCAACTCCTCGGAAAAAATGTATATAACATAAATTGTGTGTTTTAATGTGCTCTACAGTTTTTGTATGGTCTGTTTTAGTCCATTTCTTTCGGTCTAGCAGTTATGCAAAATTCCTCCAGAATAAAGTAGTCTGCAAAGGCTATTCCCAGAAAATTCAAGATATATTATTTGTCAGGTAAATATCTTTAATATACGACGTTTTAATCAAATCGTTAGAGCCATTTTTTGGAAAATAACAATTTTCGAAAAAATTTCCATGTGAAGGGTAGTTGGGAGTGGGGGGGTTTTCTTGAAAATCTTCGTGTCGCATCCTTGGAAGATACAAATCTTAAATACCAAGTTTGGGCTTTAACGGTCCTTTCGTTTTTGCGCTATGCTGTCCACAGACACACACACACATTCATAGACTCACACGGACATCTCAAAACATGTATTTCCGCTGAAATCTCGGTATCGAATTTTTGGGTACAATACAATACCTTGACTATAGAGTATGTACATAGTACGTGAAGAGAAAGTAATAATCAGAAATAACGAGGAATAAGGCAGAACGCTGCAAACATTACCTGAAAAAATGTAGCCAGGCAAATTCGCAAATTCCCTATGAATATACCTCTACGTTTTTTATAAACTAGAAGTACAAAAAACACAACTAAATATATATAAGCTGATTTTATATAAACACACGCATTAACAAACACGGCTTAAGCGCAGTGTGAAATCAAATTGTACATTTCCAATTGAATAGCCTTCTTTAATTTTGTGATTAGTAAAACGTAACAAATATGAATTTGTTTTTCGTGATATTTTCATATGCTCAGTCGCAGCATCAATGAAACGCCAGCTGCTAGTTTTAAGCACAATACAATCTGATCGTTTCATTCACAGGACTTTCCCTACATCTCTGCAAAAAATTATTGTTAAAAAGTTTATGCTTCTATGTACTTCATGGTAATCCACAAAAAATAGCAGAATTAGTCTTATTGTTTGATTCCTTGTAAGTAGAAGCGAAAAAAGGAAGTACCAAAGGTTAAAATGATAGTCAAAAGTTGAAAAATTCCTGTATCAGAAATGTATAGTTTTTCACAGCTGAAATCAAAAACCAGAAATATCTCAAAAACAATCCACTCCACGAAAAAAATGTATACAACATAAATTGTGTGTTTTAACGTACTCTACATTTTTTGTGTTGTAAGTTTTTGTCCATCTCTTATACTTTAGCAGTTATGCAAAATTTCCTAAAATTCATCCAGAATAAAGTTGTCTTCAGAGGCTATTCCCAGAAATTTCAAGATATATATTTTATTTGTCAGGTAAATATCTTTAATATACGAAATTTTAATCAAAATCTTTAGAGGCATTTTTAAGAAAATCAAAATTTTTGAAAAAAATTCCATGTAAAGGGTAGTTTGGGGTGGGGGGATTTCTCTCAAAATTTTCGTGTCGCATCCCTGGAAGATACTAAACTTAAATACCAAGTTTGGTATTTTACCGGCTTTTCGTTTTTGAGCTATCGTGTTCACGGACACACGGACAAACACACACACACGGACCTTCTGAAATTGCTTTTTACTTTCTCCATACCCTCTATGTACATAGTGTATAGAGAATGTATTGCACTCCACCAAAAAATTCGATACCGAGATTTCACCGGAAATATATGTTTTAGGGTCCCCTGTATCCAAAAAAGTATTTTCAGAAGAAGGTTCGTGTGTGTGTGTCCGTGTGTCAGTGAACACGATAACTTAAAAACGAAAAGTCGGTAAAATACCACACCTGGTATTTAAGTTTTGTATGTTCCAGGGATGCGACACGAAGATTTGGAGAAAAATCCCCCCACCCCAAACTACCCTTTACATGGAACATTTTTCGAAAACTTTGATTTTCTTAAAAATGGCTATAACGATTTTGATTAAAATTTTGTATATTAAAGATATTTACCTGACAAATAAAATGTATATCTTGAATTTTCTGGGAATAGCCTCTGAAGAGTACTTTATTCTGGATGTCATTTACGAAATTTTGCATAACTGCTAAACCGTAAGAGATAACTTACTACACTGAAAATGTAGAGCACGTTAAAACACACAATTTACGTTATATACATTTTTTTTCATGGAGTTGATCGCCTTTTTAATTTCTCCATATGCACTATGTACATAGTGTAACTTTCTCCATACGCACTATATACATAGTGTATAGAGAAAGTATTGCACTCCACCAAAAAATTCGATACCGAGATTTCATCGGAAATATATGTTTTAGGGTCCCCAATATCCAAAAAAAGCATTTTCACAAAAAGGTCCGCGTGTGTGTGTGTGTGTGTGTGGGTGTGTCCGTGTGTCTGTGAACACGATAACTCAAAAACGAAAAGTAGGTAAAATACCAAACTTGGTATTTAAGTTTTGTATCTTCCAGGGATGCGACACGAAGATTTTGAGAAAAATCCCCCCACCCCAACTACCCTTTACATGGAACTTCTTTCGAAAATTTTGATTTTCTCAAAAATGGCTCTAATGATTTTGATTAAAAATTTGTATGTTAAAGATATTTACCTGACAAATAAAATGTATATCTTGAATTTTCTGGGAATAGCCTCTGAAGAGTAGTTTATTCTGGATGAATTTTACTAAATTTTGCATAACTGCTAAACCGTAAGAGATGGACAAAAACTTACTATACTAAAAATGTAGAGCACGTTAAAACACACAATTTATGTTATATACATTTTTTTTCATGGAGTTGATCGCTTTTTTAGATATTCTTTTTTGATTTCACCTGTGAAAAACCTTGTGAACTCCTGTCCATACAAACAAAGGAACTTCAGTCACATAGCAACCACCTTTTGACTATCACTTTAACCTACGGTACTCCCTTATTTCGCTTCTACTTAGAGAAAGTTATGTGAATTGAACACATCAGATTTTTCCTTTACCACATAATCAATAAATTTATATGGTATCAATTTCGTTCCATTAAAATAAAATGAACACTTGATATGAAAACGTTTGGCTTCTATATATTAACGTCTCAGTTTCCATTCCTCGGACTGAGTCATTCAAGCTCGGTAGCAAACAAAAATAGGTTTGAATTGCTCTCGTTACATGCTTGACTCTCCTTGAAGATCTGTTGCCAATGAAGTCACTCATCATGAAGTGAGCAGAATAAGAACAAAGTAAAACAAAGAAAAGGGAAAATAACGAGAAGCCCTGGAAGTAAGAGGAAAATGACAAAAAATAAGAACAAAAAGAATCTTAGAATACAGAGGAAGCTCCAGGGGCAATAAATGAAACTAAAAGAAGGAAACAAAAAAGCAGCGAGCAAAGAAATAACAATGCCCATACTATACAAGAGAAAAGGTAAATTAGAAAAGACATTCTAATAGCAAGAGCGAAATAAAGAATGAGGTTCCTTTCTGGAACATCTTGTTGAACTTTTATTTTTGTGAATAATGGCACGTTTGCTGAAGAAGCACATAGAATTGCTTGAGTTTGCAAAAATGCGAGTGGAATTAAAGAAGGAAACGTTTCCGCGTGTAGGCTCGTCGCCAAAAGCTATGCCGTTTGGACAGGATCTCAGCTTTTGGGGGTTTTTAGAGGAACGTGTTTGAAATATCTGAACAGTCATAATTTATTAATAGTATTCGTGGTCCCTAGCCTCTTGGACGGTCCATTAACTGGCCAGGAGGAATGAGTCTTCGGTTAGCTAACAAACTAACCTAGATCCAACTAAACAGACCAGCGGAGGCAGGGCGTCAATTAGTTACGTCCACTCTGTGAACACCTCCCTACCTGCCGCATCACACATCCCTCGGGATCATTGATGTAAGTTTAAACCGGGATCGGTTGGAAACCTAGCGAATTCCGATCTCATAACATCAGTTGTGTAAAATAAGCCCAGAAAGCGATTATTAGCTACACTATACAAGGTGGTTCACCTGTCCCGTATTCTCTGGTTTTATGCAACCCTGAGATTACAGTCTAACCTGAAAACATCGTTCCAGAGACCCATCTATTGCATAATAACACTATAGAATTTGGCACTGCAAGTTATAGCTAAACAACAGCGTGTTTGGCAAACGTGCTCTGTTAGTTTGCGTTCTAAGATACTCGATTCAGGTTCGAATTTTATCAAAACATTAACATCCCCCCCCCACGGTTTCTTTCTTCCTGATTTGGCACAAAGCTAGATGGGATATCAGAACATTTGTTAACTTGCTTATTTGTTTCTTTCTCTGTATTTATGTTTATTCTAACGTTATCAGTCCAGAATTATTTAAAGTCTTAGTGAAGTTACTCTTTCAAAACAATTAGAATGAGAATTAAGGATCGAAAACTGAAGAAGCCGTAAAATGAACACCGTCTGTTTTTAATTAGTATACCTTTTAGTTTATTCCTAAATTTATTAGTATAACAAACACTGAACTAACTTTGCACCTTGATGGATAATACGTAAAGAAGAAAAATCTAACTTTCTCTATATCACTGCAACAAATTATTCTATTTACTTCATCTAATGGAGCAAAAATTAGTAGAAATAGTCTTATTTCTTGCTTCCTTGTTAGTAGAAGCGAAATAAGGGAGTACCATAGGTTAAAGTGAAAGCCAAAAGCTGGTTGCCATGTGACTGATGCTCCTTTGTTTGTATGGACACGAGTTCACAAAGTCCTGTATGAAAAAAGTAAGTTTCTATAGCTGAAACCAAAAACAAGGAATAATTCGAAAACAAACAACTCTACAAAAAAATTTATATAACATAAATTGTGTGTTTTAAAGTGCTCTACATTTGTTGTGTGGTAAGTTTTTGTCCATCTCTTACGGTGTAGTAGTTATGAAAATATAATCCAGAAAGTAGTCTTCAGAGGCTATTCCCAGAAAATTAAAAAAATATATTTTATTTGTGAGGTAAATAACTTTAATATACGATATTTTAATCAAAATCGTTAGGGCCATTTTTTAGAAAATCAAAATTTTTGAAAAAAATTCCATGTAAACGGTAGTTTCGGGTGGGGGGATTTTTCTCAAAATCTTCGTGTGGCATCCCTGGAAGATACTAAACTTAAATACCAATTTTGGTATTTTACCGACTTTTCGTTTTTGAGTTATCGTTGCATTTAACGGTTGTTTTTAGCTATGCTGCCCACAGACACACATATACACACACATTTGAAATCATTGGCTGCAACATTTTTTGAAGCGGGTATTGCAAAGCTTGTGCACAGGTACGATAAATGTCTCGATCTTTTCGGTGATTATGTTGAAAATTAACCATAAGTGTACAACATTTTTAGTAATAAAATAGTTGTGTTTATGAGCTTGTCTTTTATTTATGGCCTATCGGATGTTGAAAAAAAAAAAAAAAAAAAAAAAAAGGCCCTCGTATATGCCCCTTTAGCATCTAGGTCATATCGGTGGTTTCTCCTTTGGAACAATTGTATTTGCTTCATGGGCTAGCGCTTCTATGATTTGTTTTGAATTAGTAATGTGTCCGCTCTTGTTTCAGCAGTGTAGGTCAATATTGGGCGTATCAAAGCTTTACGTTCTTATTTTGTTATCTTTATTTAAATATTTATTTTTCCATTTAAACTCTTTCATACACACAAAAACTCTTGGTGATTTATTAGTCTCATGTATAGCTTCATTCTGTGGTGATCCTCAGCTGTTTTATTTCCACACCTAAATATTTAATTACCATAACCTGCTCACTTATTTTTTCTTTCTAATTCTAATTTACAATTTATAGAAACGTACCAGGTGTGTCAGACGTTTTGTCTGGGGTTGGCATTCGTGGGATCCGTTCTCCACGGCCGGACCTTGGGTTTTTTCGTGGGTTTCCCGAGTCACTAGATGAATGCTAGAGAAGATTCTTCATTCTCCCGCATTTCCTGCTCCTTATTTTCATCTTCATTTCATACTAACCGGTCTCTTTCAGGGTTATAAGAGTCGACAAGGACTGCGGCAGAGGGGCCCTTTCGTGGAGGTGACTGCGTTCTGCGGACTCAACTGGTCTCTCCGGGATTGAATAGCGGGATCCTGGCGCTGAACTGCGTGTGAACTGTTAAGGACCCTCCGCTACGACTCTCTCCCTGACCGAATATCGGCCGCCCTCTGAAATTATTCTCATCTTTAAGCCCACGGCTGCAGTGTGCAATACCACTCCGTAATGCAGAAACACGACTTAAAGTAATTTTACTTATTATCATAACTTTGGCTTTTGTTAATGCTATTTTCATAAGTAATATGACGAGCGCTTTTATCTTGTCGATAATTCACGACCGGGGTGAAGCGACGAGATAATATATAGGGAGAGGGATTTTATAAGGCATTCGACCATGTTTATTTATCAATTATTATTTCCTTTCTTCACTGCCTACTGAATTATGACATGGCCGACCGTATATATCGATAGTCGCAATAGAAGTAGAGAACAATTATTTTATTTCAGCTCTTAATAAGTAATACACGAAATGGACTTCACATGACTTTCTCTACAGTCCAGAAACAAATTTACTTCATGTTAATCGGGAAAAATTTAGCAAAAATGGTCTTATTACTTGTTTCCTTGAAAGTAGAAGCGAAATAAGGGAGTAGCATAGGTTAAAGTTACAGTCAAAAGCTGGTTGCTATGTGACTGATGTTCCTTTGTCTATATGGACAGGAGTTGACAAATTCCTGTGTGAGAAAAGTATGTGTTTTAAAGCTTAAACCAAAAACAAGGATTACCTTGAAAACTATCAACTCCACGAAAAAAATATGTATAACATAAATTGTGTCTTTTAATGTGCTTAACATTTTCTGTGTACTAAGTTTTGGTCCATCTCTTACGGTTTACCAGCTTTGCAAAATTCATCCAGAATAAAGTAGTCTTCACAGGCTATTCCCAGAAAATTCAAGATATACATTTTATTTGTCAGGTAAATATTTTAATATACGATATTTTAATCAAAATCGTTAGAGCCATTATTAAGAAAATCAAAATGTTCGAAAAAGGTTCCATGTAAAGGGTAGTTTGGGGTGGGGGATTTTCTTGAAAATCTTCGTGTCCCATTCTTGGAAGATGCTATGCTGCCCACAGACACACACACTTACACACACAGACAGACAGACAGACTTACACACAAGAACATTTTTTTAAACTTTTCTTTTTGGTTTCAGGGGGACACAAAACATGTATTTCCGGTGAAATCTCGGAATCGAATTTTTGGATGCATTACAATAACTTCTCTATACACTATGTACATGGTGCGTGTAGAGAAAGTAAAAATGCTAGGTATTTTATTTCAGGTTATTCCTGTTTTGAGCTAAATACGTTATGAACTGGATAAAACTTGAAATAAACAGTGTAACTGAATTAATTGAAAGCACAATTCCAGAACTGACAGTCATTAAAAGTGAAGGTTGGCTGACTGGATTATCACCTGGTTACCAATAACCAAGACAGGACATTAAACAAACGAACATCAGGTGCGACAAGATTTCAAAGAAATGAACATCAGCTGCGATAAGATTTTTCGACAATATCCCTCCAGTTAGATGACCGCAAATGTTTGAAATTGCCTTCAAAAATCCAATGTGCACCATTCACATGACTTTCTCTATATCCCTGCAACAAATTATTCTTAAAAGCTTATACTTCTATTTACTTTATGCTAATCAGAAAAAATTAGCAGAAATAGTCTTATTACTTGCTTCCTTGTAAGTAGAAGCGAAATGAGGGACTACCATAGGTTAAAGTGAAAGCCAAAAGCTGGTTGCTATGTCAATGAAGTTCCTTTGTTTATATGGATAGGAGTTGACAAGTTCCTGTATGAGAAAAGTATACGTTTTTCATAGCAGAAACCAAAAATAAGGAATGTCTCAAATACGAAGAATTCCACGAAAAAAAATGTATATAAGATAAACTGTGTGTTTTAATGTGCTCTACATTTTTTGTGTGGTAAGTACTTGTTCATCTCTTACGGTTTAGCAGTTATTCAAAATTCCGTAAAATTCATCCATAATAAACTACTCTTCAGAGGCTATTCGCAGAAAATTCAAGTTATACATTTTATTTGTCAGGCAAATATGTTTAATATACGAAATTTTAATCAAAATCGTTAGAGCCATTTTTGAGAAATTCAAAATTTTCGAAAAAAGTTCCATGTAAAGGGTAATTTGGGGTGGGGGGATTTTTCTCAAAATCTTCGTGTCGCATCCCTGGAAGATACTAAACTTAAATACCAAGTTTGGTATTTTACCGACTTTTCGTTTTTGAGTTATCGTGTTCACAGTTATTGGGGACCCTAAAACATATATTTCCGGTGAAATCTCGGTATCGAATTTTTGGGTGGAGTGCATTACTTTCTCTATACACTATGTACATAGGCGTATAGAGAAAATAAAAGACTGTATTTTTAAATTATCTTCAGCATTTGCTATGAAGGCATTATCCTATTTTAATATATTTATTTCCCATTCTATATCTATTTTTAGTTTTAATCCGTTATGCATATATGTTATTATTTCATGATTTACTAAGTTAAATAGTAATGGGCTTAGATTATTTGAATAATTAAGGAATATATAATATAAATCAAGAATGCAGTTATAGCAGTCCAGGAGATCATTTGCTTACAACTGTCTTGTCATTGCCAGAGGGTAGATGGCCTTTCGCTAAACTGCTTTGTATTTGGCAGTAAGTTAAATATCGATATGATGTCAGCGACACGCAGCTAGCTTATTGGGAAATGTTGAACAAACTTAGTAGGGTTCAAAATCTATTGAAATATACTTCTTCAAAATATTTTATCCATTCACTTTTGGAGCACTTGTTACTTTCTCTATACGAACTATGTATATACTGTATAGAGAAGGTATTGCACTCCACCAAAAAATTCGATACCGAGATTTCACCGGAAATATATGTTTTAGGGTATATCTAAAAAAAAGATTTTCAGAAAAAGGTCCGTGTAGGTGTGTGTGTGTCCGTGTGTCTGTGAACACGATAATTCAGAAACGAAAAGTCGGTAAAATACCAAACTTTGTATTTAAGTTTAGAATCTTCCAGGGATGCGATACGAAGATTTTGAGAGAAATCCCCCCACCACAAACTACCCTTTACATGGAACTTTTTTCGAAAATTTTGATTTTATAAAAAATGGCTCTAACGATTTTGATTAAAATATCGTATATTAAAGCTATTTACCTGCCAAATGAAATGTATATTTTGAATTTTCTGGGAATAGCCTCTGAAGAGTAGTTTATTCTGGATGAATTTTACTGAATTTTGAATAACTGCTAAACCGTAAAAGATGGACAAAATCTTACTACACAAAAAATGTAGAACACGCTAAAACACATAATTTAGTTGTATACATTTTTTCGTGGAGTTCGACGTTTTTGAGAAATTCCTTATTTTTGGTTTCTGCTATTAAAAACTTATAGTTTTTTCATACAGGAATTTGTCAACTGCTGTCCATACAAACAAAGGAACTTCAGTGACATAGCAAGCAGCTTTTGATTATCACTTTAACCTATGGTACTTCCTTATTTCGCTTCTATTTACAAGGAAGCAAGTAATAAGACTATTTCTGCTAATTTTTTCTCGATTAGCAGGAAGTAAATAGAAGCATAAGCTTTTTAACAATACTTTGTTGCATATATGTAGAGAAAGTCATGTGAATGCAACACATCAGAATTTTATAGAGATAACCATTTCAGTGATATTCCCTGTTATATGTTTTAATTCTAACATATTTAAACTTTTCTCAAACAGGAAGTGGTCCCTGCTTCTTTTTTGTTTCACTCCTCTCCATAAGAAAAAGTGAATGACAACGGCATAATATCACCATTTAAAACAATTGACCTGGTGTATTCCCTTATTTTCCTTCTACTTATAAGGAACTAAGTAATAAGACCATTTCTGTTAATGTTTATCTTGATTAGCATGGCGTAGAAGAAAAGAAGAAGAATCTTTTATAAGAGTAGTTACAGAACAGGTTAACGGAGCATATGAATCTGGTTTTAGTTTTCTTGTTTTGCGATGATCGTCTGCATGCCTGAAACAGTGCATCGAGAGTTGCCACACTTTCACAAGCTCATACGTTAAACAACAAAGGTAATTAGGAAAACATTGTAAAGCAACCGTGAGTAGCTTCCCCTAGTCATAGAGTAAAGCCCCGAACATGTCACAGATCGTACATAATTAGGGTGGCCTTTCCTGAAGCCAGTCAATTCCTCTCCTGAATTCACTTTTCTGCTAGTTCTATCCCTTGAAAGTACCGGGAATTGACCATTTAAAAACCCTGTTTAAAAGCGGATTCGAAATTATAGTCGTCGTTATGTTGATCGTCATCTGTCATCTAGTTTGTTTACAGTACGCCATTTTGTTAGTTCATCTCAAAGGTGATTTACGATGGATACAAATATTGAACAAAGAATCTGTCTCAAATTTTGCATTGCAAATGTATTTCGTGTGCCGAATCGCTGAAAATGTTACAGAGGGCTTATGGTGAATCTACTTTATCAAAAACACGTGCAAATGAGTGGCACAGTGCATTCAAAAGTAGTCGAGATGTGGTGGAAGATTTGCCTCGCTCTGGTCGGCCACCAACGGTTTCAACTGAACATCGCTAAAGTGAAGAGAATGGTGTCTGAAAATCGTCATTTAAGTCTGAGAGAGATTGCCGCTGAACTTTCTGTGTCTCACGAACAGATTCGTATCATTTTAAACGATTGTTTGGGCATGACACGCGTTGCAGCTCGGTTAGTTCCGAAAGACTTGAATTTTCTACAAAAACTCAATCGTGTAAGGATTGCTGAAGACATGCTAGAACGAGCCAGTTCCGACCCCACATTCATGAAACGCATTGTAACTGGTGATGAGACGTGGGTTTACGAGTTTGACACTCAAACCAGTCAACAAGCTTCCGAATGGCGCCTTCCAACTGAACCGAAACCTAAAAGGGCACGTCAAACTCGATCAAAACTGAAGGTCATGTTGACAGCTTTTTTCGATTATCGCGGTGTCGTGCACTCAGAGTTCTTGACAGAAGGTCAGACGGTAAATAAATACTATTATCTGAGCGTTATGCGGCGTTTGAGAAAGGCCAGATTTGTGGAACGACAACTCATGGATTCTGCACCACGATAACGCACCAGCTCATAAGGCTATTATTGTGAACGAATTTCTGGCCAAAAGCTCAACAAATTTCATCGAACAACCATCGTAAACACCTGATCTGGCTCCTGCTGATTTCTTTCGCTTTCCAAAACTCAAGTTACCACTTCGAGGCAGCCGTTTTCAGTCGATAGAAGACATAAAGGAAAATTCGGGGCGACAATTGACATCGATTCCTAAAAGTGCCTACAAAAAATGTTTTGATGATTGGATTATTCGTTGGCATAAATGTATAATTTCAGAAGGGGCCTACTTTGAAAGCAATAAAATAAAATTGGATGAATAATTCATTTTTTGTGTTTAATTGACAAATTCCAGGAAATTTCTGACAGTGCAGACAGTCAATTTCACTTACAATATAAGTTTTGAAAGGAATCTGAGAACTATTATCTAACCAAAGTTCTTTCTGAAAAAAATGTTTTTGCCCTCCTCCCCCACTCCTTTAAGAAATATAACATGAATAACATATTCCTTATAAAGTGGTAACCTGAATGTTTATTGTAAATTCTGCATTTCTTGGATGTATATCGTCTGATATTTTATTCATACTATAGAGTTCAAAAATCCATGTCTTTAAAATGAAAAGTACATTTATTCTGACACTTTAAATTAATTGTTTCCCAAAAAAGTTAAATTATTCGTTAATATTTTATTTATTTTATGTTTGCTTTCAAACTTTTCTTATCAAAACAAATAAATTGAAATAAAATAATAAGAGGGGTAAACATGTTTGATTTGGTAGTGTTTAACTCCCGCTTTAACTACTTGTGGCACCGCAGGCGATGACACTGGTAATATATGAAATGAGGATGGAACACCGGTGGAATGTGATGGCGGGGGAAACCGGAGTATCGTGAGAAAGCTTTGCCCACCACATATCTCACTTGCGTTCGCTTGGGATCAAACCCGGGCTGTATACGTGAGAGGCGAGTGGTCTAACCAGTTGGCCACGGCGCGGACCAAATGCATTTTATTCCTATAGTAACTAGTGTTCAAAAATTTTAAATGTGTGTGATAGGTTTGGGAGCTTGTTTTAAATTATTTGATAAATGGTTTTCATCTCTACTTACATACTCGTAAATGTAGCCGATACAGGATAACATTTTACAACGTAATTTTTACTTTCTCTATACGTACTATGTACATAGTGTATAGAGAAGGTATTGCACTCCACTCAAAAATTCGATACCGAGATTTCACCGGAAATATATGTTTTAGAGTCCCCTGTATCCAAAAAAAGTATTTTCAGAAAAAGATCCGTGTGGCTCTGAACACGATAACTCAAAAACGAAAAGTCGGTAAAATACCAAACTTGGTACTTAAGTTGTGTATCTTTCAGGAATGCGACACGAAGATTTTGAGAAAAATCCCCCCACCCCAAACTACCCTTTACATGGAACTTTTTTCGAAAATTTTGATTTTCTAAAAAATGGCTCTAACGATTTTGATTAGAATATCGTATATTAAATATATTTACCTGTCAAATAAAATGTATATTTTGAATTTTCTGGGAATAGCCTCTGAAGACTACTTTATTCTGGGTAAATTTTACGGAATTTTGCATAACTGTTAAACCGTAAGAGATGGACAAAAACTTACCACACAACAAACGTAGAGCACTTTAAAGCACACAATTTATGTTATATACATTTTTTTCGTGGAGCTGATTGTTTTTTTAGATATTCCTTGTTTTTGGTTTCAGCTATAAAAAACTTATACTTTTCTCATACAGGACTTTGTGAACTCGTGTCCCTACAAACAAATGAACTTGTCACATAGCTACCATCTTTTGACTAGCACTTTAACCTATAAAAGACCGTTTATTCGTTTCTATTTACAAGGAAACAAGTAATAAGTATATTTCTGCTAATCAGCAAGACATGAATGCAAGCATAAGCTTTTTAACAATAATTTGCTGCATTGATATAGAGAAAGTCATGTGAATGGAACACATCAGATTTTTAAATGATACCTTCGCCTTTAATGGAACGAGAACTCGTTTCAAAATGTAAAAATGGATATGCATCGTATTTGTCTTTCAGCTGAAATGTTTCATAACAAACTTACGGCTGAAATTGGTCTCGTTAGAAAGTTTCCAGTACCGAGCTCTGCCACATGTTGCTTTCAGGAGATATTAATGTATCTAGAATTAGGCCTGAGAATGTCTCATAGCAAAGTTGAACTCCGAAAGAAATACATGGTTTAATGAATGTAAATTTGAATAGTTTGGCAGCGTGATTTTTACTTCCTCTACACTTACTATGTACATAGTGTATAGAAAAGGTATTGTACTGCACCCAAAAATTCGATACTGAAATTTCACCGGAAATATATGTTTTAGGGTCCCAAATATCCGAAAAAAGAATTTTCACAAACAGGTTCGTGTGTGTGTGCGTGTGTCCATGTGCCCGTGTGTGAACACGATAACTCAAAAACGAAAAGTCGGTAAAATACCAATCTTGGTATTTAATTTTAGTATCTTCCAGGGATGCGACACGAAGAATTTGAGAAAAATCCCCCCACCCCAAACTACCCTTTACATGGCTCTTTTTTCGAAAATTTCGATTTTCTAAAAAATGGCTCTAACGATTTTGATTAAATAATCGTATATTAAAGATATTTACCTGACAAATAAAATGTATATTTTGAATTTTCTGGGAATAGCCTCTGAAGACTACTTTATTCTGAGTGAATTTTACTGAATGTTGCATAACTGATAACCTGTAAGAGATAGACAAAAACTTACCGCACAAAAAATGTAGAGCACATTAAAACACACAATTTATGTTGTATACATTTTTTTTGTTTGAGTTGATCGTTTTTGAGATATTCCTTCTTTTGTTTTCAGGTACGAAAAACTTAACTTTTCTCATACAGGAATCTGTCAACTCCTGTCCATACAAACAAAGGAACATCAGTCACATAGCAACCAGCTTTTGGCTTTCACTTTAACCTATGGTACTCCCTTATTTCGCTTCTACTTACAATAAAGCAAGTAATAACGGTATTTCTGCTAATTTTTTGTCGATTAGCATGAAATATATAGAAGTATAAGTTTAATAACAATAATTTATTACAGAGATGTAGAGAAAGTCATGTGAACGGAACACATCAGATTTTTACTTTCTCTAGCCCCGTATGTATGATGTACATAGGGATAGAGAAGTATTGAATTCCACCCAAAAATTCGATGTCAAGATTTCACCGGAAATGTATGTTTTAGGACCAAAAAAAAAAAAAGCACTTTCAGAAACAGGTCCAAGTGTTTGTTGTCTTCCAGGGATGCGACACGAAAATTTTGAGAAAAATACTCCCAACCCCAACTACCCTTTACATGGAACTTTTTTCGAAAATTTAGATTTTCTTAAAAATGGCTCTAACGATTTTGATTAAAATCTCATGTATTAAGGCTATTTATTTGTATCCGAAATAAAATGTATATCTCTTATTTTCTGGGAATAGCCTTGGAAGACCTCTTTATTCTGGATGCATTTTGCTAAACCGTAATAGATAGACAAAAACCCACTACACAACAAATTTAGATCACAAAACACAAAATTTATGTCATTTACGTTTTTGTTGTAAAGCTAACCGTTTTCGAGATATTATTGGTTTGAATTTCGAAGTACTTAACCTTTTCTCAGACAGGAAGCGTCCGTTTTTCTTTTGTTATACTCCTGGCCAAGCAAAGTAGCGATTTGCAATAACAATCGCATAACGATCGCTTTTGAAACATTTGACTATAACTTTAGCCTAGTTCATTACCTTAGTTCCCTTTTAGTTATAAGAACTAAGTAATAAGGGCATTCTGCTAGTGTTTATTGCGATGAGTGTATGTAGAGCAGCTAGAGAAAGTCATGCGAGTGCAGCACATCAGCTTTTTAAAATCATTATGAGTAGTTATTTTGGCAAATATCGGTAATAAAAAGTAAATTGCAAGTAATTACGAGGGCCGGTTTGTTTTCCAATCTCCGATAGGCTATAAATAAAAGACAAGCTCATAGAAAACAATTATTTTATTACTAAAAGTTTTGTAACTTATGGTTACTTTTCAACATAATCGATATCGATTTTGATTAAAATACTATACGTTTAAATTATTATCAAAGTAAGTGAAATTCATATCTTGAATTTACTGTAAATAACTTCTGAAGTTTTCCTTATTTTTTACTGGTTTTGATTAACTTCCAAACCTTAAGAGGTAGATAAAATTCTACTAGACAAAAACAATGTAGATCTCGTTAATACACGTAATTTATGTCCTATACATTTTTGTGTTGTTAACCATTTTCGACATATTTCTTGTTATTATTTACAATTTTCCAGTACTTACTTTCTTCATATGGGAAGTCGTTATTCACTTGTTTTCATCCTGATCTTACAAAGAGAACAGCATTTTAATACTACCAGCTAACGTATAGCTCTCAAAATATTTTACTAACATCTTAGCCTAATATATTTCATAATTCCCTTTTTATCTATAAACAAATAGGAAATAAAAGCACTTCCCTAATGTTTATCTCAATTAACTTGAGGTATATGGAAGAATAAACTTTTGTAAGAATAACTTGATGCACATAAATATTTACAATCATGCGAATGAAATAAATTCAATTTTTACACCTGTGCAGTTTTTCCTGCGGGAAACAAAAACATACTCAAATGTATAGTGACTGTTGCACAGAAAGCATGCTATACGTTTACTTTCTCTATACGTACTATGTGCATAGTGTATAGAGAAGGTATTATATAGCACCCAAAATATCGATACCGAGATTTCGCCGGAAATATTTGTTTTGAGACTCCCTGAATAAAAAAAAAAAACATTTTTGGAAAAAGGTCCGTGTCTGTTGACAGCATAGCTCAAAAATGAAAAGACCGTTGAATACCAAACTTTGTATTTAAGTTTGGTATCTTCCAAGGATGCGACACGAAGATTTTCAAGAAAACCCCCCACCCCCAACTGTCCTTTACATGGAATTTTTTTCGAAAATTTGGTTTTTCTTTAAAATTGCTCTAACAATTTTGATTAAAATATCCTATAGATATTTATCTGACAAATAAAATGTATATTTTGAATTTTCTGGGAATAGCCTCTGAAGACTACTTTATTCTTGATGAATTGTATATAATTTTGCATAACTGCTAAACCGTAAGAGATGGACAAAAACTTGCCACATAAAAATGTAGAGCACTTTAAAGCACAGAATTTATGTTACATACATTTTTTTGGTGGAGTGGATCGTTTTTTAGATATTCATTGTTTTTGGTATCAGCTTTGAAAAGTTGTTTTCTCATACAGGAATGTGTCAGCTGCTGTCCATATACACAAAGGAACTTCAGTCACATAGCAACCAGCTTTTGACTACCACTTTAAGCTATGGTATTCCCCTATTTTCCTTCTACCTACAAGGAAGCAAGTAATAAGACTATTTCTGCTAATGTTTTCTTGATTAGCATGAAGTAAATAGAAGCACAAGCTTTTTAACAATAATTTGTTACAGAGATGAAGAAAAGGTCATGTGAACACATTAGATTTTTCAAATTGCACAAATTTGCATTGCTGTAGTATTGCAAAGAGGTAAGGATGGTCTTAATCTCTGAAGTGATCAACGCTTCGTTGATTACGGATTGTAAATTAGTAGTTTTATTATGCGAAAACAGAAAAAGTCCCACTAAACGTAAACAAATTAACTTAGAAATAGAAAAAATAACAAACCTAGAGTACGGTAATGAAGGTACAGGTCGTAATGAAACACCGAAATAAAAACAAATGAAGCACTAGTTACTGCAGAACAGAGTGCCACTGTTTTAAAACCGTACAATTTCTTTTCCGCTTTGTTCTAACGGAAAGCATTAAGAATAATGATACAATTTCACAGTACATTAATTCATTACCTAAATATCCCAGTGGTATAAAGCAACACCGCAGCGAATATTACAGGAAAGCTGCCATAATGGGGTATCTTTTGTACAGAGGCCAAGTGTAATTTCACCTGGCGGCAAGGGATGGAACTAGAATGTTGCTGGGACTCCCGCGAGAATGCTCTCAGTTGGGCAAGCAAACAATGCTACGGAACACGTGCCACTGTGTATATATCTCCTGTTGTTGCAGTAATTGTTGTCCAAGCAGGGCATCGCTAATGGCTATCTATTCACATATATTATCTCATGGCACTATTTTACTTACTCTACTAACAAAGGAAATTTTTGCATTCCAACCAAGTCCTCAATACCGAGATTTCATGGGAAATGAAGGGCTGAGAACCATAGTGGGCCATCTACATGTGAGGTCAAAATTGAGCTGTTGCCATCTGTCGGTATAGTTTATGGTTATACAACTTACATTGCAGTGGGCCATGTCCAGCATTTCCCGTTTACAAACAGTAGAGCAACGGTTCCCAACCGGTGTGCCCCGGCACCCTAAGGTGCCGTGTGATTGGCTAAGGGGTGCCGCGAGATATTGAGATAAACAAAAAAAAATACCTTCTACTGAAGCCTTAAGTCTTGTAAGGTCTTGAAATAAAATAAGTCAAATAAATTACTCTCATGCACGGCAGATGGTGATAGTGGTCGATTCATTTCAATAATTCAGTTATACTAGTATCCCACAGATGGCATTACAGCTATACCCTGCCGAACATTCCCGAGACTACCCGCTTCCTCACGAACATTCCCGAGACTTCGACAGATGAATATATAAAAGTGTACGCCGCTTGTATGCCTGCGAAGTGTGGGGTATGGCAGCAGACTCCTGGCTTCTCTGGTTACAGCGGGTGCAGAATAGAGGACTCCGGTCCATATATTCTGTATGTCGACGTTTCCCTTTGAGGCTACTCCATGAAGCTTCGGCCCTCCCATATGTGGAAGATGTTATTAGGCGCCGGGCTCAAAAATTCTACGCCAGATTGGGCGAACATGAGAACGCTCTTGTCAGATCTCTGGAGGAGTACTTACCCTCTGAACGCCGAAAAAGGCGGTTCCGGGTTCCCCGCATGGCTTGCGGGCACCCCCGGTAACCACGGCTTTAAACCAGCCAACAGCGTAATAGCTGAACAAAGAACTCCCCCCCCCCTCCCATAGGGAGAGGTCTATCAAAATTCACCACCATATTTAAAAAAATAAACACCAGCGGAGCAGATGAAAGGATGCTGCTCCTGAAAATGCAACCGCTCGAGGAGCCTACCAGCGCTACCTCCTTAACACCAACACTCGAAACCTCAAACAAAACCTTAACCATCACCTCGTTCCTGTGGTTAAACCCTTACCAGGGTCGGTACACAGCAACAACACCCAGGCTCACCACGAGCCTACCAGACATGCACGCACGCACGCACGCACGCACGCAGGCACGCACACACGCGCTTTCAGTTGTCTTCCTCGCGTTGATTCACAGTGTTTAGCTATGGATAAGTTCATTGTTATACGTAAACGCCAGGACTGTGAAAGTGAACAGTCGGCTCCTACTGCTTGCTTTAAGAAGCCAAATCTTACAGTTTCTCCCGGACCGTCGAATTCACCACATAAAGAAGACAAACGAAAGAAAAGAACATACCAGGACAGTTACTTAGCGTATGGATTTAAGTGGAATAACAACGAGGAAAACCCTATCCTTGTGTGTTTAGTTTGTGCCGAAACACTTAGCAACGAGGCCATGGTACCTAGCAAACTGAAGCGGCATCTTACAACAAAGCATCCTAGTGTGTCACAGAAAAATGTAATGTATTTTTCACATATATTAGAAGGGGAGAAGAAAGCAGCTGTGCGAATGGTAAAGAGAATGGCCATAGGTGATACTGCTCTTGAAACCTCATTTAAAGTGGCAGAACTGATAGCTAAAAAAAAGAAACCTCATACTCTTGGAGAGGAAATCATTGACCCTGCATGTCAAGTTATAGTTTCAACGATACTTGGCGAAGGAGCAGCTAATCAAATTTCGAAAGTTCCTCTGTCCAACAACACAATCAGCCGCAGGATATCTGAAATGTCATGCAATATCAACGAACAAGTCACGGAGAAAATAACAACTTATAGAACATTTGCTTTGCAAGTAGATGAGAGTCTCGATATTGGTGACAAACCGCAACTCCTTGGTTTTATCAGATATATTGATGAAAAAGATATTAGTGAACAGTTTCTGTTCTGTAGACCGCTTGAGACTACAACCACAGGCCATGATATTTTCGTTTATATTAATTCCTGCCTCAATGACCATGATCTTTCATGGAAAGACTGTTGTGGTATATGTACAGATGGTGCACTATCTATGTCTGGGAAAATTAAAGGTTTTACTGCCAGAGCTCTCAATGAAAATCCATCCATTATTATAACTCATTGTTTTCTGCATAGAGAGGCATTAGTCGTGAAAGCGTGTAATGAAGATTTTGCTGAAGTGTTTAACCAAGTTGTGAAAATGGTCAACTATATGAAATCTCGACCTTTAAACTGCAGACATTTTGAACAGTTATGTCGCGCAACGGATGCAGCTCATACCTCTTTGTTACTTCACACAGAAGTAAGGTGGTTGTCGCGGGGTCGTGTATTGAACCGGTTTCTGGAACTTAAAGAACAGCTAAAAACTTTTTTTAAGGATGAAAATCAAGACATATTTCATGAGCTCTTACTAAGTGATTCTTGGTGTTTTGAACTGTCGTATCTGGCAGATATTTTTCATAAGCTGAATGAACTGAATGTTTCGATGCAGGGTCGACATGAAACAATAATCTCCTCAACCAATAAATTGAAAGGTTTTAAAAGAAAACTTAGTTCTTGGAAGTCTGCAGTTCAAAAAGGAGATTTGTCGAACTTTCCATCTCTTCTTAATGTGGCAGGAGATAAAGATCTGGGTAAACTGAAAGACCGCATTTGTGATCACTTATCAAGATTGCAAGATGGAATAGATGCGTACTTTCCAACTATTTCCACTACGAATCTCGGCTGGGTTGTCTCACCATTTGATTTCGTAGATAGTGCAGAGGAAATAGATTTCACTGCTTGCGAACGAGATGAATTTATTGATCTTTGCGCTGATTCCACACTCAAAGGTAAGTTCACCAAGAGTGAGGCGTCGGTGGCTAGTTTTTGGCTTCAACGGAGAGAAGAGTACCCTAACCTAATGAAGAAAGCAATTAACGCACTTTTGCACTTTTCAACATCCTATCTATGCGAGCAAGCCCTCTCTGCTATGGTGACAATAAAATGCAAAGCAAGAAATACACTGAATAACCTTGAGGATGATTTGCGTGTTTCACTGTCAACTGTAAGACCCGACATCACATATGTGTGCTCTAAGCATCAATCACAAGTTTCACATTAATCATTAATCGAACAAAATTTATTGATGTATTTTTACTCAGTGATTGTAGTAAAGTTTACTGTATTATGTTATGGTGTACGTTATTATTATATAATATTTCAATAAATTAACATATTAAGCTTAATTTTCTTTTAATTCAAGGAAGGGTGCCCTAGTGTTTAATGCTATTCCCAAGGGTGCCGTGAACTTCAAAAGGTTGGGAAACACTGCAGTAGAGCATAAAAAAATCTTATGTGTTACACTCACATGGCTTTCTCTAGCCGTTCTACAAACTTCTTACATAAGATTATTCTTCTTTCTGCACCTTGCTAATCGAGGTATTCAGCACAATGTTCTTATTACTTAGTTCCTTATAAGTAGGAAGAAAATAAGGGAATACACTAGGCTAAATCGATAGTCAAATGTTTTAAAAGCTGTCGTAATGCGATTGTCATTACAAATTGCTTCTTTTCTTGGCCAGGAGTAGAACAAAAGAAAAACGGACAATCCTGTCTGAGAAAAGTACAAGTACTTCACAACTGAAACTAATAACAATGAGTACCTTGAAAACGGTAAGCTCCACGAGAAAAATGTATATGACGTAAGTTGTGTATTTTAACAAGGCCTACATTTTTTGTATAGTAAGTTTTTGTCTATCGCTTACGGTTTATAAGTTATGCCAAATTAAGCAAAACTCATCCCGAATAAACAGGTCTTTAGAAGCTATTCCCAGAAAATTCAAGATATACATTGTATTTGTCAGGTAAATATCTTAAATACACGATATCTTAATCAAAATCGTTAGAGCCATTTTTAAGAGAATCAAAATTTTCGAAAAAAGTTCCATGTAAAGGGTAGTTTGGGGTGGAAGATACTGGTATTTTAGCTACTTTTCGTTTTTGAGTTATCGTGTTCACAGACACACGGACACACGGACCTTTTTCTGGAAATGCTTTTTTTGGATTCGGGGGGTCCTAAAACATATATTTCCGGTGAAATCTCGACATCGAATTTTTGGGTGGAATGCAATACTTCTCTATCCATATGCACATTGTACATACGAGGCAAGAGAAAGTAAAAATGGGTCTAAATGAAATTACAAATTCTGTTAGAGTGGTCCAAGTCCATGCAGCAAATCACGCTACTGCATATGATGACCTTATGTCCATGCTACCATTTATTCCTCCAGTGAAGCATGATTTTTATAAGAGTTTTCGTGTGCAAGTCAATAATGATGATCAGCAGGACACTGATTAGATGTATGGAAATGGCCCAGTTATATTTCTTTAAGCTGAGCCAAATCCCAGCAAAGGAAAATAGCTCCCAATAAATAACTATAAAACCTAATTTTGCATGAAGCCACATTAATGTTGTATCAATATAAGATAGAAAATATATTCTAGATTGCTGTGCCATTTAGTTATTATGTGTAACTTGGCTCAATAAATTATGATATTGAAAAAACATTAACCTTCTATTTCTCCATTTTTAAAAAAAATGGTGCTTGGCCCACTATGGTTCTCAACCCTTCATATTTTGAAACTCCCTGAATACAATTAACATTGTTACTTTCTCTAGCACAATGTACATGTGGATAGAGAAGAAAGAACTGGAGTGCCCGGGGAAAACCCGCCCAGCGGCGCTTTGTCCACCACAAATCTCACATGCGGTCGCTTGGGATCGATCCCAGGCCATCTAAGTGAGAGGAGAGTGGTCTAACCACTCGGCCACGGCGTGGCCTCTGTGTGTGTTTGAGTGTGGCTCTGTGGAGCACATAGCTCAAAAACGAAAAGAACGTTAAATACGAAACTTGGTGTTTAAGTTTGGTATCTTCGAAAATTTTGATTTTCTCAAAAATAGGTCTAACGATTTTGCATAAACTATTGTATATTAAAGATATTTAGCTGACAAATAAAATATATATCTTGAATGTTCTGGGAATAGCCTCTAAAGACTACTTTATTCAGGATAATTTTAAGACATTTTTCAGAATTAGTACACCGTAAGATATACACAAAAGCTAACTTAACAGAAAATGTAGAGCTCATTAAAGCATACAATTTATGTTATTTACATGTTTACTTTCTCCATATGTGTCATGTACATAGTGTATAGAGATAGTAATGCACTCCACCAAAAAATTCGATACCGAGATTTACATGGAACTTTTTTCGAAAATTTTGATTTTCTCAAAAATGGCTCTAACGATTTTGATTAAAATTTTGGATATTAAACATATTTACCTGACAAATGAAATGTATATCTTGAATTTTCTGGGGATAGCCTCTGAAGAGCGGTTTATTCTGGATGAATTTTACTAAATTTTGAATGACTGCTAAACCGTAAGAGATGGACAAAAACTTACTACACAAAAAATGTAGAGCACTTTAAAGCACACAATTTATGTTATATACATTTTTTTCGCGGAGTTCGTCGTTTTTGTGACATTTCTTATTTTTGGTTTCTGCAATGAAAAACGTATTATTTTCTCATACAGGAACTTGTCAACTCCTATCCATACAAACAAAGGAACTTCATTGACATAGCAAGCAGCTTTTGACTATCACTTTAACCTACGTTTGTCCCTTATTTCGCTGATACTTACAAGGAAGCGAGTAATAAGACTATTTCTGCTAATTTTTTTCTGATTAGCATAAAGTAAATAGAAGTATCAGCTTTTTAATAATTATTTGTTGCAGGGATATGGAGAAAGTCATGTGAATGGTACACATCAGATTTTTTTCGTGGAGTTGATTTTTTTAAGATATTTCTTGTTATTAGTTTCAGCTTTAAAATACTTATACTTTTCTCATACAGGAATTTGTCAACTCGTGTCCATAAAAACAAAGGAACTTCAGTCACATAGCCACCAGCTTTAGACTACCACTTTAACCTATGGTACTCCCTTATTTCTCTTCTACTTGCAAGGAAGCAAGTAATAAGACTATTCCTATTAATTTTTTTTCGATTAGCATGGAGTAAATGGAATAGTAAGTTTTTTTAACAGTAATTTCTTGCAGATATGTAGAGAAAGTAATGTGAATGGAACACATCAGATTTTTACTTTCTCTAGCCCCGTATGTACAATGTACATAGAAATAGAGAAGTACTGCATTCCACCCAAAAATTCGATGTCGAGATTTCACCGGAAATACATGTTTTAGGACCCCCTGAATCCAAAAAAAGCATTTCCAGAAAAAGGTCCGTGTGTGTGTGTGTGTGTTCGTGTGTCCGCGTGTCCGTGTGTCTGTGAACACGATAACTCAAAAACGAAAAGTAGCTAAAATACCAAACTTGGTATTTAAGTTCAGTATCTTCCAGGAATGCGACACGAAGATTTTGAGAAAAATCACCCCACCCCAAACTACCCTTTACATGGAACGTTTTCGAAAATTTTGATTTTCTTAAAAATGGCTATAACGATTTTGATTAAAATATCGTATATTAAAGCTATTTACCTGAAAAACAAAATTTCTATCTTGAATTTTCTGGGAATAGCTTCTAAAGATCTGTTTATTCTGGATGAATTTTGCTTAATTTGGCATAACTAATAAACCGTAAGAGATAGACAAAAAGTTACTCTACAACAAATGTAGGCCTTGTTAAAATACACAATTTATGTCATATACATTTTTTACGTGGAGCTTACCGTTTTCGAGGTATTCATTTTTATTAGTTTCAGTTGTGAAGTACTTATACTTTTCCCAGACGGGAGTGTCCGTTTTCCTTTTGTTCTACTCCTGGCCAGGAATAGAAGCGATTTGTAATAACAATCGCATAACGACAGGTTTTAAAACATTTGACTCTCGATTTAGCCTAGTGTATTCCCTTATGTTCTTCCTACTTATAAGGAACTAAGTAATAAGAACATTCTCCTGAATACCTCGATTAACAAGGTGCAGGAAGAATAATAAGCTTATTTAAGAAGTTTATAGAATGGCTAGAGAAAATCATGTGAGTGTAACCCATAAGATTTTTTTCACCTATTGTAGTCAGTCTCGTTCCAAGTCTCTCTTAATTACAAGGATGAAAGGCACAAATGTAATAAAGAGGAGGTAAAGAAGAAGAGAATGATCCTGTACTCCAGTTTATACAAGTTACACAATCTAGTCAGTTAGAAGCTGTGGTTAATCACCGATACTGAGCCACGTGTGTGCAAAACGCCCAGCGTCAAATGACGTGACAGTGACAAAAGCCGCACCAAAGGACATCACAAAGGAAGTTGCAGAGTTTGCGGGTTTGTTGGGATACAATGTTGATATCAGTGGCGACATTCCTGTTATGTTCCTCAGCAACATGTTGCTGGTGTAGATGAGTCATTTCTCAATTAAATAACATATTACACTTCGTATTTTAGATACAGGAGATCCTAAAACATATATTTCCAGTGAAATCTCGGTATCGAATTTTTTGGTGGAGTGCAATACATTCTCTATACACTGTATACATAGCACGTATAGAGAAAGTAACAAACGAAGAAACAAAAACAAAAAAAAACAACCTGAAATATTTTCGTTTTTGTATGATCTCTCAAAACTAACCTAAATGATTTTGATTAGTTAAACATTTTGACATCTTGTAATTAATATATAATAAATATTTTTCAAATAGTAAAAAAAAATACTTTGGATACGGGAAGATGTGATTTCACACTCAAACTCACAAAACTCACAAAAAATCTTGATTGAAGTGAAATACTTAGAAAAATAAGCATTCATATGAATACGCATAGTGCCGAATTATAGACAGTAAAGGGTAGAGAAACTCATGTGAAAGTAATGCATATGTTATTTTTACTTTCTCTATACGCACTATGTACATAGTGTATAGAGAAGGTATTGCACTCCACCCAAAAATTCAATACCGAGATTTCACCGGAAATATATGTTTTAGAGTCCCCAATATCCAATAAAAGCATTTTCACAAAAAGGTCCGTGTGTGTGTGTGTGTGTGTGTGTGTGTCTGTGAACACGATAACTCAAAAACGAGAAGTCGGTAAAATACCAAACTTAGTATTTAAGTTTAGTATCTTCCAGGGATGCGACACGAAGATTTCGAGAAAAAATCCCCCCACCTTCAACTACCCTTTACATGGAACTTTTTTCGAAAATTTTGATTTTCTCAAAAATGGCTCTAACGATTTTGATTAAAATTTCGTATGTTAAAGATATTTACCTGACAAATTAAATGTATATCTTGAATTTTCTGGGAATAGCCTTTGAAGAGTAGTTTATTCTGCATGAATTTTACTGAATTTTGGATAACTCCTAAACCGTAAGAGATGGACAAAAACTTACTGCACCAAAAATGTAGAGCACATTAAAACACACAATTTATGCTATATACATTTTTTCGTGGAGTTCGTCATTTTTGAGACATTGCTTATTTTTGGTTTCTGCTATGAAAAGCGTATACTTTTCTCATACAGGAACTTGTCAACTCCTATCCATATAAATAAAGGAACTTCATTGACATAGCAACCCGCTTTTTACTATCACTTTAACCTATGGTAGTCCCTTATTAGAAGTAAATAGAAGTATAAGCTTTTTAAGAATAATTTGTTGCAGGGATATAGAGAAAGTCATGTGAATGGTACACATCAGATTTTTTCCTTTCTTTTAATTAATTTCTATATATCCCTATTAGGGGGAGAAACAACGTACTGAGTTGTGTTTTTACTCTCTGGAACTTTTTACTTTTACATCGAACGCACATTCACTTCTCTATTGGCTCTGAAAATGGCTCTGAATAAAGGAAAACTTCCTGCCGCAGCTGGGAGATTAACCCTGGACCTCCGCGTTGAGAAATGTTGGTCACTAGACCACAGATGCAGTCATGTGCGTTTTGTGCAAGCATCCATGCACGATATTGTGGCAGGCGCATTTAACAGCCGGTGGTGGGAGGAGGAGGTGCCGAGCACAAAATCGAATCAGAGCTTGCGCCGCCTTGCAGCTTAGTATAAGTTAAGACGCAGTGAAATAATTCCATCAAGCCAGTAATAAACACAATTAGCGTCAAAAAATTTATTTACTTTCCAGGAAAAAACAATTACGTTGAAGCTCACAGTATAAAAAAAAAAAAAAAAATATATACCTATATTTTTTTTTGTTAACTGCTTGCAGAGTTGAGTGTACATTAAAGTCATTTTACGATGACAGTTTTTTTCAACTTTCGATAGGCTATAAATAAAAGAAAAGTTCATAGAATACAATTATCTTATTACTAAAAGTTTTGTACACTAATGGTTACTTTTCAACATAATCACCGAAAAGACAAAGAACAAAACAAAACAAAAAAAAAAAAGATACACAGAAAAAGCAAGGGCAATTTCAAAAATCTGATATGTTACACTCACATGACTTTCTCTAGCTCTTCTACAAACTTCATACATAAGATTCTTCTTCTTTCTGCACCTTGCTAATCGTGGTACTCATTAGCACAATGTTCTTATTACTTAGTTCCTTATAAGTAGGAAAAAATAAGGGAATACACTAGGCTAAACCAATAGTCAAATGTTTTAAAAGCTGTCGTTATGGGATGGTCATTACAAATCGCTTCTTTTCTTGGCCAGGAGTAGAACTAAAGGAAAACGGACACTCTCGTCTGAGAAAAGTATAAGTAGTTCACAACTGAAACAAATAACAATGAATACCTCGAAAATGGTAAGCTCCACGAGAAAAATGTATATGACATAACTTGTGTATTTTAACAAGGCCTAATTTTTTTGTATAATAAGTTTTTGTCTATCTCTTACGGTTTACTAGTTATGCCAAATTAAGCAAAATTCATCCAGAATAAACAGGTCTTCAGAAGCTATTCCCAGAAAATTCAAGATATACAATTTGTTAGGTAAATATCTTTAATATATGTTATTTTAATCAAAATCGTTAGAGCCATTTTTAAGAAAATAAAAAATTTCGAAAAAGTTCCATATAAAAGGTAGTTTGGGGTGGGGGAATTTTTCTCAAAATCTTCGTATCGCATCCCTGGAAGATACTAAATTTAAATACCAAGTTGGGTGTTTTAGCTACTTTTCGCTTTTGAGTTATCTTGTTCACAGACACATGGACTCACGGACGCACACACGGACCTTTTTCTGAAAATGTTTTTTTTTGGATACAGGGGGTGCTAAAACATGTGTTTCCGGTGAAATCTCGGTATAAAATTTTTGGGTGGAGTACAATACTTCTCTATCCCTATGTACATTGTATATATGGGGCTAGAGAAAGTGAAAAAGTAAATCCATTATTAACCTAGGTTTAAAATATTAGAGCAACATTTTAGTTGTTTTTTTTTTTTTTTGTCACATGGTATTGAGATCGTTAATTGGCTTCTCTACAAAATTTATTGTTAGTTTAATAATTATTTAGCAGTGTATAGTTAAAGAGAACAAATCCTTACTAACTTATGTATTTAGCAGAGTAAATTCAGCTTAGAGCAATGCAAATAGAAAGCTGACGCCAAGATAGGAGAGTGGTGTGAGAAGCTCTTTGTCCAGTCACGTACCAACGGCTCACTACGGGGGTAAACCTTAAAATTCGGAAAAGAATAATTTTCCATTATTTAACGCGTGACACGTGGGTTTTGCGGTACACTCTGGGATGAGAACAGAGGCTTTTGGGTAATACTTACGTCAATTGCGCGGCCAATCAGAAAGAAGCCGCCATGGCGGTATTTTTAGTATAAAAGGAACAGAGTAAAGCACACCGGGGCTGTATGTCGCTGTCTGTTGTCTGATCTTGTAATACTGTCATGCTGAACGTCACTTCTTCGCACAAAGTGAAACATTGTAACTCGTAACGATATTTAGTAGTTTACAGCGCTCTAAGTCAAGTGTATTTAAAGTTAATGACGTGTATTAAATTATATTGTGTAAAGCAGAATCAAAGAAGAAGAATAAATATAAATAATTACGTGTGAATAACCAAGTATTAAAGTTCCTAATAAGTGTTTAAGTTAGCAGAATTGTAAAGCGAAGTGCTTATCTCGCTGCTCCTAGTTAAAATAAACTCAAGGAAAGTTACGTATGTCTACATTCTTATAAGATCACTCCCTGAACTACCCCCATTAACTGTACCACCCCGAGAGAGTCAACCATCGTGCAGACTGAGCAACGCTGAGGCATTTCACCGGTAGTAGATTTACATCAACAGGTACGTGGGTCTACTCATTGGTAGTGGAGTGAGTCTTAGAGCACCGCCAACGTCACCAATCTGGGCACGAAGCCGAGAACACCGCATCTGGTGCTCCGAACGTGGTGATAAGGAGAATACGTCACAGCAATAAGTCCACCGTAGTAGTTTTTTAGTGGCATTACAAAAACATAAACAAATTTGACCAATTATTTTCAATGCAAAATTGATGAAATTTTCACTGTAATTTATTACTTTCTCTACACGTACAATGTGCATAGTGTATAGAGAAGATATTGTAATGCACCCACAAATTCGATACCGAGATTTCACCGGAAATACATGATTTGAGACCCGCTGAATCCAAAAAAAGCATTTTTAGAAAAGTATGTGTCTGTGGACAGCATACGTCAAAAAAGAAAAGTCCGTTAAATAACAAACTTGGTATTAAGGTTTGGTATTTTCTAAAGATACGACACGAAAATTTTCAAGAAAATTCCCCCACCCCCAACAACCCTTCACATGTAACTTTTTTCAACAATTTTGATTTTCTCAAAAATGGCTGTAACGATTTCGATTAAAATATCGTATGTTAAAGATATTTACCTGACAAATAAAATGTATATCTTGAATTTTCTGGGAATAGCCTCTTAAGACTATTTTATTCTGGATGAATATTACGAAATTTTGCATAGCTGCTAAACCATAAGAAATGCATAAAACTTACCACACAAAAAATATAGAGCACGTTAAAACACACAATTTGTGTTATATACATTTTTTTTCGAGTAGTTTATCGTTTTTTTAGATATTCCTTGCTATTGGTTTCAGCTTTAAAACACATACTTTTCTCATACTAACAAAGGAACTTCTGCTAATTCTTTCTCGATTAACCTGAAGTAAATAGAAGCATAAGATTTTTAATAATTTTTTTGCAGGGATTTTTTGCATTATATTACATCTGTGGTGTAAATTGACAGAGGCTAGCATTAGTAGTTTGGAGTTTCAAATGTCATTAACGTGTTGCATGCGTTTACTGGTCAGCTACCAGCTCCCAATAACTTTTGTGTCTGAATTTGAAGGGAGTGTGAGATTAGGCAGTCGTGGCAGCACTGTGCATGGATGTAGCAGCAATCAGCGGTTCTGTCAATTCCATGCTTTCTGAACGTCTGCCCTCTCCCTGACGACCGCGTGGACTGGAGGAGAGTACAGACAGATACGCCCGGGTGAACTATTAAAAGTGCCCCCCGCCCTTCACTCACAACAGTGACAAAATGGCGCCACGCTAGTAACTCTACCGCAGAGCACTGTCACAACCCGGCGGTTGCTTGGTTCGGCAATCACCATCTAACCCTTGTTATTCCTACTCATGGACCAGAAACCTTATTCATTTCCATATAACGTTATTCAGCTTAAGAAAATCTATATGTTCCATTCACATGACTTTCTCTACTTCTCTGCAACAATTATTGTTAAAAAGCTTATGCTTCTATTTACTTCTGCTAATCAAGAAACAATCAGCAGCAATAGTCTTATTACTTGCCTCCTTGTAAGTAGAAGCGAAATAAGGGAGTACCGTAGGTTAAAGTGATAGTCAAAAGCTGTTTGCTACGTAACTGAAGTTCCTTTGTTTGAATGGACAGGAGTTGACACAGAGAAAAGTATGTTTTTCAAAGCTGAAGCCAAAAACAAGGAATATCTAAAAAACGAACAACTTCACGAAAAAATGTATATTACATAAATTGTGTATTTTAACCTGCTCTACAATTTTTGTGTGGTAAGTTTCTGTCCATCTCTTATGGTTTAGCAGTTATGCAAAATTCCGTAAAATTCATTCAGTTTAAAGTAGTCTTCAGAGGCTATTCCCAGAAAATTCAATATGTACATTTTATTTGTTAGGTAAATATCTTCAATATACGATATTTTAATCAAAATCGTTACAGCCATTTTTAAGAAAATCAAAAAATTTTGAAAAAAGTTTCATATAAAGGGTCGATGGGGGTTGGGGGATTTTCTTCAAAATGTTAGTGTCGCATCCCTGAAAGATACTAATCTTAAATACCAAGTTTGGTGCTTTACCGACTTTTCATTTTTGAGTTATCGTGTTCACAGGCACACAGACACACACACATGGACCTTTTTCTGAAAATACTTTTTTTGGATACAGGGAACCCTAAAACATATATTTCCGGTGAAATCTCGGTATCGAATTTTTTGTGGAGTGCAATACCTCCTCTATACATTATGTACATGGTGCGTATAGAGAAAGTAAAAAGGTTTCCTTTATGCGATTTTTATATAATTTATGTGAATATCCGGAAATACGAGGGCTGTAAAGATAGTAGCGGCAACATGGTCCCCACATTCACAGGAGAGCGGGTATGAGACAATAGGATATGGGAGCGATCAGGTGACTAGTGTCGATGTGTGGTCGGGCTGCCAGTTGAGAGTGTGTTGTTGAAGTGAACAGTGTCAAGTGCACCACTCTAAAGCATGTTTACCAAAGGCGATCAGCGTTCGTGGATTAAAATCGAGGTTGCCAGTGCAAAAAAAATGCACCAGGATGTTATCGAGGATTACGTGAAGCCTGTAGCGGGAATGCATTGCCGTACAGGACGGTTCCACGATGGGTCAAGGCGTTTCGTGCAGGCCGGACTGAGACTGTGGCTTTGCACCGCCGTCCATTCCCCAAGATCAGATTGCCATGGACTATCGATGGACTGTCCGGGAATTATCCGTAGAGGTTGGTCTCTGTCATCAAACAGTGTGGCATATCCTGACGAAATGTCTTCACCTGAGGAAAATTGCGTCCCGTTGGGTTCCACATTGACTCACTGAGGTACAGAAATGGCACCGGTATCCACCTGGACAGATACCGCAACGAAGGAGACGCATTTCAGCAGGGTATTGTCGTCATTGATGAGACGTGGGCACGAGACTATGAGCCGGAATTGAAGCACTACCCAGATTCACCACGTCCACAGAAAGCTCGACAGGAACCCAGTCGGGTGAAGCTGAAGCTGATACGACTATTCTCACGCATGCTGTGCCGTAGGGACAAACCATCAACAGTGTCTACTATTGCCGATTTCTGGAGCGACATCTTCGTCCGGCTATGTGGCGCAAACGTCCACGTTTATTACGAGACCATCACCCCATAGTGTTGCGTGACAACCCACGTTTCCACGTGTTTCCGAAGTTGAAGGAACCCCTCCAAGGCCGTCGATTTCCTGACGTGTGATCTGTAGTCCCTGGAGTAGGGCGCTCCGACACAGTCATCAACAGAAATTGCCTTGTCAACGGTCCCCAACGGCTGCCCTACATTTGGCAAAAGTCAGGGACTTTGCGGATGACCACATTGAAGGAATGTAATGCAATTGTACTTGTGAGTTCAATAAATATTGTGTTCTATCAATGTTGCCACTACTTTACAATGTTGCCTAGATATAAAATTCCAGCCCTGAATGTCAAAATAAATTTGTGAAGTGAGTAGCTTCGGAAAATATATTGTCGTGGAAGAAAGGAACTGGATTCCAAATTACCTGTTCATTTGTTCGTGCGCAAATGGTTGCGCTTTGGATAATAATTAGTAACAACGTTTTTCAGCCTATGTAGCGAAAAGGATTCAGATTTCTTTTCTCTGAAAGTAACACGTTTTTCCCTTCAGGAGAGTTAACTCAACTCATTAGCACTCTACTTAATGATGCACAAGTTTATTTGTGAATGAAATAGAGAGAAACGTAGACGATATTAAGTTTGAACAAATTAAACTGGAAACGCTGGGTTAATTGCGAGAATATTGCTGCCGGAAGTAGAGGCGCCTAGAGGACTGCCCTTGTTTTGTTTTTATCAACATGCTTGCTTGGACACGTCCTATTTAGTGCTTCCTACTCTGTCCCACTTTGTAACATCTTGCTAAATGAGAGTTTCCCAACTTTGTCTTCCAGTAAAGCAGAGTCAAGTAATATATACTGAGCACTCCAAAAGTAGGTGTCTCATATGCAGTCGGACTTAATAACAAAACCTACATCCACGTAAACCTGTCTTGTTTCTCCATAGTCAAACAAAGGTCTTCTTCAGGCGAGAGAACAGATTATAAATAACCAGAACAACAGCTACCTAAAGAAAACATGTAGTTATTATAAGAGTCAAAAAATCTTATGTGTTCCATTCACATTACTTTCTCTACATCTGTGTAACAAATTGTTGTTAAAAAGTTTATGTTTCTATTTACTTCATGCTAATCAAGAAAAAATGATCAAAAATGGTTTTATTACCGGCTAACTTGTAAGTAGATGCAAATTAAGGGAAACCATAGGTTAAACTAGTTGCTATGTAATTGAAGTTCCGTTGTTTGTATGGATAGGAGTTGACAAATTCCTGTATGAGAAAGATATAAATTTTTAAGCTGAAACCTAAAACAACGAATATCTTAAAAACGATCACCTCCACGAAAAAAATGTATATAACATAAATTGTGTGTGTTAATGTGCTCTACATTTTCTGCATTTTAAATTTTTGTCCATCTCTTACGGTTTAGCAGTTATTCATAATTCCGTAAAATTCATCCAGAATAAAGTAGTCTTCAAAGGCTATTACCAGAAAATTCAAGATATACATTTTATTTGTCTGTAATATACGATATTTTAATCAAAATCGTTAGAGCCATTTTTTAAAAAATACAAATTTTCAAAAAATGCTCCGTGTAAATGGTAGTTGGGGGTGGGGGAATTTTCTTGAACATCCTCGTGTCGCGTCCTTAGAAAATACCAAACCTATATACCAAATTTGGTTTTTAACGGACTTTTCTTTTTTGAGCTATGCTGTCCACAGACATATAGACACACACACACAGACACATACACAGACACAAACACGCACACACACGGACCTTTTAGTAAAAATGCTTTTTTTGAATTCAGGGCACCCAAAACATGTATTTCCGGTAAAATATCGGTATCGAATTTTGGGTGGAATACAATACCTTCTCTATACACTATGTACATAGTACGTGTAGAGAAAGTAATAAGATACTAGATAATAATACAGAGTGGTTTATGTGTCACCTACTTGGAAAATGTTGAACTTAAATATCAAGTTTGGTATTTAACAGATTCTTCGTTTTTGAGTTAATGTTGTCCACACACACACGCGTGCGGATCTTTTTACAACAATCTGATGTGTTCCATTCAAATGACTTTCTCTACATCTTTGCAACAAATTATTGTTAAAAGGCTTATGCTTCTATTTACTTCATGCTAATTGAGTAAAATTAGTAGAAATAATCCATTACTTGCTTCCTTGTAAGTAGATGCGAGATAAGGGAGTACCATAGGTTAAAGTGAAAGCCAAAAGCTGGCTGCTATGTGACTGAAGTTCTTTGTTTGTATGGACAGGAGTTAACAAATTCCTGTATGAGAAAAGTTTTTTTAAAGCTGAAACCAAGAGCAAGGAGTATCTAAAAATCTGATGTGTATCATTCGCATGAATTTCTCTACATCTCTGCAATAAATTACTTTTAAAAAGCTCATGCTTCTCTATACATCATGCTAATCCACAAAAAATTAGCAGAAATAGTCTTATTACTTGTTTCCTTGTAAGTAGAAGCTAAATAAGGGAGTACTATAGGTTAAAGTGATAGTCAAAAGATGGTTGCTATGTGACTGAAGTTCCTTTGTTTATATGGACAGGAGTTAACAAATTCCTGTATGAGAAAAGTAAGTTTTTTATAGCTGAAACCAAAAACAATGAATAGCTCAAAAACGATCAACTCCTCGAAAAAATGTATGTAACATAAATTGTGTCTTTTAACGTGCTCTACATTTCTTGTGTAGTAAGTTTTAATCTAAGTCTTACGGTTTAGCAGTTATGCAAAATTTCGTAAAATTCTCCAGAAAAAGGAGATTCTAGAGGCTGTTACCAGAAAATTCTAGATATACATTTTGTTTGTGAGATAAATATATTTAATATATGATATTTAAATAAAATCGTTAGAGCCATTTTTTAGATAATCAAAATTTTCGAAAAAAGTTCCATGTAAAGGATAGCTTAGGTTGGGGGGATTTTTCTCAAAATCTTCGCATCCCTGGAAGATACTAAACTTAAATACAAAGTTTGTTATTTTACCAACTTTTCGTTTTTGAGTTATGGTGTTCACAGACACACGAACACACTGACACATGGACACACACACGGACCTTTTTGTGAAAATGCTTTTTTTGGATATAAAGGACCCTAAAACATACATTTCCAGTGAAATCTCGGTATCGAATTTTTGGGTGGAGTGCAATACCTTCTCTATGCACTATGCACATAGTGCGTGCAGGGAAAGTAAAAAACGATGAACTCCACAAAAAAAATATATATGACATAAATTACGTGTTTTATCGTGATCTACATTTTTTGTGTACAAGTTTTTGTCTATCTCTTACGGTTTATTAGTTATGCCAAATTTAGCAAAATTCATCCAGAATAAACAGGTCTTTAGAAGCTATTCCCAGAAAATTCAAGATATACATATTATTTGTCAGGTAAATATCTTTAATATACGATATTTCAATTAAAAGTGTTAGAGCCATTTTTAAGAAAATCAATATTTTCGAAAAATGTTCCATGTAGAGGGTAGTTTGGGGTGGCGGGATTTGTCTCAAAATCTTCGTGTCGCATCCCTCTAAGATACTAAACTTAAATACCAAGTTTGGTACTTAAGCTACTTTTCCTTTTTGAGTTATCGTGTTCACAGACACACGGACACTCACACGGACCTTTTTCTGAAAATGCATTTTTTGGATTCATGGGGTCCTAAAACATTTATTTCCGGTAAAATCTCGGTATCGAATTTTTGGGTGGAATGCAATACTTCTCTATCCCTATGTATATTGTATATACGGGGCTAGAGAAAGTAATAAAAAGTTTGTTAAGATTTTTTTTGGAACCACGGGGAGGGGTTTACCCGTCACTGACTTTGGGAGTTTGGTGTTTCTGCTTCGATATCTGTGCCCCCAGGCTATCCGTCCTCAAGAAAATGACATTAATTGCATCTCGCAAGATATCGACTTTCGTTTGTTTCCTTGACCCCAAGGGCTCTGTCATCCGTTGTTGACATCAATTAGATTTCCAGTCACGAAATAACCGACTTAGATTCTGCGGACTTGGTTTACGTTCTTATGATTCTCCCGAAAATAAGCGGAGATGACGTTGAAAAATGTGCAGAGTCAAGTGAATGAAACAAGACCATTTGGAAAATCCCTTCAGATCTTCGTTATTACACACGACCACAGTTCTAGTGGATTATCTCCACAAATTCAAGATTCCTTTTTTACTTTCTCTACACGTACTATGTACATAGTGTATAGAGAAGGTATTGTACCTCATCCAAAAATTCGATATCGAGATTTCACCGGAAATATATGTTTTAGGGTCCCCGTATACAAAAAAAAAAAATCTGATGTGTTCCATTCACATGCCTTACTTTATATCAGTGCAATAAATTATTCTATTTGCTTTATCTAATAGAGCAAAAATTAGCAGAAATAGTCTTTTTACTTGCGTCCTTGTTAGTAGAAGCGAAATAAGGGAGCACCATAGGTTAAAATGACAGTCAAAAGGTGGTTGCTGTGTGACTGAAGTTCCTTTGTTTGTATGGACACGAGTTCACAAAGTCCTGTATGAGAATATCTCAAAAAAATCAACTCCACAAAAAAAAATGTATATAACATAAATTGTGTGTTTTAAAGTGCTCTACATTTGTTGTGTGGTAAATTTTTGTGTATCTCATATGGTAAAATTCATCCAGAATAAAGTAGTCTTCAGAGGCTATTCGCAGAAAATTCAAAATATACATTTTATTTGTCAGATAAATGTATTTAATATACGAAATTTTAATCAAAATCGTTAGAGCCATTTTTTAGAAAATCAACATTTTCGAAAAAGGTTACATGTAAAGGGTAGTTTGGTTTTGGGGGATTTTTCTCAAAATCTTCGTGTCGCATCCTTGTAAGATACTAAACTTAAATACCAAGTTTGGTGCTTTACCGACTTTTCGTTTTTGAGTTATCGTACTTTTTTTTTGGATTCAGGGGACCCAATACCTTCTCTATACATTATGTACATAGTATGTGTAGAGAAAGTAATAAACCAAGAATAATTTGTGACAGAATAGGTAGTGTGAATGTAACACATCAGGTCTTTTCGTGCTAGAAGCCATCAGCGGTGTTTGGAGCAGCTCCTGATGACATTCAAGTAGAGCTGTAGAAAGTCTTGGAATTAGCGAAATTCTCTCTTTGCCCTCTTGAGGATAGCAGTGCAAATTGTTTCAGCAAGTTGGCAAGCCTTGGGGCCACTCCAAATGCTGTAATTACGTTATAAAGCTACATAAAGAATCCGTCCGGTTGGTTCCACTACCTCCCACCCGCTCAATTAAGATGCAAACTACGAGCGACCCCGGCGGGTTTAAAGTGCCGCTGCTGCAATATAACAGCCGTTTGTATTAGAAAGCATAACGCATATCCAATGGAATACTAGATGTGAGTGCTCAAACTAAATGCCGCTAAACGTCTGCGAAATTGGATACTCATGTACTGATTTTCTATTCTCTGTGAGTCTTGGGGGTAGTGATAGGATATTTGAGGACCCTGAGTAGTGGTAAAACCTGCTCTAATGAATACAGTGATCAAAGTTTACGGGCTTGAGACCTTCAGGCAATTTAAATCTGCTTCCTTTCACCGGTTATTTAACAGGGTTTCCCAGCAGCCGTGATTGCATTAAACCTCTTAAACTCTTTCAAAAAGCCAGGATTACAGAAACTGCCTCATCTTTCGTTATAACATGAAATACCCTCTGAGACATGCCACTTTATACAGAGTGGATAGTTTAAAGCCGAGACTGTACGATATCTCCAAAACTCAGAGTCAAAAAGTCTGTAAGGAAAATATAATGTCCAGGGCAGGAGCTGCTTTATACAGCATAGACCATTTAAGTTGAAATTGTAGAATATCTCCAAAACTAAACAGTCAGTAGTCCATAAAAAAACATCTGATGTGTTCCACTCACATGACTTTCTCTACAACTCTGCAATAAATTATTGTTAAAAAGCTTATGCTTCTATTTACTTCCTGCTAATCGAGAAAAAAATAGCAGAAATAGTCTTATTACTTGCGAAATAAGGGAGTACCATAGGTTAAAGTGATGGTCAAAAGCTGGTTGCTATGTGACTGAAGTTCTTTTGTTTGTATGGTCCCGAGTTCACAAAGTCCAGTATGAGAAAATTATGTTTTTCATAGCTGAAACCAAAAAAAAAAAAATCGGATGTGTTCCATTCACATGACTTTCTCTATATCTCTGTAAATTATTATTGTTAATAAGCTTATCTTTTATTTATTTCATGCTAATCGAGAAAAATTAGCAAAAATAGTCTTATTTCTTGCTTTATTGTAAGTACAAGCGAAATAAGGGAGTGCCATAGGTTAAAGTGAAAGCCAAAAGCTGGTTGCTATGTGACTGATGTTCCGTTGTTTGTATAGACAGGAGTTGACAAATTCCTGTATGAGAAAAGTATAAGTTTTTCAAGGCTGAAACCAAGAAAAAGGAATATCTCAAAAACGATCAACTCCACGAAAAAAATGTATATAACATAAATTGTGTGTTTTAACGTGCTCTGTATTTTTTCTGTGATAAGCTGTTGTGCATCTCTTACGGTTTAGTAGTTATGAAAAATTCATCCAGAATAAAGTAGTCTTCAGAGGCTATTCCCAGAAAATTCAAAATATACATTTTATTTGTCAGTTAAATATCTTTAATATCAATTATTTTAATCAAAACGTTAGAGCCATTTTTTAGAAAATCAAAATTTTAGAAAAAAGTTCCATGTAAAGGGTAGTTTGGGGTGGAGGGATTTTTCTCAAAATCTTCGAGTCACATCCGTGGAAGATACTAAACTTAAATACTAAGTTTGGTATTTTACCGACTTTTAGTTTTTGAGTTATCGTGTTCAAACGCACACACACACACACGGACCTGTTTCTAAAAATACTTCTTACTTTCGCTATAGGCACTATGTACATAGTGTATAGAGAATGTATTGCACTCCACCAAAAAAATCGATACCAAGATTTCACCGGAAATATATGTTTTAGGGTCCCCTTTATCTAAAAAAAGCATTTTCGGAAAAATGTCCGTGTGTCTGTGAACATGATAACTCAAAAACGAAAAGTAGGTAAAATACCAAACTTGGTATTTAAGTTTGCTATCTTACAGAGATGCGACACGAAGATTTTGAGAAAAATCCCCACACACACAACTACCCTTTACATGGAACTTTTTTCGAAAAGTTTGATTTTCTCAAAAATGGCTCTAACGATTTTGATTAAAATTTCGTATATTAAACATATTTACCTGACAAATAAAATGTATATCTTGAATTTTCTGGCATTAGTTTCTGAAGAATAGTTTATTCAGGATGAATTTTAGTAAATTTAATTAACTGCTAAAGGGTAAGATATGGACAAAAACTTACTACACAAAAAATGTAGAGCACGTTAAAACACAGAATTTATGTTATATACATTTTTTCTTGGAGTTCGTCTTTTTTGTGACATTCCTTATTTTTGGTTTCTGCTATGAAAAACTTATACATTTCTCATACAGGAATTTGGCAATTGCTGTCCATACAAACAAAGGAACTTCAGTGACATAGCAACCAGCTTTTGACTATCATTTTAACCTATGGCACTCCCTTATTTCACCTCTACTTACAAGGAAGCAAGTAATATGGCTATTTCTGCTGATGTTTTACTGATTAGCATGAAGTTAATAGAAGTATAAGGTTTTTTAGTATAATTTGTTGCAGATATATAGAGAAAGTCATGTGAATGGTACACATCAGATTTTTTTGGATATTGGGGACCCTAAAACATATATTTCCGGTGAAATCTCGGTATCGAATTTTTTGGTGGAGTGCAATACCTTCTCTATAGACTATGTACATAGTGTGTATAGAGGAAGTAAATATAATCTTCAGGGCAGGACATGCATTTTATACAGGGTGGATCGTTTAAGTTGAGACTGTAAAAGATCTCCAAAACTAAGCGTTGTAGAAAGGAATGTCTTGAGTAAATGCTGCTTGATATTATGGGGAAAGTAATTGCAATTAGCCGTGTTTTATGTGGAGAAATTTGCAATGGCTGTTTTGTGGTCAATTTATATTTAACTGTTGTCCTTTATGGGCATCTGGATCCTAAGGTCGTGGGCTAGTCTTTTTTACTTTCTTTATATGCACTATGTACATAGTGTATAGAGAAGGTATTGCAATCCATCCAAAAATTCGATACCGAGATTTCACCAGAAATAAATGTTTTAGGGTCCCCTGTATAAAAAAAAAGCATTTTCAGAAAAAGGTCCGTGTGTCTGTGAACATGATAACTCAAAAACGAAAAGGCGGTAAAATGCCAACTTGGTATTTAAGTTTAGTATCTTCTAGGGATGCGACACGAAGATTTTGAGAAAAATCCCTCACCCCAAACTACCCTTTACTTGGAACTTTTTTCAAAAATTCTGATTTTATAAAAAATGCCTCTAAGGATTTTGATTAAAATATCGTATATTAAAGATATTTTCCTGACAAATAACATTTATATTTTGAATTTTCTGGGAATAGCCTCTGAAGACTACTTTATTCTGGGTCAATTTTACGTAATTTTGCATAACTGTTAAACCGTAAGAAATGGACAAAAACTTACCACACAACAAATGTAGAGCACTTTAAAACACACACTTTATGTTATACACATTTTTTTCGTGGAGTTGATTGTTTTTTAGATATTCCTTGTTTTGGGTTTCAGCTATAAAAAATATACTTTTCTCATACAGGACTTTATGAACTTGTGTCCATACAAACAAAGGAACATCAGTCACATAGCAACCACCTTTTGACTATCGCTTTAACCTATGGTACTCCCTTATTTCCCTTCCACTTACAAGAAAGCAAGTAATAAGACTATTTCTGCTAATTTTTTCTCGATTAGCAGGAAGTAAATAGAAGCATAAGCTTTTTAACAATAATTTATTGCAGAGTTGTAGAGAAAGTCATGTGAATGGAACACATCAGATCTAGGATCTTTGTTACGTTGATCAACGGTGTGCTTACGTAATTAGTTATTATTGGTTACAGTACACCGTTTATTGACACATGGGATACTTGGTTAAGACGTGACATACTCTTAAGACCATTAAGTGCGGCTAAATATAATCCATTTAGCTTTATTGCTTAGCGATTCCAGATGTTCACTCTATTCAAATACTTTGAATTTCACCTTCTCTAATAATTAAACAGTTTTAATAAAAGAATATGATGTGTTACACTCACATGACGTTCTCTAGCTGCTCTACAAAACTCCTACAAAAGATTATTCTTCTTTGTACACAATTCTAATCGAGATAAATGTTAGCAGAAGGTTATTACTTAGTTCCTTATAAGTAGATGGGAATAAGGGAATGCAGTATGCTAAAGTGATTGTCAAATGTTTTAAAAGCTATCGTTATGCGACTGTCATTGCAAATCACTTCTTTGCTTGGCCAGGAGTAGAACAAAAGAAAAACATACACTTCCTGTCTGTGAAAAGTTTAAGTACTTCACAATTGAAACCAATAAAATCCAGATGCATATCCTTCAACAGATATAAACGCAACGAAAGGCAACCAGAATTATATATTGAAAAAGAGAAGCTAGAAACAGTTAAAACAATTAAGATTTTGGGACTCAGTTTCGATAACAAGTTATCCTGGGTTCCTCATTTAAAAGATTTAAAAAACAACTGCATGCAAAGAATAAATCTATTAAGATCTCTTTCTTCGAACAACTGGGGATCAGATCAGTCAGTGCTTATGAAAACATATAAAGCCTTAATACGTTCCAAACTGGACTACGGTTGTCTGGTATATAATTCAGCATCCCCATCTGCTCTGAAAATTATAGATATTGTGCAACATTAAAAATTGTGTGTGGAGCCTTCCATACTAGCCCAATAACCAGCATACAAATAGAAACAAATGAAATACCTCTTCACATAAGAAGAAATCAGTTAACAGTACAATATGCTCTCAGAGTAGCAGCAACCAGTTGTTCACCAGTTGGTACTCCCTTAATGCCTTTCTGTACTTACAAGGAAACAATTTTACAATTACAATTTTATCTCAATTTATCTCAATTAAATTTTCTTTTTAATTCTATACATTTAACGTCGCTTAAATGCTTGGTCATTTCGAGGCGGTTCTTTTCTTGATACTCCTTTAATCTGTATGGTGGACGGTGCTTTTATGGTGTTTTCCCCGTTGCCATATCACATTTGCTTCGCGCCAACCAGTAGGTGCACCAAGTCTGGCTGTTCCCCCCGTTGCCATATTACTTTGCTCCGCGACAAACAGAAGGCGCTGGGATGCCGTCCGCTCTAACTGCTTTCAGTATCTGTGGATAGATGGCAGCGTAACTACAATTATCACAATTTTAAGGTTTACTGTTGTTTTAAACTGAAGGGGGAGCTCTGTGTCGTGGTCACAGATATGGTGAGATATTAGATATGAAATGCCCTATCCTTATGCACTGTAGTTGTTGAAGGAACCTTTTGCCAAGCCACCATATTTAGACACTACACTGTTGAAAAGGACACGCCTTCTGTGGAATAAATGTGTGCCCAAAATAAGCTTTTTTGGTGTTAAATGTCAATGAAGCAGTGTATTTGGAATGTAAGTTTAAACCAGTATAATGGTGAATACGTGTGTGGTGTTTGGTTGAGATTTCTCGAACAGCAGAAGCAAAAATAAGGAAAGAGAAATGTGTTTCAATACATAGGTTTCTGTATTTATTTAAATGATTTTTCGGTGGTATACATTGTGAAATATCTTATACATTATTAACAGAACGTTTCTGTATTGTTTGTTAGGTTAATATAATTCTTAATAATATTAAGCATAATATCAAAGGGTAGTATAAAATAAAATATTAGTTTTGGGAATTAATGATAAGAATTTCTTTCCTTCGAAGTTTTAAAAGTAAGACGGGTTTAAGCTCCATAAATAAAGTCTATACTTTTACTTTCTCTATAGGTACTATGTACATAGTGTATAGAGAATGTATAGAGATTTCACCGGAAATATACGTTTTAGGGTCCCCTATATCCAAAAAAAGTATTTTCAAAAAAAGGTCCGTGTGTCTGTGAACACGATAACTCAAAAACGAAAAGTAGCTAAAACTTGGTATTTAAGTTTAATATCTTCCAGGGATGCGACACGAAGATTTTGAGAAAAATCACCCCACCCCAAACTACCCTTTACATGGAACTTTTTTCGAAAATTTTGATTTTCTTAAAAAAATGGCTCTAACGATTTTGATTAAAATATCGTATATTAAAGTTATTTACCTGACAAATAAAATGTATATTTTGAATTTTCTGGGAATAGCCTCTGAAGGGTAGTTTACTCTGGATGAATTTTACTGAATTTTGAATAACTGCTAAACCGTAAGAGATGGACAAAAACTTACTGCACAAAAAATGTAGAACATGTTAAAACACACATACATTTTTTTTCGTTGAGTTCGACGTTTTTTAGACATTCCTTATTTTTGGTTTCTGCTATGAAAAACTTATACTTTTCTCATACAGGAATTTGTCAACTGCCGTCCATACAAACAAAGGAACTTCAGTGACATAGCAACCAGCTTTTGATTATCATTTTAACCTATGGTACTCCCTTATTTCGCTTCTACTTACAAGGAAGCAAGTAATATGGCTATTTCTGCTATTTTTTTACTGATTAGCATGAAGTAAATAGAAGTATAAGGTTTTAAGAATAATTTGTTGCAGAGATGTAGAGAAAGTCATGTGAATGGTACACATCAGATTTTTGACTTCAAAACTTAGGAAAAACAATTAATTTGACAGATGTTGAATATGATGTATATAGTAGTATGTAGTGGAATTAGAAAAATATGCAATCGGGACCTGGCGACTGAAAATCCAGTCCGATTCTTCAATCCAGGACATTGGAACCGAGGAATTCCCAAATGCGGCCCACAGACATTACAACCTGGGCCATCCTGCATGGTAAATCCGTTCTATATTTGGGAGAACGATGCATACATTTGAGATATTATCATACTGATGAGTTTAGTGTTAGCTGACGAGATATCTGCACTGCACAAAGACATTTTGTATACAATTCTTCAAGCAAAATGCAATCTATCCCCATACAGATCCGTCTGAAATGTTAGCAATTTCACGCATGAGCATCTACCAAACGAGAGGTGTTCCAGACCTGTAATTAGTTCATCATATTGGCAGTTTCCTATTTATTTTAACCATTTGGAATTTTAAGCAACTGAATTACTCACGAAATAAACAATCAAGCGTTATGAGCTATTTATACATTTGAAAATGATTATTGCAAGTGGAAATTTTAGAGTCTGTTTTAAATACACTTATTGTTTTCAAATATGTCAATCAGAGACGGAATTTAAGCACAAGAAATAAAGTTTATGCTGTATTTAGAATTTTTGTACACACGGAAGTTTAGGTTTACAAGGTTTAAATGTGGATTGAATTATTTTAGTTTATTTAACCCTTTCCAGCCCGATTTATTTTCTATTTATTGTCTAAACTTCTAAAACATTGAATATCACTGATCAAGATTTTAATGTCACAGGTTAACCTCAGTTGGTATTCTCGCTATAATTCTACAGTGATAGAGGAAGGGATAAGCCCAGGAAAAATAAACGCTGATTGATATATTTAAGTGTTCACTGGATCTCGGTAGCATTGTAGCCGAATTAAGTTCTGTATTTCTTGTTAAAAAGCTTATGCTTCTATTTACATCATGCTAATCGGGAAAAATATTAGCACAAACAGTCTTATTACTTGCTTCCTTGTAAGCAGAAGGGAAATAAGGGAGTAGTATAGGCTAAACTAATATTCAAAAGCTGGTTGCTATGTGATTGAAGTTCCTTTGTTTGTATGGACTGAAGTTGACAAATTTCTGTATGAGAAAAGTATTAAGTTTTTCATTGCTGAAACCAAAAACAAGGAATATGTCAAAAACGACCAACTCCACGAAAAAAATTTGTATAACATAAATTGTGTGTTTTAACGTGCTCTACATATTTTGTGTGTTAAGTTTTTGCCCATCTGTTACGGTTTAGTAGTTATGCGAAATTCCGTGAAATTCATCCAGAATAAAGTAGTCTTCGGAGGCTATTCCCAGAAAATTCAAGATATACATATTATTTGTCAGGAGAATATCTTATATATACGATATTTTACTCAAAATCGTTAGAGCCATTTTTGAGAAAATCAAAATTTTCGAAAGTAGTTCCATGTAAAGGATAGTTGGGGGTGGGGGATTTTCTTGAAAATGTTCGTGTCGCAGCCTTGGAAGATACCAAACTTAAATACCAAGTTTGGTATTTAACGGTCTTTTCGTTTTTGAGCTATGCTGTCCACAGACACACACACGCACTTACACGGACCTTTTTTTTTCAAAAATACTTTTTTTGGATTCAGGGGGACCCAAAACTTGTATTTCCGGTGAAATCTCGGTATCGAATTTTTGGGTGCATTAGAATACATTCTCTATCCCTATGTACATTGTATGTTGCTTTACTCCACCCAAGTTTTATTTTGTTTTGTAGGTGCAATGATAACTTGTTTCTACATTTAGATTCTATTTCCTGACTGTTTATGTCGCATAGTTGTCTTTTTACTTTATTCACGACGTTATAACTATTTTCGTTACCCCTTTGCCAAATATCGTTTAAGCCAATCTTTGAGAATCCCCGTTGTATCCCCGCCGCCCACCATTTTGAACGTTCTATGTTATTTATCCGATGCCAAGTTGTTTGATCACCTTAAAGTTTTCGCACCCAGTATCTAACTACATTTAATTTAGAATATGAGTACACACGGAAGTTTAGGTTTACAAGGAAGAATTTTATATAAATTTAGATCAAATTACGTTAGTTTATTTAAATATTATAAAAAGTCTCACTTTTGTTTCCCTTCTGTCAGTACACAGTACCGCATGTGAGATTTGTGGGGGTCATAGCAGCGCAGGGCGGGTTTTCTCCGGTTTTCCCTGTTATTGCATTCCACCGGTGCTCCATCCTCGTACCATTACCATCTATGTCATTACCTGCAGTGCCAGAAGTAGTGTGAAACACTATCCAAAAAAAGTACATAATTTTTATGGAAAAAATTGAATCTATGAGTATAAAAATAAACTAAACGTATTGCTAATGAAGCCCATATTTTTATTTGTTTTTAAAATTTGGAATTTTGGGCAAAAATTATTTTTTGGGAGGAAGGTCCTATGTATGATTTTACTTAATTCACCCTTCATCAACTAATCCAGTTCACCAAAAAAAGTACATTGACAAAAGACGAAATTAGGAAATATTTGTTCAGCTTTATTAAACAATTGATTGAAAAAATAAGTTTTATATTGTAAAATAGTATACTTGAACTATTTTCGTACATGTAGTATCCATTTAAAAACAGTGTAGCCACAAGTGGGCTGATAAATCCAATTTTTTTCGTTGATTTTACTTATTTAAAAGGGATGTGTTTTAGATCCATGCCACTTATTGATTATAAAAACATTTTAAACAATGAAACAATTAAATAATTATTAAAATGAATAAGAAATGAGAAATGTGTTACTAAGAGACAATCTGTTTGCAATTCTCTGGAAAGCAAGAAGTTTAGATTATTAGCAAGCAAATTAAGACCAATCATACTCACTAATGAACATAGAGTTGAACTAGTAGTGCTATCTGGTGACAATCACAGAACTGAGACACAGGCTGCACATCAGTTTCACAGGCAGCATTCTGAAATTCCAAGACCTTCATTTCAAGCAATAACTAAGAGGGTTTTTACTTTCTCTACACGCACTATGTACACAGTGTATAGAGAAGGTATTGCACTCCACCCCCCAGAAATTCGATACCGAGATTTCACCGGAAATATAGGTTTTAGGGTCCCCTTTATCTAAAAAAAGCGTTTTCGGATAAAGGTCCGTGTGTGTGTGTGTGTGTCCGTGAACACGATAACTCAAAAACGTAAAGTCGGTAAAATACCAAACTTGGTATTTAAGTTTTGTATCTTCCAGGGATGCGACACGACGATTTTGAGAAAAATCCCCCCACCCCAAACTACCCTTTACATGTAACTTTTTTCAAAAATTTTGATTTTCTAATGATTTTGATTAAAGTATCATATATTAAAAATATTTACCTGACAAATAAAATGTATATTTTGAATTTTCTGGGAATAGCCTCCGAAGACTACTTTATTATGTATAAATTTTGCATAACTATTAAACCGTAAGAGATGGACAAAAAGTTAACACACAAAAAATGTAGAGCACGTTAAAATACGCAATTTATGTTATATACACTTTTTTCCTGGAGTTGATCGTTTTTGAGATATTCCTTTTTCTTGGTTTCAGCTTTGAGAACTTATTCTTTTCTCATACAGGAATTTGTCAACTCCTGTCCATACTAACAAAGGAACATCAGTCACATAGCAACCAGCTTTTAGCTTTCGCTTTAACTTATGGAGTTAAGCTTATTAAGAATAATTTTTACAGAGATATGGGGAAAGTCATGTGAATGAAACACATCAGATTTGTATGTGTTGGATGCGATAGCCCAAAGTCTGCTTGCTGCTGGTGAAGACAACACCAATGTTACTGAAGAGATGACTGCACGCCTCGAAAATTTAATTCACTATGTGTCTAGCCAGAGTGGAGTGAGCAAGATCTAACAAATTTGGAGCTTTATTAGGAAGGATATTTCTTAAGCTTGAATTAATTGCCATACTGGCTAAATTATACAAATTCTCTTTCTGTGCTGATGTATAGGTACAGCGTGTAACTTATTTCAAGATTGGGGTTGCCACGTCGTGTGAAACCCCAGTGGACACACCAAGACAACAGTTTCCTGTTGCCTACGTGCAGAATTTGCACGGCACTGAGCTGATCTGTCAGTCAGGATGTTCTAGAACAATGAGAAAGCTAGTTTCTGATTGGTCAATGCAATTCAAACCTTGGGCGTTGTCTCGCCTTATTTGAGCGTATTGATGGTTGAAAGATGGCCTATATAGGCAGCCTCATGTCATTAAAAAGGGTTCTTTTGTCTGTTGTCAGTGCTAGTGGTCTCCACGACGGTTGAACTAAAGACTTGCACCACTCTACTGCATCCTCGAAGATAAGTCTTCTACAAATTCTGTTAATTCTAGTTATTTGAGGAGCTATAGCTAAATAAATATGGGACAGTAGTTTACCCAAAGGATCTTTCCATTACTTTAGCACCCTCTTCTATAGCTACTTCCCCCGTCGTAACTTCGGTTGTGACAATATTCAAACAATGCGCGATAATGCTCCTCTACACAGGTGTCTGTTTTGCAATTGGATAATCCACCGTAGGAATCGCATTCTTTTTACTTTCTCTATACGTACTATGTACATAGAGTAAAGAAAAAGTATTGCACTCCACCCAAAAATTCGATACCGAGATTTCACCGGAAATATATGTTTTACGGTCTCCTTAATCCAAAAAAAAAAAAAAGCATTTTCGGAAATAGGTCCGTGTGTGCCTGTGAACACGATAACTCAAAAACAAAAAGTCTGTAAAATACCAAACTTGCTAATTAAGTTTAGTGTCTTCCAGGGATGCGACACGAAGATTTTCAGAAAAATCTCCCCACCCCCAAATACCCTTTACATGGAACCTGACAAATAAAATGTATATCTTGAATTTTCTGGGAATAGCCTCAGAAGAGTAACTTATTCTGGATGAATTTTACGGAATTTTGAATAAATTCTAAACCGTACAAGATGGACAAAAACTTACTGCACGTAAAATGTAGAGCACGTTGAAACACACAATTTATGTTATATACATTTTTTTCGTGGAGTTCACCGTTTTTGAGACATTTTTGTTTTCTGATTTGAAAAACTGATACTTTTGTCATACAGGACTTTGTGAACTCGTGTTCATACAAACAAAGGAACTTCAGTCACATAGCAACCAGTTTTGATTATCACTTTAACCTATGGTACTCCGTTATTTCGCTTCTACTTGCAAGGAAGCAAGTAATATGACTGTTTCCGCTAATTTTTTCTGATTAGCATGAAATAAATAGAAGTATAAGCTTATTAAGAACAGTTTGTTGCAGAAATGTAGAGAAAGTCATGTGAATGGTACACATCAGATCTTTTTGCGATAGAATGTTTATTTTACTGGACGGTCATGCGCATAACCAAAACGCTGTACTAGTCTGTGGAAAATCCAGCATAGGTGCGACATTAAATGGCCCAAGAGCTCCAAGGATGATAGTGTGATGTGGTCTTTTAGGTTTTGCCGGGATTTCTTTGAACCATTACAAAGAAGTTTTAAATTCGACTTTATTGGACTCTACAATTGCACTCACGGTAAAGTTTGTGATTTCAACAAGACGGAGCTACTGCTCACTACGCTTTAACGCTTCGAAAAAGTTGAATAGCATGTATGGACATCAATAGATTGGACGGAGAGGTCCAAAGTCTTCGCTTGCAAGCTTACCTGACCTGACAACCCTTGATTTCTTTCTATGGGAATATGTAAAGCAATATGTCTTCCAGACTCAATCCCCAGCTCTGGAAGACCTGAAAGCGAATCTGCTATATCATTCGGCATATTTCATCAGCAATACTGTCCAACGTGAGTGTTGAATTCCAGGATCACAGGATTCATTGTCTTCGTGCTGATGGACATAACTTTGAACATCTGCGTAAGGACTTAAATGGATACCGTGAACATGACATTAATTTCAAAATGAAATAACTATTACAATCTATAAAAATATGTGTTCCATTCACATGACTTTCTCTACATCTCTACAACAAATAGTGACTTCTATTTGTTTTCTGCTAATCCAGAAAAATTTATCAGAAGTTCCTTTGTTTGTATGGACAGGAGTTGACAAATTCCTGTGTGAGAAATCAAAACTAGGAATAACTAAAAAACGATCAACTCCACGAGAAAAATGTATATAATATAAATTGCGCGTTTTAATGTACTCTACATTTTTTGTGTTGTAAGTTTTTGTACATCTCTTACGGTTTAGCAGTTATACAAATTTCCGTAAAATTCATCCAGAATTAAGTAGTCTTCAGAGGCTTTTCCCAGAAAATTGCTAAACCGTAAAGGATGGACGAAAACTTGCCACACAAAAAATATAGAGCACATTAAAACACACAATTTATATTATATAATTTTTTTTCGTGGAGTTCATCCTTTTTGAGATATTCTTTGTTTTTGGTTTCAGCTTTGAAAAACTTATGCTGTCAACTGTCAACTCCTGTCCGCACAAACAAAAGAACTTCAGTCACATAGCAACCATTTTTGACTATCACTTTAACCTATGGTACCCCCTTATTTCGCTTCTGCTTAAAAGGAAGCAAGTAATAAGACTATTTCTGTCATTCTTTTTTCGATGAGCATGAAGTAAATAGAATCATTAGATTTTTAACAATAATTTGTTACAGAGATGTAGAGAAGGTCTTGTCAATGGAACACATTGGATTTTGATTTCGTATTCCCAATGTATCTCTGTGCTGAACGCTTTCTAATTCTCAGATTATGCATTCATTGTATTTCAATACCCTTGAAATAACGTTCTCATAGAAAGGGTAACCTGATAGAGCTTTAATGCTTTACTGATTAAATTAACGAAGCTATTTTCAACAATTAGGACTTCAATTCAGATTTAACTACTTCTTTTGTCTGATGGCATCTAAAGAGCATTCCATGATTACAGAGTGAATCGGGCTTTAATTGTTTCTGATTACTTTCAGCTAACGCGGTTAAAGACAGGCTTACTTCCCTTAAGTTTAGCAGAACTAAGAGCGTTTCGAGAGTGTATCTGATAGAGCATTACTATCAATCTTTATGCCTTTGGCAGGATTAATACTTTTTCTATCGCGTGTGTGTAATGTACATAATAGATGGAAAGATATTGCACTCCACCCACAAATTCAATATCGAGATTTCATTAGAAATACATGAATAGAAGACCCTTGAATCTCAGCAAAAAGCCTTTTTACTTTCTCTAGCCCCATATGTACAATGTACATAGGGATAGAGAAGTATTGTATTCCACACAGAAATTCGATACCGAGATTTCAACGGAAATACATGTTTTAGAACCCCATTTATAAAAAAAAAAAAGCATTTTGAGAAAAAGGTACATACCAAACTTGGTATTTAAGTTTAGTATCTTCCAGGGATGCGACACGAAGATTTTGAGAAAAATAACCCCACCCCAAACTACCCTTTACATGGAAAGTAATAATTTTTTCGAAAGTTATAATTTTCTTAAAAATGCCTTTAACGATTTTGATTAAAATATCGTATATTAAAGATATTTACCTAACAAATAAAATGTATATCTTGAATTTTCTGGGAATAGCTTCTGAAGACCTGTTTATTCTGGATGAATTTTGCTTAATTTGGCATAACTAGTAAACCGTAAGAGATAGACAAAAACTTACTCTACAAAAAATGTAGGTCCTGTTAAAATACACAAGTAATTTCATATACATTTTTCTCGTGGTGCTTACCTTTTTCGAGGTATTCATTGTTTTAAGTTTCAGTTGTGAAGTACTTATACTTTTCTCAGACGGGAGTGTCCGTTTTTCTTTTGTTCTACTCCTGGCCAAGAAAAGAAGCGATTTGTAATGAAAATCGCATAACGACAGCTTTTAAAACATTTGACTATTGGTTTAGTCTAGTGTATTCCCTTATTTTCTTCCTACTTATACGGAACTAAGTAATAAGAACATTGTGCTAATGAGTACCACGATTAGCAAGGTGGAGAAAGAAGAAGAATCTAATGTATGAAGTTTGTAGAGCAGCTAGAGAAAGTCATGTGAGTGTAACACATCCGATTTTTAGAAAATGGTTAATGTGTGTGTGTGTGTGTCTGTATTTACTTGCCCGTGGACAGCATAACTCAATTTAATTTTAGTATTTTCCAAGGATGCGACACGAAGATTTTCAAGAAAATCCCCCCTCCCCAACTACCCTTTACATGGAACTTTTTTCGAAGGTTTTAATTTTCTTAAAAATGGCTTTAACGATTATGATTAAACTATTGTAAATATTGATTAAAATTTCGTATATTAAAGGTATTTACCTGACAAATAAAATGTATATCTTGAATTTTCTGGGAATAGCCTCTGAAGACTACTTTATTCTGGCTGAATTTTACGGAATTTTGCATATCTGCTAAATCGTAAGAGATGGACAAAACCTTACCACACAAAAAATGTAGACCACTTTAAAACACACAATTTATGTTGTACACATTTTTTAGTGGAGTTGATCGTTTTTTAGATAGTCTTTGTTTTTGGTTTCAGCTTGGAAAAACTTATACTTTTCTCATACAGGAATTTGTCAACCTGTCTCCATAAAAACAAAGGAACTTCAGTTACATAGCAACTAGCTTTTGACTATGAGTTTAACCTATGATACTCCCTTAATTCGCTTATACTTACAGAGAAGCTAGTAATAAGACTATTTCTGCTAATTTTTTCTCGATTATTTAACAATATTTTGTTGCTGAGATGTAGAAAAAACCATGTAAATGTAACACATCAGGTTTTGACTGTTAGCAGGTATTGTTGTTACATCGATCCTTCAATTCTGCCAGCTGACGCGAGGCCATGAACTTCTCTGGTACTTGGTAGATAGTTATTTCTTGTGCGATCAATCTTGTGATGGCGGGAGTTTCGAAGTAATTCTCCACAAGGACAAGAACCCAAAACATGGACAGGAGTTTCAGTCTCCTTGCGGCATCGCCACATCTTAGGTTCTGCCAGGGAGAGCGCCGATGGAGCAGACATTATCCATCATTTGAAGTGCAGACATCTCGTATCTAAGAATTAATTTGTGGATATTCTTGATAAAGAGAGGCAACAAGTCGTTTTTGGTGAAGAATAATAAAGATTCTCTTTCTCATAATCCTCTATTGTACGAATTGTTTTGCTACATGTGCCGTTCTTCTCCTAATTCACAAACGCGTAGTTATATCCCTTTCACCGGCAACAGAAGTGAAGCGAATTGAATAGCCGTGATCGTTAGTGCGATACGAAGTGGACTGGCTATCCATTCAAAGCCGTACGATACGATTTTAAGTCCCAGTGACTGCAGTTAAAAGAAAGAGGAGGGCCCAAGTAAAATAACCGGTGTGAGGGCACGCTTGGGTGCTGACGGGGTTACATTTTACTGCAGTTGCATGGATTTTACTGTTTTTTTTTTATTAAAAACGCACCACAGATTTATTGTATGAGGGGTGAATTGGATTGGTTGATGAGGGGTGAAATGGATTGCTTGATGAAGGGCGAATTGGATTGATTGATGAAGGGTGAATTGAATTGGTTGATGAGGGGTGAAGTGGAACGGTTAATGAGGGTTGAATTGGATTGGTTAATGAGGGGTGAATTGGATTGTTTGATGAAGGGTGAATTGGATTCTTTGATGAGGGGTGAATTGGATTGGTTGTTGAGGGGTGAATTGGATTGCTTGATGAAGGGCGAATTGGATTGTTTGAAGAGGGGTGAAGTGAAACGGTCAATGAGGGGTGAATTGGATTGGCTGATGAAGGATGAATTGGAAAATGAAATGGCCTGTTATTTATGGACGCTCTTTAACTGCTTTGGTTCTCAGCGTCCCATTCTATATTGGGCGTGAAAGATTGCTTAATTTTGCTCAGAGGCCTCTCTTATCAGGCTTGAGGTTCTTTTACGTGCCGTAAATCTACGACACGGGACCCACAGCTTTACTTCCCTTCCGAAGGAAGCCATGCCAAGGATTTTTACGCCCGAAAAAATCCATCGTCCTCCGGCGGGTTTGAACCCGCGACCTTGGGTATATGAAAGGGTGAATTGGATTGTTTGATGAGGGGTGAATTGGATTGGTTGATGAAGGGTGAATTGGATTGGTTGATGAGGGATGAATTGGATTGCTTGATGAATGGCGAATTGGATTGGTTGATGAAGGGTGAATTGGATTGGTTGATGAAGGGTGAATTGGATTGGTTGATGAAGGGTGAATTGGATTGGTTGATGAATGGCGAATTGGATTGGTTGATGAATGGCGAATTGGATTGCTTGATGAAGGGTGAATTGGATTGGTTGATGAATGGCGAATTGGATTGGTTGATGAATGGCGAATTGGATTGGTTGATGAATGGCGAATTGGATTGCTTGATGAAGGGTGAATTGGATTGGTTGATGAATGGTGAACTGGATTGGTTGATGAAGGGTGAATTGGATTGGTTGATGAATGGTGAATTGGATTGCTTGATGAAGGGTGAATTGGATTGGTTGATGAATGGTGAATTGTTTTGGTTGATGAAGGGTAAATTGGATTGCTTGATGAAGGGTGAATTGGATTGCTTGATGAATGGTGAATTGGATTGGTTGATGAAGGGTGAATTGGATTGGTTGATGAAGGGTGAATTGGATAGTTTGATGAAGGGTGAAGGGGAACGGTTAATGAGGGGTGAATTGGATTGATTGATGAAGGAAGAATTGGATTGACTGATGAGGGATGAATTGGATTGGTTGATGAAAGGCGAATTGGATTGGTTGATGAGGGGTGAAGGGGAACGGTTAATGAGGGATGAATTGGATTTGTTGATGACGGGTGAATTAGGTAAAATCATACAAATACCCTTCCTCCCAAAAAAAGAATTTTCGTGCAAAAATTGAAACTTTTAAAAAACAAATCAAAACATTGCACATTTTTCTCTTTTACCAGAGATATTTTGGGTTTTATATTCATGATATGATATTAGAATGCAATAATTAGTAATAAGTTGCCTTTAGTGCATCTGTATAGATTTTGCACCCTTTTTACTTTCTCTACACATACTATATACATAGTGTATAGAGAAGGTATTACATTGCACCTAAAAATCCGATACCGAGATTTCACCGGAAATATATGTTTTGGGTCCCGCTGAATCCAAAAAAAACATTTTTATTACAAAAATGTCCTTGTATGTGTCTGTGGGCAGCATAGCTCAAAAACGAAAAGATCGTCGAACACGAAACTTGGTATTTATGTTTGGTATCTTCCAAGGATGAGATACGAAGATTTTCAAGAAAATTCCCCTAACACCAGCTACCCTTTACATGGAAGTTTTTGTGAAAATTTTGAGTGTCTCAAAAACGGCTCTAACGATTTTGATTACAATTTCGTATATTAAAGATATTTACCTCACAAATAAAATGTATATCTTGAACTTTCTAGGAATTGCCACTAAAGTCCCCTTTATCCTAGATGATTTTTATTGAATTTTGCCTAACTGGTAAACTTACTACACAAAAAATGTAGATCACGATAAAACACACAATTTATGTCATATATATTTTTTTCTTGGAGTTGGTCGTTTTTGAGGTATTCCTTGTTTTTTTTTGTTTCAGCTTTAAAAAACATACTTTTCTCCAACGTAAATTAGTCAACTGATGTCCATAAAAATAGAGGAACTTCAGTCACATAGCAACCAGCTTTTGACTATCAATTTAGCCTGTGGTACTTCTTTATTTTGCTTCTACTTACAAGGAAACAAGTAATAAGACTATTTCTGCTATTTTTTTTTCTGATTAGCATGAAGTAAATAGAAGTATAAGCTTTTTAAGAGTAATTTGTTGCAGAGATGCAGAGAAAGTCATGTGAATGGAACACATCTGTTTTTTTTTACATCATTTGAGAATAGTTATTACTCTGATCATGTGACCTAAGGCCAGAAGGTGCCTATCAATTCTGCTGCACTAAGGCGGTGTCCCAAGCTTTTATACTTCTCTCTTAGAAAGGAAGAAAGAAGTTCTTGTAAAGACTAGCCTTTCTCCGTTTTCTTTTCAGGGCATGTTGTCTGGAGCCCTGTCATTTGGGGTCAAACTTTCAAGTTTCCTGAACACGGTCACTCGCACTTTTCAGGACATTCTCGCAGCTGAAGTCAGCACAAATGATTTCCTTTCTCCGTTGTATGCCCCTGAATTGCGCATTTTGTAGCCTACTAGACGTATTACTTGGGCAAATACTGATTACTGTCTCTCAGTTAATTACCTATTAACAGTTTTATTCATTACTTTTATATAATATTTTTTGTAGATTAAGATCCTTTAACCTGGTTGGTCATAACGGAAAATAAACGAAATTGGTTAAATGCGGCTCAAATAATCACGAAGTGCATGGATTTTTAAGTTAATTGACATTCGTCTTCTCAGGATAAGGGAAAACCCCGACAAAAACCTTATCCGTTTAGCTCACCCTAAGCGAGATTCGAACTCGCGACCTATTGAATGCGAGGCAGACACGCCACTCTCACACTATCCAAGCGGACGATAATTATTATATATTATTTTTTGTTGGAATGCAAGACTTGCGTTCAAACCCAAAAATCTGATGTGTACCATTCACATGACTTTCTCTGCATCTCTGCAACAAATTATTCTTAAAAAGCCTGTACTTCTATTTACTTCATGCTAATCAGAAAAAATCAGCAGAAATAGTCTTATTACTTGCTTCCTTGTAAGGAGAAGCGAAATAAGGGAGTATCATAGGTTACAGTGAAGTCAAAAGCTGGTTGCTATGTGACTGAAGTTCCTTTGTTTGTATGGACAGAAGTTGACAAATTCTCGTATGAGAAAAGAATACGTTTTTCATAGCAGAGACCAAAAACAAGGAATGCCTAAAAAACGATGAATTCCACGAAAAAAATGTATGTAGCATAAATTGTGTGTTTTAACGTGCTCTACATTTTTTGTGTAGTAACCTTTTGTCTATCTCTTAAGGGTTAACAGTTATTCAAAATTCCGTAAAATTCATCCAGAATAAAGTACTCTTCAGAAGCTATTAAAAATTCAAGATATACATTTTATTTGTCAGGTAAATATCTTTAATATGTGATATTCTAATCAAAATCGTTAGAGCCATTTTTTAGAAAATCAAAATTTTAAAAAAATTCCCTGTAAAGGGTAGTTTCGGGTGGGGGGATTTTTCTCAAAATCTTCGTGTCGCATCCCTGGAAGAAACTAAATTTAAATACCTAGTTTGGTATTTTACCGACTTTTCGTTTTTGAGTTATCGTGTTCATGGACACACGGGCTACACACACACGGACCTTTTTCTGAAAATACTTTTTTTGGATACAGGTGAGCCTAAAACATATATTTCCGGTGAAATCTCGGTATCGAATTTTTTGGTGGATTGCAATACATTCTCTATACACTATGTACATCTGATGTGTTCCATTCACATGAGTTTCTCTATATCTCTGTAAATTATTATAGTTAATAAGCTCATCTTTTATTTAGTTCATGCTAATCGAGAAATATTAGCAAAAAAAGTCTTATTTCTTGCTTTATTGTAAGTAGAAGTGAAATAAGGGAGTACCATAAGTTAAAGTGAAAGCCAAAAGCTGGTTACTATGTGAATGATGTTCCTTTGTTTGTATGGGCAGGAGCTGACAAATTCCTGAATGAGAAAAGTATGTTTTTCAAAGCTGAAACCAAGAAACAGGAATATCTAAAAAACGATCAACTCCACGAAAAAAATGTATATAACATAAATTGTGTGTTTTAACGTGATGGACATTTTTTGGGTGTTAAATTTTTGTCCACCTCTTACGGTTTAGTAGTTATGCAAAATTGATCCAGAATAAAGTGGTCTTTAGAGGCTATTCCCAGAAAATTCAAAATATATATTTTATTAGTCAGGTAAATATCTTTAATATATGATATTTTAATCAAAATCGTTAGAGCCATTTTTTAGAAAATCAAAATTTTCGAAAAAAGTTCCCTGTAAAAGGTAGTTTCGGGTGGGGGGATTTTTCTCAAAATCTTCGTGTCGCATCCCTGGAAGATACTAAACATAAATACCAGGTTTGGTATTTTACCTACTTGTCATTTTTGAGTTATCGTGTTCACAGACACAGGAACATACGGACACAGGGACCTTCTGCCGAAAATGCTTTTTTTAGATATAGGGTACCCTAAAACATATATTTCCGGTGAAATCTCGGTATCGAATTTTTTGGTGGAGTGCAATACATTCTCTATACACTATGTACATAGTGAGTATAGAGAAAGTAAAAAGTGCAGCAAGGTAAAATGCAAGTGTAAAGTAATTTTGCTCGTCAAAATAATTCACGATATTAGTGTATAAAAATCACTGATCAACAGACAAATAATTAAAATTAGTCGTGCACTATATAATGTTATGTTCGTCAGTAAGTGACAAATAATGAATAATGCACCAGAGAGTTACAGTATGTATGTACTTCTACTGTGAGGGCAGAAATATCTCGACACAACAAAAATTCTATCATGGTCATATTTTAGTCTTAAAGCAAAGACATTTTTTTAAGTTAATTGTTTTATAAGTAATTTAGTCAACAAATAAAGAAATTCCACTACATTGGAATTTTCAATATATCAAAAAACTTATGCACATTTTTCTTCGTATCCCTTCCGTGAAGTTGCTTGAAAACCAGTGTATATAAAGTATTAAAATTATGCTATAATATGGTGCAGGAGGTTTTTCTCTAACTCCCTTCAATTATTTTTAAAAGTATTTTTCAAAGTGTGTGACTTTTTTATTTCAAATTATTATGTATTTCATAGCACAATACCTATAGAAGCTAAATCAAAAGAAAACCGGCTACGCCAAATTATTCATTGTGGTCTGAAATATGTGTGAACAAACTTTCATTGGAGTATCGCACATAGTTTCCAAGAAAAAGGTGCATAAGTGTGAAAAATTATAAACCTGAGAAAACGAGAACAAAAAATTTCATTGATTGTTTTATTTAGGGAGTGATCTACATACTTAAATACTACCTAAAATTCACCATAACTGTAGCCAGCTTCTTCTTCCTGGTCAGAAACTAAAGAAACATACCTTCTAAATATTTATAACTATGTTTGATTGTAAGAAATGTAGAGAAACAAGGAATCAAAGCTGATAATGAAGCAGGCAGTAAAATCTGATGTGTTGCATTCACATGATTTTCTCTACATCTCTGCAACAAATTATTGTTAGAAAGCTTATGCTTCTATTTACTTCATGCTAATTGAAAAAAATTAACAGAAATATTCTTATTACTTGCTTCCTTGTAAGCACAAGCAAAATAATGGAATACTATAGCTTAAAGTGATAGTCAAAAGCTGGTTGCTATGTGACTTAAGTTCCTTTGTTTGTATGGCCAGAAGCTGACAAATTCCTGTATAAGTTTTTCAAAGCTGAAACCAAAAATAAGGAATATCCCCAAAACGATCAACTCCACGAAAAAAGAGTATATAAATTAAATTGTGTGTTTTAACGTGTTCTACATTTTTTGTGTGATAAGTTTTTATCCATCTCTTACGGTTTAGTAGTTATGCAAAATTCCATAAAATTCATCCAGAATAAAAAAGCGTTCAGAGGCTATACCCAGAAAATTCAAGATTTACATGTTATTTGTCAGATAAATATCTTTAATATACGAAATTTTAACCAAAATTGTTAGAGCCAGTTTTGAGAAAATCACTAAACTTAAATACCAAGTTAGGTATTTTACAGACTTTTCGTTTTTGAGTTATCGTGTTCACAGACACACAGACACACTCACGGACCTTTTTCTGAAAATCCTTTTTTTTTATATATATATATATATATATATATATATATATATATATATATATACAAGGGACCCTAAAACATATATTTGCGGTGAAATCTCGGTATCGAATTTTTGGGTGGAGTGCAATACCTTCCCTATACATTATGTACATAGTGCGTATAGAGAAAGTAAAAAGGAGAAGTCAGATAAAAACCAAATTTAGTATGCACGTTTCTATTCAGCACAAAGTTTTCCGGAAAACCCCGCATTCCAAACTCTGTTTGTACGGAGAAACTTCCGATTTGTTGTTGTTGTTTTGTTTTTTTTATGATTTTCTCTAAAGACTTCGGAGAACAATCCGTGAATTCGTTTTATTCAGATATAATTTGTATGTTTTACGTAATTGTTAAACCACACAACATTTCTCTATTGTACAGAAAATGTTATATATAACATATATTTTTGTGTAGCATTATATATACAGAACGGGAGACGAGTCAGGGTAAGTAATTTGATATTTAGTTGAGAAAATTAAGCATATCACGAAAGGGTATCACTTTGTCCGCACTGTCAGAAATGAAGCACAAATTTCAGGGTCTAATGTGTTCTAAACGACCGTGAGTTATGTTTCTGCTGTATTTACATACATCACACCACCCTATAGTAGGGCAACGGACATAGAGCAGAGGTAAGTCAACCGTGTGACTCGACTGTGTTTCGTTTGACAATATTCCCCCTCGAGTCAAAAACAATAACTTTACGCTCTTTGATCATAAATAACTATTAAAAGTATGAGTTTTCGGTTTGCTGAAATATAAAGCAATACCTGAAACAATATACAATTAAATTAAATTACCAACACTAGAACTTTCAATAAATCGAAGGCGTTTTAATCCATTTAGAAATGAATGAAATAAAAACCAATGAGTTATATGGGGAAAATAAGACATAAAGGATAAACAAAACATCTGACGCTCACAGAACTGAAGCAATATAATTTTATGGGCATTGTGCTCTAAAGTTTGCTCTTGTTATAATTTGTTTGTCTATAAATACATCACATAAATTGTTTGTCAATAAACGGTGAATGCCATGATTGCTCTAAATGGCAGATCATTCATGTTAACTATTTAATAACCACATGTTCCATATAATATATTTTCACATTTTCTACATTGCAAACTCAACTTCAAATTCAAGATGATTTACACCTAAAAATGTGATATGCTAAATTCACATGCCCTTTCCTACCGTCTATCGTTTATTAGAGGTATACAAATTAGTCTTACAAACTTCATTTTTACTTATTCTACATGCACTAAAAATCAAATAAAATCTGCAATACAACATCCTGGCATCTTGTTCCCTATACCAGGACGTATATTGCAAACTTTATAATTTATTTCCCACTTTTAAATTATTGTTATACATCATTATTTTACAGATAATACTTATATACTAATAACTCAAAATTTAATTTAAAATAAAAACAAATTAATATAGACTAAAATAAAATAAATTCCAACCATAAATCAACTTTCACTAGCACTATACCATCTATTATTAATTACTGGAATCCAGTAACACAAATAACTGGTAACCAGCTATTTAACCATAAAACTATGTTCTAGATTATTAAAATAAATGAAAAACTAATCCTATACTACTGGTATCCGGCAGAATATGCACTGTAAACTGTAGTAAATTGTCTTTTACTTCCCTTGGCTAATATCTGTTACTAATTATACCTAATCTTTTACATCATCATTACACTAAACTCACTGTATTTAACTTTTTAACACTATTTAGCACTTCACTAACACTTCCTCCTCAACGTCATTTCCCCTTGCCTCGTACTGTCCACCGCCAGAAGCCCATAATCCACCATTCCTGCTCTCACACTCCCTCTGCATCCCTCTTGTCAATCTGGTCTACACCGGCTCCTTCTTCTTCGCCTCCTTCTACTATGTTCGGCTCTCCTTCATCTTCCATTAGTCTAGTTTGCACTATTTATTCTTCCTCTTCTTCGTATGAACTTTCTCCCTTGGGTTCATAGTTATTTAAGTTCTCTATCCGTACTATGTACATAGTGTATAGAGAAGGCATTTTACTCCACCAAAAAATTCGATACCGAGATTTCACCGGAAATACATGTTTTAGGGTACCTTTTAACTGAAAAAAGCATTTTCGGAAAAAGATCCGTGTATGTGTGTGTGTGTGTGTGTGCGCGCGCGCGCCTGAGAACACAATAACACAAAAACGAAAATTCGATAAAATACTAAACTTGGTACTTCAGTTTAGTATCTTCCAGGGATGTGACACGAAGATTTTGATAAAAATCCTCCCACCACAAACTACCCTTTACATGGAAATTTTTTCGAAAATTTTGATTTTCTCAAAAATGGCACTAAAGATTTTGATGAAAACATCGTATATTAAAGCTATTTACCTGACAATGAATTTTCTGGAAATAGCCTCTGAAGCATACTTTATACTGGATGAATTTTACGGAATTTTGCATAACTGCTAAACCTTAAGAGATGAAGAAAAACTTACCTCACAAGAAATGTAGAGCACGTTAAACCACACACTTTAAGTCATATACTTTTTTTTTAATGAAGCTCATCGTTTTTTAGACATTCCTGTTTAAGGTTTCTGCTTTAAAAACTGATACATTTCTCCTACAGGAATTTGTCAACTGCTGTCAATACAAGCAATGGAACTTCAGTGACATAGTAACCAGCTTTTTACTATCACTTTAACCTATGGTACTCTATTATTTCGTTTGTACTTACAAGGGAGCAAGTAATAAGACTTATTTCTGCTATTTTTTCTGATTAGCATGAAGTAAATAGTGGCATAAGCTTTTTAAGAATAATTTGTTGCAGAGATGTAGAGAAAGTCATGTGAATGATACACATAAGATTGTTTGAAATAAAGACACACACAAATATATATATATATATATATATATATATATATAAAATATAATTATAAAGCTTTATCTCGATAACCACTTTAAATTACATAAAACTGCTTTCTATTATTATAATTGATGGCACAAATAAGATATAGTAGATATTTTGAGCTTCAGTCTGTATTGAGTTTTGAGAAAATTACAATTTAAGCATGGCCTACTTCCCATGATATGAAGCCGTGAAAATTAAGCTTTTGTGAGAGAAATGTGTAGAAGGGTTGACATAAAAACGCTTTTGAATATAGTGGACCAGATTTTTTGAATAGCTAAAGATATAAATTGAGAGAGGTGGCTGCATAGTAGAGCTTTTGGCTCGCAAACAAACATCTGGAAACATTTTTACATTATGAATTACTATATCTGCACACATAAATACTAATGCTTAAATAAAAAATCTTATGTGTACCTTTCACTTGTCTTTCTCTACATCTCTGCAACAAATTTATTCTTAAAAGCTTATACTTCTATTTACTTCATGCTAATCAGTATAAAAATAGCAGAAATAGCCATATTACCTGCTTCCTTGTAAGTAGAAACGAAATAAGGGAGTACCATAGGTTAAAGTGATAATCAAAAGCTGGTTGCTATGTGACTGAAGTCCCTTTCTTTGTATGGACAGCAGTTGACAAATTCCGGTATGAGTAAAGTATAAGATATTCAAAGCAGAAACTAAAAACAAGGAATGTCTCAAAAACGATGAACTGCACGAAAAAAAGGTTATATAACATAAATTGTGTGTTTTAACGTGCTCTAAATTTTTTGTGTTGTAAGTTTTTGTCAATCTGTTGCGGTTTAGCAGTTATTCAAAATTCAGTAAAATTCATCCAGAATAAACTACTCTTCAGAGGCTATTCCCAGAAAATTCAAAATATACATTTTATTTGTTAGGTAAATGGCTTTACTATACATATTCCAATAAAAATCGTTAAAGCTATTTTTGAGAAAATCAAAATATTCGAAGAAATGTTCCATTAAGGGGTAGTTTGGGGTAGGGGGATTTTCTTGAAAATCTTCGTATCGCAACCTTGGAAGATACCAAACTTAAATATCAAGTTTTTGTTTCTGAGCTATGCTGTCCACAGACACACATACACGACCTTTTTTATAAAAATCCGATGTGTTCCATTCACATGACTTTCTCTATATCTCTGTAAATTATTATTGTTAATAAGCTTATGTTTTATTTATTTCATGCTAATCGCGAAAAATTAGCAGAAATAGTCTTATTTCTTGCTTTATTGTAAGTAGAAGCGAAATAAGGGAATACCATAAGTTAAAGTGAAAGTCAAAAGCTGGTTGCTATGTGACTGATGTTCCTTTGTATGGATAGGAGTTGACAACTTCCTGTATGAGAAAAGTAAGTTTTTCGAAGCTGAAACCAAGAAAATGGATATCTCGAAAACGATCAACTCCACGAAAAAAATGTATATAACATAAATTGTGTGTTTTAACGTGCTCTACATTTTTTGTGGGTTAAGTTTTTGTCCATCTCTTAGTAGTTATGAAAAATTCATCCAGAATAAAGTAGTCTTCAGAGGCTATTTCCAGAAAATTCAAACTATACATTTTATTTGTCAGGTAAATAACTTTAATATACGATATTTTAATCAAAATCGTAAGAGGCATTTTTTATAAAATCCAAATTTTCGAAAAAAGTTCCATGTAAAGGGTAGTTGGGGTTGGGGGGATTTTTTTTTCAAAGTCTTCGTGTCGCATCCCTGGAAGATACTAAACTTAAATACCAAGTTTGGTATTTGACCGACTTTTCGTTTTTGAGTTATCGTGTTTACAGACACACGGACACACACACGGACCTTTTTCTGGAAATACTTCTTTTGGATACAGGGGACCCTAAAACATATATTTCCGGTCAAATCTCGGTATCAAATTTTTTGGTGGAGTGCAATACCTTCTCTATACACTATGTGCATAATATGTGTACGAAAGTAAAAAGAGTTCCTAAAGTACTTGAGCTGAAGTTTCAACTTTAATAATATCGCTTTTTTTCTGCAGCAGCATAACCCCAGAGAAATGCAAGAATATTAGAATATGTTCTGAATAATTTCTAGGTTGTCCCCGTAAGGTTGCATGCTTTTTCTCCTCATTGTTACCAGAGGAGCACTAATTTTCTACTGTTTTTGGACCCCTCTAAGAAAAGCTAATGAATGTTTAATAGGTAAAGTAGTTAAACTTCAAAGTTGCTGAGAAGTTTCTTTACTTGCCGTATCAGGGACAAATCGATAAAACAACTTGGACGCCAAGAGGCAAACAGTTGCTGGGGAGCTCAGTGCTTCCAAAGGAGCCATCAACACATTCACACCCAGAGGTACAATACCCCGAAACAACAATAAAACAGTAAACCATTAAACATTTCCCACTCTGACTACAACATTTATTGCTGTATTTTAACCCTAACCCCGATTATATATAGTGTTAAGGGTTTTTTGACCCGATCTATTGCATATATTCTACTTGCCTCCCACGAGGGGGCGTCCCCGATTGGGAGGTAAAAGATGTGAGAAGACACTGGGCGACCGGAACCAGGTTCCTATATTTTCTTGATTGAAACGCCATGCAGTGGAATAGACAGAGAAGAACTTCAAACCTCCCCCCGCCCAACGGGGGCGGTCCGTATACAGGTCGCTCACCAGTTCTTGACGAATGCCATTTTTACTTTCGCTATACGTGCTATGTACATAGTGTATAGAGAAGGTATTGCACTTCACCAAAAAATTCGATACCGAGATTTCACCGGAAATATATGTTTTAGGGTCCCCTGTATCCAAAAAAAAAAGTATTTGCAGAAAAAGGTCCGTGTGTTCGTCTGTGTTCGTGTGTCCGTGTGTGTGAACACGATAACTCAAAAACGAAAAGTCGGTAAAATACCTAACCTGGTATTTAAGTTAAGTATCTTCCAGGGATGCGACAAGAAGCTTTTGAGGAAAATCCCCCCACCTCAAACTACCCTTTACACGGAACTTTTTCGAAAATTTTGATTTTCTCAAAAATGACTAACAATTTTGATTAAATGTCGTATATTAAAGATATTTACCTGACAAATAATATGTATATCTTGAATTTTCTGGGAATAACCTCTGAAGACTACTTTATACTGGATGAATTTTACGGAAATTTGCATAACTGCTAAACCGTAAGCGATGGAGAAAAACTTACCTCACAAAAAATGTAGAGCACGTTAAACCACACACTTTATGATATATATATTTTTTTCGTGGAGGTGATCGCTTTTTGAGTAATTCCTTTATTGTGGTTTCACCTAAAAAGAACTTACTTTTCTCATACAGGAATTTGTCAACTCGTGTCCATACAAACAAAGGAACATCAGTCACATAGCAACCAGCTTTTGACTATGCTTTTAACCTATGGTACTCTCTTATTTTGCTTCTATTTACAAGGAAGCAAGTAATAAGAGTATTTCTGGTAATTTTTTGTAGATTAACATGAAATAAATAGAAGCATAAGATTTTTAACAATAACTTGTTGCAGAGATGTAGAGAAAGTCATGTGAATGGAACACATCAGATTTTTATTCCATTTTTTTGGTGGGAGGAGAATAGTAGGAAATACAAAAGTTTAGAGTAATTTTAGAGGCCGAGGGAAGTTTGTTTCAGTAGTAACGGGGGTTGTGGTGTCGAGAGGCGGGAATCCGAACTTGGTTGAGTAAACAGATAGCAGAGAAGGGCGCCGCCGAGATTTTCCGTTATATGGGCCACAAACACAGCGGAACTGTCTGCAAAACAGGCGCAAGGTTCCGCTAATCTGCGACCTGACCTCATGATTAAGGGTTCCTTTCCGCTTCACAACATGAAATATTTAATTCCACGGTCTCATTTACGATCCTCTTCTACCCTTCTTATTTACACAAAAGAGAAAATCAGCAACATCAAAGATAAATAAAGAATGCAAGAAAGCAAATCATTACTAAGCTGGGATGAGAGTATGTCAATATTAGACGTTAAATTTGGAGACTTCACATGACTTTCTCTACATCTCTGCAACAAATTATTGTTAAAAAGCTTACACTTCTATTTACTTCATGCTAATCGAGAAAAAATTAGCACAAATCGCCTTATCACTTGCTTCCTTGTAAGTAGAAGCGAAATAAGGGAGTAGCATAGGTTAAAGTGATAGTCAAAAGCTGGTTGCTACGTGACTGAAGTTCCTTTGTATGGACAAGAGTTGACAAATTCCTGTATGAGAAAAGTAAAGTTTTTTAAAGCTCAAACCAAATACAAGGAATATCTAAAAAAAAGATCAACTCCACGAAACAAATGTGTATAACATAAATTGTGTGTGTGTGTGTTTTAACGTGCTCTACATTTTTTTGTGTCGTAACTTTTTCTCCATCTCTTACGGTCCGTGTGTGTGCGTGTGTGTGTGAACACGACAACTCAAAAACGAAAAGTCGGTAAAATACCAAACTTGGTATTTAAGTTAAGTATCTTCCAGGGATGCGACACGAAGATTTTGAGAAAAGTCCCCTCATCCCAAACCACCCTAACATGGAACTTTTTTCGAAAATTTTGATTTTTTCAAAAATGGCTCTAACGATATATTGATTATATTTACCTGACGAATAAATATTATATGTTGAATTTTCTGGGAATAACCTCTGAAGGCTACTTTATTCTGGATGAATTTTACGGAATCTTGCATAACTGCTAAAGCGTAAGAGATGAACAACAACTTACCACACAAAAATGTAGAGCATGTTAAAACACATAATTTATTTTATATACATCTTTTTTTGTCGGGATGATATTTTTTTTTCGATATTCCTTGTTTTTCAATTCACCTTTACAAAGCTTATACTTTTCTCATACAGAAATTTGTCAACTCGTGTCCATACAAGCAAAGGAACTTCAGTCTCATAACTACCAGTTTTTGACTATCACTTTAACCTATGCTTTCTTATTTCACTTTTACAAACAAGGAAGCAAATGATAAGACTATATCTGCTAATTTTTTCTAGATTAGCATGAAGTAAATAGAAGCATAAATTTTTAACAGTAATTTGTTGAGATGTAGAGAAAGTCACATCAGATTTTTATGGTTTTCATGGACACAAAGGAAAGTTAGGTGTTTGAAAATGTCGGATAAAATTGGTGAAAAAAGGGGAGGTAGAGCCAAAGAATGTTCTTTTCCTGTTCATCTGAAGAGAAGATCAGTCGCAGAAAGTTAGTTAAAAACGGGGGGAAAAAAACACGCATACACATAGAAACCATCACTTCTGCTTTAAGACTCTTTACCGCGTTTGAAGTTGTAAGCCAAAGAGAACAGGCACAATATATCACTTTTATGTAGCGCCGAAGAGAAGTTACAGTAGGCAGGCCCGCCAGCCACGTAGAAGAATGGTACTAATCCTGGCTCACAGGTGCGAATCACTGCTAGAGAGAATGGATTTTATTACCTGGGTTAATCGTCTTGCACTGCGTTCCTGTCCATCGGTTCTGATCAAATGGAGTGTGTCTGGTTCCTAACTTTAGTGAACCAAAGCTCATTTCCGTTTTAAAGAGTCGATCTGAGGTTTGGAACAACTTTAGGTTTAAACGTATCATAGACAGTCTTTATTATTTTACGATTGTCAGTTAGCCTTATAATTTCATTGTTTTCCTATGTCAACAAAAATGTTGCTAAATGTTTATAAATGAACCTTAAAATATCCACATGTTAGTAAAGCAGAGAGGGTTGCTCAAACTCAATCACCTACTGTGCAATCGCGCGGAAATACAATCACTGCAGTGCCGGTATGCAACATTTTGAGTTTGAAGTACGTAATCCACCATTCATGATTGATAGAATAAATTTCTTATATTAATATTAATATTTCTGATATAAAATATAAATATATGATAGATTTGGTAGTCAGTATAATATTAATACAGTAAAAGAATTGATTCCTTACCTTAGTCAATACATTGTAAATGTGTACCATTCACACAAAAAGCTTATACTTTTATTTACTTCATGCTAATCAGAAAACTTAGCAGAAAAAGTCTTATTACTTGCTTACTTGTAAGTAGAAGCAAAATAAGGGAATACCATAGGTTAAAGTGATACTCAAAAGCTGGTTGCTATGTGACAGAAGTTCCTTTGTTTGTATGGACAGGAGTTGACAAATTCCTGTATGAGAAAAGTTAAGTTTTTCGAAACTGAAAATAAAAACAAGGAATATCTATAAAATAATCAACTCCACAAAAAAAAATGTATACAATATAAATTGTGTGTTTTAATGTGCTCTACATTTTTTGTGTGTTAAGTTTTTGTCTCTCTCTTACGGTTTAGCAGTTATGCAAAATTCCGTAAACTTCACTCAGAATAAAGTACTCTTCAGATGCTATTCCCAGAAAATTCAAAATATACATTTTATTTGTGAAGTAAATATCTTTAATGTACGATATTTTAATTAAAATCGTTACAGCCATTTTTTAGAAAATCAAAATTTTCGAAAAAAGTTCTTATGTGAAGGGTAGTTTGGGGTGTGGGGATTTTTCTTAAAATATTTGTGTCGCATCCCCGGAAGATACTAGACTTAAATACCAAGTTTGGTATTTTACCGACTTTTCGTTTTTGAGTTATCGTGCTCACAGGCACACGGACCTTTTTGTGAAAATGCTTTTTTTTTTTTTTTTAGATAAAGGGGACCCTAAAACATATATTTCCGGTGAAATCTCGGTATCGAATATTTTGGTGGAGTGCAATACCTTCTCTATACACTATGTACATAGTTCGTATAGAGAAAGTAAAAGGCGTTTGAGAGGAAGAAAATGAAACATTATTAGTTTGAAGTTGGGTGCCTGCGTGTGTAATATGGAGGGCAAGCACGTGACCTGAAGGCCTACAGAGTCAGCAGGAAGCCTCACAAGTTCCTGTAATCCGTGCTAAGAGCATTGTTCTCCTTGCCAGTGTTCCAGCAATCGTCCGTCGCTCTAGAATTTCACCAGATTGTTTCACGTAACCAAAGTAACCTCTACATCACTTCATTTGTTTGGATAAACATCTCTCAAATAACAATAAAAGCCTCATGTGTTCAATTCACATCACATAATACACTAGGCTAAGGTGGTTGCTACGTGAAACAATTCATATTCGGTTCCCTAAGCTTGGCCAGAAGTGAAACAAAAGAGAGATGAAAGCAAACATAACCTCCCATATGAGAAAAGTTTAACTAGCAACAAACCCAGGGATATCTCGGAGTAGCCTTGCAATGGATATGGTTGATAACTCTGTTTCAATGAACATTTTCCCAAAAAGCAAAGCTTCCCAGGAGCATAAAATGTGCTGGGCTGTTTCTGTCTCCTTCCTGCATAATCTGCAGTCTAACATGCCCTGATGAACTCCGATTATGTTAAGGTGCTTTTTCACAGGGGCATGCCTTGTGAAAAATCTGATGTGTTACATTTACATCTCTATATCACTGCAACAAATTATTATATTTACTTCATCTAATGGAGCAAAAATTAGCAGAAATAGACTTATTACTTGCTTCCTTGTTAGTAGAAGCAAAATAAGGGGGTACTATAGGTTAAAGTGATAGTCAAAAGCTGGTTGCTCTGCGACTGAAGTTCCTTTATTTGTATGGACACGAGTTCACAAAGTCCTGTATGAGAAAATTATAAATTTTTATAGCTTAAAAAAAAAGGAATATCTCAAAAACAATCAACTCCACGAAAAAAAGTATTTAACATAAATTGTATGCTTTTAAGGTGCTCTACAATTGTTGTATGGTAAGTTTTTGTCCATCTCTTACGGTTTAGCAATTATGCAAAATTCCTTAAAATTTACCAAGAATAAAGTAGTCATCAGAGGTTATTTACAGAAAATTCAAAATAAACATTTTATTTGTCATGTAAATATCTTTAATATAAGATATTTTAATCAACATTGTAAGAGCCATTTTTTAGAAAATCAAAATTTTCGAAAAACGTTCCATGTAAAGGGTAGTTTGGAGTGTGGGGCTTTTTCTCAAAATCTTCGTGTCACATCCCTGGAAGATACTAAACTTAAATACCAAGTTTGGTATTTTACCGACTTTTCGTTTTTGAGTTATCGTGTTCACAGACACACGGACACACACACACGCGGATCTTTTTCTGAAAATACTTTTTTTTGATACAGGGGACCCTAAAACATATATTTCCGGTGAAGTCTCGGTATCGAATTTTTTGGTGGAGTGCAATACCTCCTCTATACACTATGCACATAGTTCGTATAGAGAAAGTAAGAATCCCGCTGGTGCCAAATCTGGAGAATAGACGGAATGGAGTATTTTGTAGCTGTTCTTTAAGATCTGTGCAGGAAATCTCACGGCTTTCCTTTTGTTCATTTGAAAGCAGAATTCTCTGAATACTTCCAAAGGAGAATCCTAATGAGTCAGAACGTTCTCTTATTGTAATACGCCTATCATTTAAGACCATTTCCCTCACCTGATTGATATTTGCATTAGTTTTGCTGGGACAGGTTCACTCCGAATGTTCTGCATCTTCAACTGATGTCAAATCACTTTTAAATTTCGGAAACCATTTAAATACTTGAGTTTTGCCCATAACTTCCTCCCCATATGCTGTTCTTAGTATTTCACAGGCTTCTGTTGCAATTTTACCAAGTTTAGCAAACTTTGATGTTTGTTCTTTGTGATCTGATATTTTTTTACGCGGAAAAATCGAAGCACATGTAAAACCTCGTCACTACATGGTTACAGGAAGTCACGTGATCTCTTATTTTTATTGGGCAATTCCGGAAACTTTTTGATCACACCACGTATTCCTTGTCCAGCATGTATATAAATACAAACAAAATATATTGAACCACCTTTAGCATGAAGGGTACGCAGAACTCAAGCATACTTTACTTCTCAGCACTTTAATTTTATTAATATATTACAGACTTTAAATTAAAAAAACTAAGGGACCTTAAAACATTTATATCCATCTCGGTTTCGAATTTTTTTGTGAAACGCAACACTTCCTCTACATATGTATTACGTACCAAGCAGAAAAAGTAAAAATATAATGTTGTAAAAGGGTAAAATGTATTCTTTTGGTTAAAGAATGGGTTACTATAACCCCAAATGATAATAGAAGATCTTATCTTGCCTGCATGAGTATACTACATATGCCGTTTAAAACTGGAGTTGCAGTAAAAACATTTGGGGATAAACATATAAAATTATTATTTAAACTAATAACGAAAATACAAATGAAAATAAATGTAGATTCTTTATTAATATTTTTCTTCCGAATTAAAAGTTTGAATTCTTCTAAACCAGTTTTTATAATGCTGCCAAAGGCACTACCAAAAAAGTAGTTCAAATGCCCATGAGTGCTAGGTAATGGACAGGCCATCCATTCGAAGCTAAATGATTGTGGTTAAGGACGGGGAGACCCCAGGTAAAATAATCGGTGTGCTGCTTGGAAGCTAATGGGGTTACATTTGGCTATAGTTATGTCTGTTTTGTCTTTTATTTATTTAAAAATCTGATGTGTTACACTCACATGACTTTCTCTAGCCGTTCTACAAACTTCTTACATAAGATTATTCTTCTTTCTGCACCTTGTTAATCGACGTATTCAGCACAATGTTACCACTTAGTTCCTTATAAGTAGGAAGAAAATAAGGGAATACACTAGGCTAAATCGATAGTCAAATGTTTTAAAAGCTGTCGTTATGCGATTGTCATTACAAATCGCTTCTTTTCTTGGCAAGGAGTAGAAAAAAAAAGAAAAACGGACACTTCCGCCTCAGAAAACTAGAAGTACTTCACAACTGAAACTAATAACAATGAATACCTCGAAAACGGTAAGCTCTACGAAAAAAAATGTACATGACGTAAGTTGTGTATTTTAACAAGGCCTACATTTTTTGTACAGTAAGTTTTTGTCTATCTCTTACGGTTTACTAGTTATGCCAAATTAAGTAAAATTCATCCAGAATAAACAGGTCTTTAGATGATATTCCCAGAAAATTCAAGATATACATTGTATTTGTCAAGTAAATATCTTTAATATACGATATTTTAATCAAAATCGTTAGAGGCATTTTTTAGAAAATAAAAATTTTCGAAAAAAATCCATGTAAAGGGTAGTTTGGTGTGGGAGGATTTTTTTTCAAAATCTTCGTGTCGCATCCCTGGAAGATACTAAACTTAAATACCAAGTTTGGTATTTTACCGACTTTTCGTTTTTGAGTTATCGTGTTCACACACGGACACACTGACACACACAAATGGACCTTTTTCTGGAAATGCTTTTTTTGGATTCAGGGGGTCCTAAAACATGTATTTCCGGTGAAATCTCGACATCTATACACTATGCACATAGTGCGTGTAGAGAAAGTAAAAAGTAATTCAAATGCCCATGAGTGTTAGGTGAGGGACTGGCCATCCATTCGAAACTAAATGATTGTGGTAAAGGACGGGGAGAACCCAAGTAAATTAATCGGTGTAATGCTTGGAAGTTAATAGGGTTACTTTTGATAGTAGCATGTCGGTTTTATCTTTTGTTTATTTAAAAAAATCACTGCAATTTTATGGAAAAATTGTATATATTTTAACAATATAAAGCAGTCTTGATTACTTTCGTTTATGGTTGAAGGTTACTATAACATGAAATTAATCCTAGAGTACAACACTAAAACAAGCGGAACTTATAGGTGCCGAAGGCAAAATGAGAGATACAGTATAAGACAAGTAGAATATAGGAGAGAGAGAGAGAGAGAGAGAGAGAGACAGATAGCCTGGCAGAAGCAGCTGGAGATGAATATCGTCTAGCAGCGGGAGTTTGTCACCATACCACAAGTTTTGTGTCGTGTAGAACTGCACATAAGTCATTAGGCGCGGTGTCTGCGCCTGTCAACCGCACACGGCATTGCCAAGTCGCTCGCACCTTCCTTCTCAAAGCCATTGAATCCCTGCCATCATTTTCACTTTTCCCTCTATTCTAAATTTCAAAACTCTTCTGCCAATACATAAAGGAGCATGAAGGCAGCTTCTTGCTACAGGACATTTTCTAATTCAAAATAGTCTTATATATTAAAAAAAAATTATATCTTATAAGTCTGTATTGTTTGGCAACACGGCAAGTCTACACATCAGCAACAAAAAATCTGATGTGTTGCATTTATATGCCTTTATCTACTTTATTTATTGATCTGACTCATAAATCATTTTACCTAGTGACACAAAATAATGTATATGTTTAGGGATTTTTATACAATATCTGATGTGTACCATTCACATGACTTTCTCTACATCTCTGCAACAATTTATTATTAAAAATCTTATACTTGTATTTACTTCATTCTAATCAGAAAAAAATAGCAGAAATAGTCTTATTATTTGCTTTCTTGTAAGTAGAAGCGAAATAAGGGTATACCATAGGTTAAAGTGAAAGTCAAAAGCTGGTTGCTATATCACTGAAGTTCCTTTGCTTGTATAGACAGCAGTTAACAAATTCCTGTATGAGAAAAGTGTAAGTTTTTCATAGTTGAAACCAAAAACAAGGAATGTCTCAAAAACGATCAACTCCACGAAAAAAATGTATATAACATAAATTGTGTGTTTTAATGTGCTCTACATTTTCTGTATGGTAAGCTTTTGTCCATCTCTTATGGTTTAGCAGTTATTCAAAATTCCGTAAAATTCATCCAGATTAAACTACCCTTCAGAGGCTATTCCCAGAAAATTCAAGATATGCGTTTTATTTGCCAGGTAAGTGTATTTAATACATGATATTTTAATCAAAATCGTTAGGGCCATTTTTGAGAAAATCGAAATTTTCGAAAAAAGTTCCATGTAAAGGGTAGTTTGGGGTGGGTGGATTTTTTTCAAAACGTTCGTGTCGCATCCTTCGAAGATACTAAACTTAAATACCAAGTTTGGTATTTTACCGACTTTTCGTTTTTGAGTTATCCGTGTTCACAGGCACACGGACACACAAACGCACACACACGGATCTTTTTCTGAAAATACTTTTTTTGGATACAGGGGACCCTAAAAGATATATTTCCGGTGAAATCTCGGTATCGAATTTTTCGGTGGAGTGCAATACATTCTCTTTACACTATGTATATAGTGCGTGTAGAGAAAGTAAAAATATTTTACCCTACTTTATAATAGTTATATAAAATTAAGCTATGAGAACAAATTGTAACACAGATTATAAAATACGTGCAACAAGAATAAAAGTTATAATAATAAAAGAGAAAAACTACAAAAAAATAATGATGTATTCCATTCACATGAGTTTCTCTGCATATCTGCAACAAATTATTGTTAAGAACCTTATGCTTCTATTTACTTCATGCTAATCGAGAGAAAATTAGCAGAAATAGTCTTATTACCTGTTTCTTTGTAATTAGAAGCGAAATAAGGGATTACCATAGGTTAAAGCGAAGACAAAAGCTGGTTGATATGTGATTGAAGTTCCTTTGTTTATATGGATAGGAGTTGACATAGTCCTGTGTGAGAAAAATAGAAGTTTTTAAAGCTGAAACCAAAAATAAGGAATATCTCAAAAACGATTAACTCTACGAAAAAAATGTATGTAACATAAATTTTGTGTCTTAAGGTGCTCTACATTTTTTGTGTGGTAAGTTTATCTCCATCACTTAAGGTTTAACAGTTATGCAAAATTCCCTAAAATTCATCCAAAATAAAGAAGTTTTCAGAGGATATTCCCAGAAAATTCAAGATATACATTTTATTTGTCAGGTAAATAAGGGAACTAAGTAATAAGAATTTTTGTTGTTTATCTTGATTAGATGAAATACATAGAAGAATATTTTGTAAGAATAGTTTGCAAAATAGTTGGAGAAAGTCATGCGAATGGAACACATTATATTTTATTTTTACTTTCTCTACACGTACTATGTACATAGTCTATAGAGAAGATATTGTACTGCACCCAATTCGATACCGAGATTTCACTGGAAATACATTTTTGGGTCCCCCGAATCCAAAAAGGCATTTCTGGAAAAAGGTCCGTGTGTGTACGTGTGTTTGTGTGTGTGTGTCTGTGGGCAGCGTAGTACAAAAACGAAAAGTCTCTTAAATACCAAACTTGGTATTTAAGTTCAGTATCTTCCAAGGATGTGAAACGAAGGAAATCCCTCCACCCCCAACTACCCTTTACATAGAAGAAATTTCGAAATTTTGATTTCTTAAAAATGGCTCTAACGATGTTGATTAAAATATCGTATATTAAAAATAATTACCTGACAAATAATATGTATATCTTGAAATTTCCGGGAATAGCCTTTGAAGATTACTTTATTCTGGATGAATTTTACTGAATTTTATATAACTGGCAAACCGTAAGAACTGGAGAAAAGCTTATTTCACAAAAAAGTAGTGCTCGTTAATACACATAATTTATGTTATGTACATTTTTTTGGTACAGTGGATCGTACTTCCATGGTATTGGTTTCAGCTTTAAAAACTTATACTTTTCTCATAGGGGAATTTCACAACTCCTGTCCATAGAAACAAAGGAGCTTCAGTCACATAGTAACCAGCTTTTGACTAATACTTTAGCCTCTTGTTTCCCTTCAACTTGCAAGGAAGCAAGTAATAAGACTATTTCTGCTAATTTTTTTTCGATTAGTATGAAGTAAAAGGAAGCATAACCTTCTTAACAAAAATTTGTTGCAGAGATATAGATCAGATGTTGTTTTTAAATTCAGGGACCCCAAAAGATGTATTTCCTGTGAAATCTCTGTATAGAATTTTTGGGTGAAATATAATGCCTTCTGTCTACTATGTACGTTTTATATACGTGCTAGAGAAAGTAGTAAGCTGTCGTAGGATTAGCCTATATAGTCAGCGATAAACGGTAGGGGAAGAGAAAGTATTTGAATTAGACACATGAAATATTTTTTTCTATGTTCTATAAAGGGTGTTAATGAACTACACCGAAATAATTTGCGAGATTGTGCACGTGACTGATATAAGTAATTTGAGATCGGCGATGCATGGTCCCCGGATAAACATAGCGTTAAACGTGTGGGTATCAAGTGCTGATAAATCGGTGTTAAAGCAAAGCAGGTTGAAAAAATGTCTTAGAATGTCTTTAAAACTGCTGCCTGAGTATAGAAATATCGATTTTTAGCAGCTCGTTACTAGCGTTCTCAAGATTTAATATCGCAAAAATCTGTAAAATCTCGACTTGACAGTGCGACACTGAGCATTCATTAACTACGTTCTTGAGTTATGTAGCCTACTCTGGAGCTATTTTTTTCACCTGTTCTGGTGGCTTAATACGTAACACGGGAAACTGCAATCCCGAAGGTCATGAGTTCGTTTCTTGTCATAGTGTATTTTTATTATTATTATTATTATTATTATTATTATTATTATTATTATTATTATTATTATTATTATTATTATTATTATTATTATTATTATTATTATTATTATTTTCATTCCAGACGAAGAGCCGCGATACGTGGCGTACTGACACTTCATAAACTTATAGCTGTTACTTGGAAATGTTAATAGAAGGCTATAAGTCTGCTATCTCAAATTAATTATTTAAGTAATCTACATATTCAGTGAAAATATTTTGGTATACTTCATTAACATCCTGTATTTTGGAAATGAGCACGTCGTTTGAAGAGGAATTAATCAAATGAATTATTTGTTTCGCATTTGCCAATTACTTGAATGGAATTAAAGAGTTTGCCAAGTCACAAAAATCGATCTATGCCATTCCTAGCCGAAAGAAGCACCTTTATAATACTGCATAGCTTGGAGTACGTACCGTTATTTAAATATTCTTTGCCCTGCACTATTGCGTACAGAGATCGCTTGTCAATGCAATGGTGTGATATATTCGTGCTAGCATATCGTTTAATAATTTGATCGGTATGTCTATACAAAGTTTTATATTTTATCAAGTATCCCTAGGCCATTCTCTTTGTGGGAGTTATATAACGTAATATTTTCCCCTTCAGGTGCGTTGAGGGAAAATAGAAAAGAGAGAGAGAGAAAAAGATGCATTTTAGCAAAGCTTTGATATTGCAGACAGCAAATGTTTCATAGTAAACAACTGCATAGTTTTTATAGACAGTACCCATTATATAATTAATACAACTTCCTCTCAGGTAATAGTTCATAGAAAATTAATAAAGATATATCAAAATACGCAGAATAAAAACATACATTATAACCTCTCTGATGTGTTACATTTAAAATTAAAATTGTTTCATCTGTTGCTGAAAGAACTATGACTAAACTCAAAATACAAAGAAAAATCTTCTGTGTTCCATTCACATGACTTTCTCTACATCTCTACAACAAATTATTCCTAAAAAGCTTATACTTCTATTTACCTCATGGTAATCAGAAAAGTTAGCAGAAGTATTATTACTTGCCTCCTTGTAAGTAGAAGCGAAATAAGGGAGCACCACAGGTTAAAGTGATAGTCAAAATCTGGTGGCTATGTCACTGAAATTCCTTTGTATGGACAGCAGTTGACAAATTCCTGTATGAGAAAATTATGTTTTTCAAAGCAGAAACCAAAAACAAGGAATATCTCAAAAACGATTAACTCCAGGGAAAAAATGTATATAACATAAATTGTGTCTTTTAACGTGTTCTACATTTTTCTGGCAGTAAGTTTTTGTCCATCTCTTATGGTTTAACGATTCAATGGTTGGTACGACCAGCAATGCAGATCTGTAAAGAAACAAGCAGAGGAGGCTCTGTCAAAATTCAGAAGAGAGGGGGGAGATGACATTAGGAACCTGTTTACAAAAAAGCGAAGAGAGTATAAACAGCTCTTACGGGAAAAGAGAACTATGTGGCAAGACAAAATTACTCAAAAAATTAGTAATATGTTAACATGGGGGGATAACGCTGAGATGTGGCAAGTAGTAAAACATTTAAGAGGCAACCGTCAGGCGCCCAACGAAATTTCTCCCAGAAAATGGGCAATGCATTTTATGGGAATATTCGGGAAAGGTGAAAGGGAAGGAATTTTTATAAAGGAAGTGCAAATTTTGGGAAATCTTGAGATTCCAACACTGGACAGGAAATATCCGCACGAGAAATAGCACAGGCGCTGAGGAGTCTGAAGGGAGGCAAAGCTCCAGGGTTGGATGGGCTGCCCCCGGAAGTTTTTAAAGCCGCAGCCAATGTTAATGAGTTTGGTAGGAGTATGCTCCAGATATG